>BDMB01000079.1:806106-887534 GCA_016859785.1 Macrotyloma uniflorum | reverse complement strand
TCTTATTAAAGTGATGACAAAAGTGGTCAAAAAGTTCTACATGAATAAAGACTAAGCAGTATTGATGTGTTACAGTCTGTATTAGAGTGATGATAAAAGTGGTGAAAAAACTATGTTGGTGATTGTGACTAAACAGTATTGATGTGTCACAGTCTTTATTAAAGTGATGAGAAAATTTGTCAAAAAGTTCTGTTGGTGATTGTGACTAAACAGTATTGATGTGTCACAATCTATATTAGAGTGATAAAGAGTAAGCATTATTCATGTTGATTAGATTAGTTTAAGGTTTAGAGTTTACATGAAAGATGTTAAATAAAACTTCATTAATAACATTATTCTAAACATCATAGATGAAACAAAATAATTTCTAAACAGCATAAATTAACTACGTGAAGTAGAAGCACGAGTAATGTTGGGACATGTTTTCTTGGTATGACCAGGGGTATGACAATAGGAACAATTTTTTACACGACCATGTTGTTCTATAATGTCCATCTCTGTTCTTATTCGGCTTGACTTAGGTCGACTCTTTGAAGTTCTTTTCAATTCTGGGTTTGGGCACAAAGTTGGTCCTGTATAAGTTGGCCAATAGTCTTCATGTCTAAGTTCTCCAAATTGTTGCTCGTACACCTTAGAAACTTGTTGTAATGTATACACTGGAGCGATGTACATCTATACAGGCCCACTACCATACTTTCTCTTCTCCCAACCAAGAAAGATGTCTTTTGAGGAGCACGTAAATCGAGCGAGTGTGACTTGTCAGGCACACTTCACCACTCCCATACTTTCTCTTCTCCCAACAAAAATAAATACCTTCTGAGGAGCACATAAATCGAGTGAGTGTGACTTATCAGACACACTTCACCACTACCATACTTTCTCTTCTCCCAACCAAGAAAGATGTCTTCTGAGGAGCACGTAAATCGAGTGAGTGTGACTTGTCAAGCACACTTCACCACTCCCATACTTTCTCTTCTCCCAACAAAAAAAAATGCCTTCTGAGGAGCACGTAAATCGAGTGAGTGTGACTTATCAGACACACTTTACCACTACCATACTTTCTCTTCTCCCAACCAAGAAAGATATCTTCTGAGGAGCACGTAAATCGAGTGAGTGTGACTTGTCAGGCACACTTCACCACTACCATACTTTCTCTTCTCCCAAAAAAAAATGATACCTTCTAAGAAACACGTAAATCGAGTGAGTGTGACTTGTCAGACACACTTCACAACTACCATACTTTCTCTTCTCTCAACCAATGTTAAGGTTTCCTATAAGTAAAGATGGTATGACTTTGTTTAATTTACATCTTACCATTCTCACTTGCATCCAAGTATGTACTTATTTACTGTCTAACTTTCAAATATCATCTATCACATACTTGCAATATTAGTCCGCCAAAATGTTATTATCAAAGCAAAATGAACATAGATCTAACTTCATTTGTAGGACGGTAAGTTTAACATATCATCCTTATTTATTTATACTTTATTTGTATATGAACAAATGTTGCGCCTAATTCGTTAATAATTGCAGGAGATTGAAAATATTATACCATCATATTGCCACTCAATGCCAGAACCTCACCCTCTAATTGTTCCATTACTAGAACAAGTAGGCTTTGCTCCAATAGTAAAGTTAAGACATCTAAAGGTTGATCATGCTTTGGTAACAACTCTGGTAGAAAGGTGGAGACCTGAAACTCACATTCCATTTTCCAATAGGAGAATGCACCATAACGCTAGAGGATGTTGCACTTCAACTCGGGTTAAGAGTTGATGGATTACTAGTCATTGGCCCAACAATGTTAGATTGGGACGAAATGTGTGAAACATATTTGGGCATTGTGCCCGTCAAAGGAGAGTCACTAATTGGCTCTATGATCAAGCTAAAATGGCTTAGGGAAAATATTTTACAACTCCCAGAAGAACCATCAGAAGAACAACTTCACACCCATTGTAGAGCATATGTATTAGGTTTAATTGGAGGTATTTTGATGTCTGACAAAACAGGAAATAAGATCCATCTTATGTATTTAACTTTATTAACTAATCTTAAAAGTTCTAGGAGTTATAGTTGGGGATCTGCTTGTTTAGCTGTGTTGTATAGGGAAATGTGTACAACAACGGATGTAAAGGCCAAAACAATGGGTGGTTGTGCATCACTTTTACAATCTTGGGCATGGCATCGCATGCCATATATTGCTCCAATTTCTAGACTTCCACCAACATACCCATTGGTCTGCAAATGGAGCGGAGGTAGAGTGTTAAACTTTAGAAATGTACCTTACAATGATGTTGTGGGGGTATAGAACTATGTTTGATCACATTCAAACTGATCAGGTAAATCTTCTTTTAAAATTATTAATTCATTTTTTTTTAATTTTGGTTTGTTTTAATAACAAAAATTATTTTTTGGTGAAAGTTTTTATGGACCCCATATAAGGACTTGCAAAGATCAATCCCAGTTCAAGCATTTAGGGATGCCCAATTGTGGACTACATGTGCAACCATCATTTGTTTTGCAATTGTTGCATGACACCAATCTGATAGAGTGAAGTTACAATTTGGTTTATTCCAAGAAATCCCTTCACCAAATAATTTGGATGACCTACACAACATTGATATGAGGGGAAGACATGACGAAAATTGGATAACAAAACATGCTCACTTGATTGATATATGGAATAATAGACTTCAATTGACATTAGTGGGTGATTCAATGCAAGACACATTATTTCACACAATAGAATACATGCAATAGTACAATGCCAATTCCATCATTTTTCTATCTATACCACAAATGCTCAAAGATCCAAGAGCCCACCAACAACCATGGGCCGGAGCCACTTTTGAAACTGATGCAACTTCCATATCATCGTATGAGGAGCCTCAACAACCTGTTTCCTTACCTCAACAATTTGTGACGCCAAAACCAAACACAATTGACAGAAGACATTCTTTTACAACAACCTCAGAAGATACCTTCTCAAACTTATTTGGAGTAGATTTTTCAACTCCAGCTTCAGCTCAAGCTTACATCAATTTTCTTTACCAACTAGATTATGCTAACCAACCAGGTAGTTCATCAACTACATTCCCAAATCTGGAGGTTCATGAAGAAGAAAATCCTCCACAATTTTCTCCTGAAATTCAAGAACAACAACCACAACGACGAAATCCAAAACGTAATAGACGTCGTCCTCGTTGTGGAACTGGACACCATTATGGAGATTAAAATTTTAATTTTTTTTTCAATTTTTATTGTCAATGATTATGTTATTTTTAATATTATGCATTAAATTTTATCAATTTTTATTATTTTTTAATTTTAAGTTTATTTTATATTAATAATAATATTTTAGCTAATTAAATAATATTTTTACTTTATTATTTTAAAAATTAATTCTAACATTCTTTTTAATGGAATATTTATAATTTATTAAGTAAAAAATATTACATAATTTTTTTAATATAATATTTAATTTTTTTAATATATTATATAAATTAAATTTTTATTTATTTTATTTTTTTATTAAAATTTATTATTTAATATTAATAATAATTATTTAAAAATTTTACATTTAACTTTTATATTTAATATATTTATATTATTTAAATTTTGCACAATTGGACCGATTCTTCCCTTAAAAAAAAAAAGAGAAAAAAAGAGAAAAAAAGAGAGAAGAGAAGCAAGAGAGAAAGAGAAAAAAGAGAGAAGAAAAAGTGGCTACTTCATATGATTTAACTTTCCTTCGTCGGCTCTTAGCAAACCTATCCATTTCCTCCTCATTTTGTATTATACATTGGGTTTAAACCTTCTCCATGGAAGAGTATAAGTCACATCATTTTGTTCGTGTTTAACCATCCACATGTCACGATCCTTGATCCTAACATGCACATGAATTTATTAATACTTCAAAAGAAAGTAGGTTACACCTTGTTCTATACATTAAACCACAAAGATTGCAACACTCATCTTTTCAACCTCTAAAAAAAATGAAAAATGAAAAATGACAAAGAGGTTTCACTGATGTCAAGAAAGAGAGGATATATAAATTTAATGTTTGTTGGGAAAACAATTGATTCTGAGATTTGCTTTCATGCAAAGAGAAATA
Organism: Macrotyloma uniflorum; assembly: GCA_016859785.1. Classification (NCBI taxonomy): domain Eukaryota; kingdom Viridiplantae; phylum Streptophyta; class Magnoliopsida; order Fabales; family Fabaceae; genus Macrotyloma; species Macrotyloma uniflorum. Next base: position 883,417 of record BDMB01000079.1, on the reverse strand, counting down.
ATAACAAGAAAAGTGGAAGTACAAAAAAAATGATGGTTATGAAAGCAAAAACAAAATGAGACATTTTTATCACATGCATTCATGTACAGTAATGTCTTGGATCAACACATGTTTCTCACTAGAGTCTAGTATCGCCTTAGTACATGCATGTTCCTTCATATCAAAATCCTATACCTGCATAGCCTCTACATTGGGTTCTAGTTGTTACATAACATTTACAAGTTTATATTCTTTCAAGTTCATTATACTTGTTATTTTTCTGTTGGATCGAGACCCGCTTCATTCATATGAATGGTCATCGAATATTTGATTTTCATATTGTTAGATAGAGACCCGTTTTATTCATATGAATGGTCATGGAATCTTTACTTTTCATATTGTTAGATCGAGACTCGCTTCATTATATGAATGGTCATCGAATCTTTGCTTTTTATATTGTTAGATCGAGACCTACTTCATTCATATGAATAGTCATTCAATCTGATACTTTTGGTTCGAGACCCGCTTCATTTATATGAATGGTCATCGAATATGTTGTTTTTCATATTGTTGGATCAAGACTCGCTTCATTCATATGAATGGTCTAATATTTTTTCTTTAGATTGCAACCTTCTCCATTCATATGGATGGTCTCTAGTTTTCTTTTCCATATTTCTATTTTGTTAAGGAACCCAAACGAAATTAATGTCTATATCTTTATTTATCTTTTACAATGATAAAATATGTGAACACTATATTGCATATTATTTTGTAAAAGCTAAGTAAAGAGGGGCAACTATCGACACTCGTCCAGGAGATTAAAAATATGTTGAATAATAAACAAATAAAAAAAAAAAAGAGAAAAAGATCATAAAAAAAATAAGAATAATACAAATATATATATATACATATTTTTTTCTTTTACTATTATTTATTTATTTATTATTATTTAATTATTTTAAGAAATTATTAAAATTAAAACATATAGGATAATGTTTTAATTAAATTAAAAAAAAAGTTATAAAATTAGAGACCACTAAAAGTTAAATAGGAATATTTTTTTAATTTTTTTAGAAGAAATAATTTTTATATTTACCTATTTTATTTTATGCATTTGTCTATTTTCTTTTTCTTAAAATAATAAATAAAAAAAAGGCCCAAATTGAAAAAAGGGATGAGAAGAAAGGTCCAAACCCAAATAAAAAAAAGGGGTGATGAGAAAGTGATCAAAGCCCATAAAAAAGTGACCTACTCTTTTTTTAACCTAGTGAGGGGAGGCTATAAAAAGAGGGGGCAACTGTAGTAAGGGAGACAAAAAAAAATAGAGAAGGGATTGTGAATTCAGATTGAGAGGAGAGAAAAGCTTCATTTAAGAGATATTTTTTCTCCACATGTGTCATTATATATTTAACATTTTTATATTTTATAAAAATTTAATCAAATTATAATTTTATAAATATTTATTTCGTTGATAATTTTATCATAAATAAATGTTTCTAAATTTTTTAGTGGCACTAGTTTTTTAATATGATTGTAAGGTTTACACTTTCTCTTCATATTAAAAAAAATTGTTTAGATGTATGTACAACTAAATAAATTTTCTTACATCTAAGGTCTATTAATTAAGTATTATTCATCTTTTTATAAGAGTCCCTATTAATTAAAGATTATATATATTTAATATTTTTATATCACTTTCACATAAATAATAATTTAAATATATGTATAGCTATACACGTCATCTTATATTTAACATTTAATTAAATTTTATTCGGATATGATCAACATTTTTTTTGAAGAAACTTTATATAACAATCTACAATATCAATGTATAGTTTACACTTCTTGATTCATTGTAGGATTGACAAATACATTAAGATATCATATTTTATCAAAATACCTATTTCTCTTTAAATTTATTAACCCAACATGTTAGATATCCCATATCAATTAGAGATAAGACCAGATTAATGTATATAAAGTGGGTGCAAACCTCACCTTATTAAGCTAGTTTTATGAGGATGACTTAGACTTAAAGTTCATTTTTGTTATGGTATCAGAACTTATCCTAGCAAATTTGTAGATTATTGTTGGCCCACATTCGAATACGTAGGAGTAAGGTTAACACACCTTGTCGGACTCAAATAAATATTATTTTAATATTTTTTACCATAATAATTTAGAATTAATTTCTTATTATGTTATTTAATTTCGTATTATGTTATTTATTTAATTATAAAGGAAATAAATATTTTAAAAAAATTATATTTATTTTGCACATTTAATTAAAAGGTAACCGTCTTAGGACGGACGTTGTAGGGTGATGATACCTTCCCTACAAGTAATCGACTCCTGAACCCATCTTTTGTTACAAAGATAGTATTTGGTTTCGTAATTTTCCATGATAATTATGATGGCGACTCCTCTGTTCTAAAAAATGAAAAAAAAAATCTTTTTTTTCATTTGCTCGTCCTGTCGTGATCTCAGTTGCGACAAGGTGTAAATGAAAACAAGGTCAAGTATAAAATTCTCCAATTCATCCCAATTAATACGAAGTTTTGTAAAAGATCAAGTTATAGATTGATCACCTTGCTTAATTGAAGAGGCTTCAAATTCTAATTCTGAAATGCGAATATCTCTTTATGAATATCATGATTTAAAATATTTCCATATTTAATCTATTTGATCCATCCAAATAATGCTCTATTGAATTGTAAGAAACATCAAATGTACAAAGGAAGATACCACTATATTATTGTATCAACACTATGCAAATACATTCTATTAATTTTTTAAAGTTGTGGAATAGTTAGTAAATTTCATCTTATTCTTTGAACTAAAAACAATAAGAATATATTTTTTTCAAAAATGATAGTTAGTAGAATCAAGAGTAGGACAAAACAAGTATTGTTGTCGTATTTTTACTTGAGTGAAGATAAAAGTAACTATGAACATAATTTCTTTATGAATATCATGATTTAAAATCTTTCCATATTTTATTTTCTTAATCTATCCAAATAATGCTCTATTTAATTGTAAGAGACATCAAATTTATAACTCAAGATACTACCATATTAATTTAAAGATTTAAAGATTGTGGAGTATTACCACCACTGAATTCCACCTTGTCCTTTGAATTAAGAGTAGTAATAATATATCTGAATTCCACCTTATTTTTTTATCTAAGAGTAGTAATTATCTGCTCCAAAAAAGATAGTTGGTACAATTAACAATAGGAAAAACAAATGTTGTTATTGGATTTTCAGTTAAAATAAATAGAGGAGTGGCTACTAGTTTATTAAAGAAAAGTGTAAAGAAACTTTTTAAATAAAAGATGGTTTTCAAAATCAGATTTAGGTTTGAGAGTCGATTAATATATTGGCACTATATTAGATTTGTCATAAGACAGTTTATCTTTAATTAATTAAATGTGTAAAATAAATATAATTTTAAAATATTTTTTCTTTTCATAAAACAACATAAAATGTCAAACCTATTCTAAATTATTATTTTGAAACATAAAAAATATTAATTTGGATCCAAAACGATTTTATAATGGAAAATTAAGATTAATGTGTTCAGGAAAAATTTTAGTTAAGAATTGATATTTTTAGTTTTAAAAGTTTTAATATTTTTAATATTTTAATAAAATATTATAAATGTATTTTAATTAATTTTATATAACCTACCTAACATAACATATAAACAGTACGAGTGATTATACCTGATTTCATTATAAATTTTATAATAAAGTATATATTTATTAGGGATGTTCGTGGTGAGGTTTGATTCGATTTTTTACTAAAAATATATTCAAATCAAATATTAAAATTTTACGTGATTTGGTTTGGAAAAAAAAAATCCGAAATAATCCAAACTAATTTTAACGATTTGGTTTGAATTGATTTTTACGGTTTTTAATTTTTTATTTCATTTTATTTTTTATTAAAGATGAACTTATTTTTATTTTTAAATTTAAAATATAATTATAATAAATATGTTACTTAGAAATTAAAAAATATATTAAATAATAAAATAATTAAAATATAATCATTACAAAATATCTATAAGTACAATATTACTTTATGAATGATTCTAGTAGAAAAAAATAGAAAAAAAATCAAAAGATTGCAAACCGAGAATAATAATATTATATAAGAATGAGTGTAAGTCAAATAATTTTAATAGTTTAAAAACTTTCAAAATTGTTATTCCACTACTTAAATTTTCAATGTTATTAAAAATTAAAATCACATATTATTTTAAGTTGGAATACTAAAACTCTTATCTTTCTCACTAGTTTATCAACAAAATTTGATTCATTTAGGGACCTAGATGAACACCACTATAAAGAAAAATCTCAACTTTATAAAAATATAAAAAATAAAATAAAATAACCCTGGTAAAAATAAAATTAATTGAAATGAATATGAAACTCAAATCAAAATAGAGAAATAATAAAAAATTTATCTAATGAATATTGAAATACATAATAAGACAGACAATAAGTATGAAATTAAATGAAAGATAAAATATGAACAATTAAAGAGTAAATCAAATTAAGAAAATCATATCATTTGAAATGAAAAGAATGATTTAAATAGAAGGTGAGAATGAGTGGTGAAGATGAATTGGAATAAGGGTTGATGATATGATAACAAAATCATAATGATGAGATTTTTCAAGAAAAATGATCTTAAAAAAAAGTTGTAATAAAAAATGATAGATTTTTTCTTTAAAGTAAAATAAAAAATATAATTATATTTTAATAAAATATTGCAGTTCGGTTTGGTTTGGATCGATTCTAAAATGGCAAACGCAATCTAAACTAAACTGCGCAGTTTTAGAAAAAAAATCCAAAGTGATCCAAAAGTTTACAATTTTAATTGGTCATCAGTATTTTGGATCGGTTTTCGATTATTTTTTTAGATCAGTTCGGTTCTAGATACCCCTAATATTGATATTGTATATTATGTGAATTTATTTAGAAGAAAATATTAAAATAAGTATATTATAATTATTCTTTTTATATAATTAAATATTAAATACAATCATATCAAATCATATATATATATATATATATATATATAATGAACCCATATTACTAAATTATATTACTCAGTCCGCAAATATCTACCACATATTAAATACAATCAATAATAATGTACTAAGTCTTGACGCCTTCCGGAAGACCGTATGGATCTCGGACATCTAAGGCTAGCACCTAATATAGCGAAACATGGACCATGGGTCTTATAATAACCGGCTAACTGAGTCTTTTTCACCCCAACGCCATCCATGTATCAGAGCAGGACCACGGGTCTTATCTCGACCGGCTAACTGAGTCTTTTTCACCTCAGCCTCATCCCCTCACTACTCACAACATCAGGGTAGCCCCATTTAGCTTCCTCCTCTAAGTAATTGATGGGACCTCCATCGACCTCTCACCACATGTGGTCTCAATCTATGTGACGAGGACTCACATTGAGGTCTTGATACCTTAGGTCATGTCCCTAGATGTATACACATTAATCTACCACATACCACACTTTATTCATAATCATCATCATAACTATTCTTCTTCAACATACACGGCCACATGCCCATTATCACTCTCATTATTCAAAGTTACAACTCATTCATTATCCACTTTCCAAAGAATCACATACACACATACACACATACATATATCAAATTTCATCATTTCAACTTAAATAAGGCAAAATAAACAAAATAATTTCACTCAGTGCACCCCAAATTCGTTCAACGGATTTTTTTTTTTTTACCAAATTCGCTCAGCCCCGGGCTCTACGCTCATCCCCGGGCTCTCCGCTCAGCGGATTTCAACCCGAGAACACCAAAACTCCCCTTGGACCCCTCCGCTGAGCGCACAAGGCTTTGATTTACTTGGTTCCAAATTTGTTTCTATACATCCAAAGGCTTTCCAAATGGTCTAAAATGCACAATTTCAACCAAAGAACAACCAAGTAATTCAAAGTATCATCTACTTATTATTTTCCCCTTTTTACCCCAATTTTGATACAATCTCACAAATTCAAAATGCTCAATTTCTCAATATCATTCTCATCAACACAGCCACACATCCAAACAGATTCAAGGAACCGATTCAACAATTTTAACATTACAATCACTACCAAATTTTATTTCAACACAATTTCAATCATGCAATAGGCACAGAATCTCAAAACATCCCAAATTCTCAAAAGCCCCAAAATTTCGAAATTCATTTCAAATTCAAACTAATTTGTACAAAATAGTCTAGCTTCTCTTACCTAAAAAATTTCCAAATCAGCTTGTGGTTCCTCCTTTAGAAAAAGGCCCAAAACGCTTCAAGGTTCTCAACGAGTGCCTAAATCACAAATTCGACTCATCAACACGAAATTTTCCTTTCAAAGAAGAGATTTAAACCTAGAATAGCCACATACACGGATCATAAGCCCTCCAATTTCAAAATCCCCTTTCAAAATTCTAGAAGAAATGAAAAACAGATAACTTACCCAAATAAAAAATCCAACTGGTCCAAGTGGATCTACTCCTCGCAAGCTTCACAACGGCGTGCTCGGATCTTGAAAGAGATGAAAGGTGAGAAAGATTTATTAGAGAGATGGTGGAGAGAATTTAGAGGAAAAAATTTTCTAGAAAGATGGTAACTTAAAATAATGAAGGTTGGAAGGTTAAATTTTTATATTTAACATCCTTTTAAACACTTTATCAATCACTTTCACACTTCACTACTTAAGTTATTATCTTGATAGAATTACCACACACTGGGTTCTTATATATATAAACAACTATTTTTATATCTAAAAATACATAAAAGAAATTAAATATTTCATTATTTTTATAATATTTAATTAATAAATATTAAATATAAGAGAATACACATTATTTTATTTTATTTATATATATATATATTAAATGAATCTTTAATATATAAAAATAATGTAAACTATATTATTATAAAATCTTAATATAAATTTTAAATGAAATACATAATTAAAAAAATATTTTTTTAATTTTTTTATCAGACATGAATGTTAATATTTTATAAAATTATTACTATATTTTAAATAAATTTTAATGAAAAACAAAGATGATATATATATATATATATATATATATATATAAATCAACATTATATACTAAATATAAAAATTTACTTATATGAATTAATTTTATGTGTAAAATATATTTCTATCGTAAAAAAACGTACATAATGTTTTATATATATATATATATATATATATTTAAATAAGTCTTTAATATATAAAAATTAGGTAAATTACAATATTATAAATATAAATTATAAGTGAGATATATGATTAAAAAATTATTTATTTTAAAAAACTTTTACATACATATAACATGAAGGCTAATATTTTATAAAATTATTACTATATTTTAGATAAATTTTAATAAAAAAAAAAAACTACATATTATATACAACATGATATATAATCATACATATAACTAACCGTAGTTTAGATAGAATAAATTACAAATTTATAAGATTGATGTTAATATTAACAATTGGCATTTTATTGTTTAATTATTATATCATAAAAAAATTAACTATGAACTAAAATCCAGAAATAACGTAAGAACTATAATATTTCAAAAAAAAAAATATATGATCAATATTAAAATACTAAAATTAAAATCTTAACTAATTAGTTGATGGGGACTAAAATACATTGTCAAATTTTTTAAGTTTTTTATTACCAAATCTGCGAAAGTTATAGGCATATTATTCTGTTACCTAAAAGTTAGCCATGAATTTTTGGATTTCCTGCTTAATTGATGATACCCTAGTGCTTGTTTTCTTGAAGCAAATAGTATCATCAATTATACGAGCGTAGCCAAGGTTACATCATAGCCTCTCTCATTCGAATCCCTTGCCAAAATTCATCCACTCCTTTTTCTTTTTATTGTGCCGCCACCCCCATTTTCTTCCTCTATGTAGGTTAAAACTTAGGTACAAAAAATTTCTTCATTGGTTTGGACTTTAGATTAAAAAATAAAAAGAAACAATAAAAATTTATAATAAAAAAATGAAGATTTTTTTTTTCTCTTTTAATATTTTATTTATACATTTTGTATTTTTATTGAATCTTTATCTTTTTATATTTTTTTATTTTTACTTAACTTTTTTATTTTTTTCAATTTTAAGATTTTTTTCATTTTTACTATTTTATACTCTCTTTTTTTTTGTCTTTTTTTATTTTATTTATTTAACCCTCGTAGACATGTTTTAAAGTAAATTTGTTCAAAACTTGTGAATAAATTCTTTCTAACTTAAACAAAATAATGAGTGCACGATGAATCTATAATAAATTATTATTTATTGAATGTTTTAAATTATTTTTTGAAATTTAATTTTGTTTTTAGACTTTATTAGACTTGAAATTTTTTTAGATATTTTTTGGAGATTAGGGTCATTGGACTTGAAAGTATGGAGACTAACTTTGTAGGTTGGACTTGGATGGCCTTGATTGGGTTTGGATGAACTTAGATGACTTTTTAAAGTGTTTCGGGATGAAGAGGTAAGGCGAGTGTTAAGAGAAAGAATGACACTAGCATGAAGAGTATGACATAAGAATGTTCCATGTGTCATTGGTTTTAGATGTTTAATTTTCTAAACATGACCTTAATTTTTTACTCTTCATATACATTTGTATTTCATATTTCTTCTTTTTCAAATCCTGTAAATAGACTTTTACTTTTAATTGTAAGTCACATGTTAGATAATTGAAATTGTTAAAATGTTTTAGGAACTTTTTTTTTTCTTTTACTTGTTTTATCTTGACTAATAGTTTAAGTGGTGATAATCTGTTGTACTTATCTTAAAGTGATTCAATTTCAAGTGGCGTGAATTCTCCATTATTACCATTCCTAAGTCTTCTCTTCCATTATATCTTTTAATTTTTCAATTGATATTGTTCATATTTTATTTGTATCATTAATATTCTATTGACACTCTATATTTCTGAACTTCTTCTTTAACGGTAAAGTATTTCAATTCTATATGTTTAGCACCTTTGGAATACATGTTGTTTTTTAGAAAAGAAGACAGCTGTAGAATTATCACAATATCACAATAAATTTTCAACGACAATACTGTTAACTACTCCAAGTCCAGAAATAAAGTTCCGCAACCAATTAGCCTAAACTGTGGCCTCAAAGCATGTCACAAATTCAGCCTCCATAGTGGATGCAGCAATGACTGACTGTTTCACACTGTTTCATAAAATCGTTCCTCCGTTTAAAAGATACACATAACTGGCAAGTATTTTAAAACTTTCTTTGCAGCTTTCCAATGATCTAATCTTGGATTACTTTGGTATCTACCAAGCATACCAACTGCAAAACTGATATATGGTCTCGTACAAGTTTGAGCATACATCAAACTCCCAACAACATATGCATAAGGAATATTCTCCATCTGTTTTCGTTCCAAATCATGTTTAGGACATTGCATGAGACCAAATTTGTCTCCCTTTTGTATTGGAACGGGAGATGCTGAACATTTATCCATCCTAAACCTCTCTAAAACTTTATTAATATATGCTTTTTGAGACAAACCTAACATTCCTTGTGATCTATCATGGAATATTTCTATACCTATAACATAGCTTGCTTCACCCATATCTTTCATTTCGAAGCTGTTAGAGAGGAACTTCTTAGTCTCACTTAATAGTCCAAAATCATTAGTTGCAAGCAAGATGTTATCAACATATAGAATGAGAAATATAAACTTACTCCCACTGGCCTTCATATATATACACCGATCAATAGTGTTTTCCTTAAATTCAAAAGACATAATAATATCATTAAACTTAAGATACCATTGTCGGGAAGCCTTCTTAAGTCCGTATATTGATTTCTTAAGTTTACACACCATGTGCTCCTTTCCTTCTTCAGTGAACCCCACTGGTTGGTCCATATAAACATTCTCTTCTAAATTCCCATTTAGAAAGGCAGTTTTAACATCCATTTGACGTAACTCGAGGTCATAATGAACTACTAATGCCATGATAATTCTAAAAGAATCTTTCTTAAAAACTGGCGAAAATGTTTCCTTATAATCAATGTCATCTTTTTTAGTAAAACATTTGGCAGCAAGCCGGGCCTTATAATGTTCGATATTGCCATGAGAGTCACGCTTAGTCTTAAAGACCCATTTACACCCAACTCTCTTGTTTCCTTCTAGCAATTCCACAAGATTCCAAACATCATTTTGTGCCATCGATTTAAGCTCATCTTTCATAGCATCTAGCCACTTATCAGAATTATCACCATTAATGGCTTCTGAAAACGAAACTGGATCATTATCAATGCTTAAGTCATTCTCTGACTCTTGTAGATAAACCACATAATCATTCGAAATAGCAGATTTCCTTTCTCTTTCAGATCTTCTTAATGTTATTTCTTGTGGTTCTTCTACTATAGGTTCATTATTAACCTCAAAATCATTAATTTGTTGTTCCTCTCGGTCATTGTGTGGTTTTACAACATGTGGAACAACAATTCTTGAAGTAGAAGTGTTAGATAGAGGAACTTGTATTCTAACTTCCTTGATCTCCACATTTTGTGAAGTTTCACTCCCACTGATTTCACCATTCTCAATGAACCGGGCATTTCCTGTTTCAACAATTCTTGTACTATGGGTAGGATAGTAAAATATATACCCTTTAGATTTTTCTAGATAACCAATGAAATACCCATTGATTGTTCTTGCATCCAGTTTCTTTTCTTGCGGATTGTATATTCTAGTTTCTGCCTAACAACCCCAAACATGCAGGTGTCTCAAACTGGGTTTTCTTCCTATCCACAACTCAAAAGGTTTCTTTTGAACTGCCTTACTAGAAACCCTATTCAACAAATACATGGCAGTTTTTAAAGCATACATCCACAGCGATACAGGCAAAGATGAATCGCTTAACATGCTCCTAACCATATCCATTAAAGTTCAATTATGCCTTTCTGACACACCATTTTGTTATGGTGTACCTAGCATTGTGTATTGAGCACAAATACCATGCTTCTCAAGGAACTTAGCAAATGGACCAGGATGTTGTCCACTTTCATCATATCTTCCATAATATTCACCACCTCTATCTGATCTTACAATTTTCACCTTTCTATCTAATTGTCTTTCCACTTCATTTATAAAAATCTCCAATATATGCACTGCTTGAGATTTTTCATTCAGCAAATAGACGTACCCATAACGTGAAAAATCATCAATAAAGGTGATAAAGTATTTTTCTTTATTGAAAGAATTTACGTCAAAAGGTCCACATATATCAGTGTGTATAATTTCAAGAAGCTGAGTGCTTCTTGTGGCTCCTTTCTTTGTGTGTTTTGTTTGTTTGCCTTTAATACAATCCACACATATATTTAGATCAGTAAAATCTAATTTCGAAAGAATTTCATTCTTCACTAATCTTTGCATTCTTTCTTTGGAAATGTGTCCCAAACGCTTATGCCACAAATAAGTAGAACATTCGTTCACTAAACTACATTTAGTGCCAACATTATGATGCAAGGTCATAAGAGTTTCAGCATAAAAATTATCAAGATTCAATAAACCATCATAAAGTGTACCGAATCTAATCATAATAGTACGCTTATATAAGTTGAAACAACCATTCCCAAATCTAAAAGAGTACCCGGCAACATCAAGTTTAGACAAAGAATCAATCTAGAAACATGAGTCATACATCCAGAATCAATCCACCAAGTATTATGGGGAACTTTAGTTAAATTTGATTCAAAACATACGTAAGCATTATGCTCACCCTTCTTTTCGAACGAAGCTTTACATTTTTGTACAATTCTTCTGGAAATGTCCAGACTTCCTACAAAAATGACATTTGGCATCTTTCTTCTGGATCTTAACAGAGGACTCGCCAACCTGTAACAGTCATTTGGCCTTTCCATGTTTCTTATCAAACTTTTTTCCAGCTCCTTTATTCTTCACATAATGAATGGAGTGATTCCCTTGATTCTTAAGTTTGGTCTCCTCCTAAACCAACATACTGTGCAATTCATGCACATTCCATTTGTCTTTCATGGTGTTATAGTTCATTTGAAAAGGACCATATTCTGATAGTAATGAGTTCAAAATGAACTGCACAAGGAAATTTTCATCCACTGCCATTCCCAAAGACTTAAGTCTTGCTGCAATATTTGTTATCTCAATGACATGTTCATGCATAGTACGAGAACCATCAAGCTTCGTGGTGGTTAAAGTACTCATTAATGTCCCAGCGAGGGACTTATCAGCTATTTGGGAGCGCTCTTCCACAAATTTCATAAATTCTTTCGCATTCTCAGTTTTGGGAAGAGCTGACTTAATATTGTTCGCAATGCTCATCCGCATAAACATCAGGCTAAGTCTGTTTGACCTTTCCCAAACCTTAAAATGGATTTTCTCTTCATTGCTACTAGCAGCAGGTTTTTCAGCCTAAAAAGCTAAATCAAGATCCAAAACACCTAAGTGAAACTGGACTTGTTCGCTCCAATCAACATAATTTAACCCATTAAAGACTGGAACAAATGTAGCATGCAAATGTAAAGTTATTTGAACAAATGCTTCAATTAATACACGGTTAACATTAATGCTTTGATTCATAAAATAAATAAATAATATATATTCAAACAACAAATAATTTTATGCATACTAATGCTCTCCTTTGGGTGATACATTAATACACAACAAAATAATGATGCTAACAATATTAACATTATTTGGTGAGAGATAAACACATCAATTAGAAATACTCACTATCTTTGGATATATGAATAAAACTAATAATGCATAGTCAGTACCTACAATCATATTCATTATTAAAAGGACAACCAATCAACCTTTGGGTAATTCATAAATGCTTTATAACAATGAATTTCAATTAATCCATAAATAAATTATTCATAATTTAGTATCCGTTCTATGGGTAATTTAGATAAAATGTATCATTAATTTGAAATTAAATAACATAAAAATTTGGTCACTTTGGTGACTAACAAATTTATCATAAATTAATCCAAAATTTATCATTAATTTGAAATTAAATAACATAAAAATTTGGTCACTTTGGTGACTAACAAATTTATAATAAGTTAATTCCAAAATATATACAAAACTTTTATTAAACCTTGATCATGGGTAATTGAGATAACAATTTATCATTAATTTGGAATTAAATAACATAAAACTTTGGTCACTTTGGTGACTAACAAATTTATTATAAGTTAATTCCAAAACATATATATATATATATATAAAAATAAAAAAAAACTTTCATTAAACCTAATCACACCCCAAAGTTCTTGATCCAAGGAATTGTAAAATCTTATGCACATAAAGAGAAATTGAACCGCAATCAACGAGTTTTAAAATATTAATTAGATGCAAAAGAAAAATTTCCAATTGTCAAAACCCAGATAGCGTGTAGTCCATAATACAAATGCCGAATTAAAATGGGAAATTGAATGGGCAGTGCCAAAACACAAACTGAATGAGCATTGCCAAATTGAAATTTCAAATTGAATGCGCAATCCGAAATTATATATATTATATCATCAGTAGTGGAATATCATTAATTTATTTATTCCTAATAAAATTAGGGTTTATAAAACGTTCATAATTTTGGAAATCATCATTTAAGAAAAATAAAAAATTCAAGAACCATGCTCTGATACCACATGTAAGTTAAATCCAATCATATAAATTATCAAACATAAAGGATCTTTGAATTCATGATTTTCACATGTGTATAATAATTAAGATACTAACCTTGATCCATCAGGACAAATTTGTGTTGACTACCTTTTCCCAATCTACCTCTTTCCGTATTTTTCTTTCTCACTTCTCTTATTTGATGGCTTACGTGAGACTCTTAGTTTTGTGTACAAATTTGTATGGTTTTGCACGAATGAGGCAAAACCCTAGTTTTCTCTTATATAACCAACATCCATCAAGTTGGTTATGATAGGTTTTTATTCTTAATATTAACTTCCCATAATTATCAATATTTCTCTTTAATATTATTAAATCACATTAAAACCCATAATTATATTTCACATGAACCACATAATTGAATTAATTTATTTAATTAATTCTAAAACAACCCTCTCCAAGTCGATAGGAAAGGGGTCTCTATTATCTTTACTGAGAAAGGATGTCTCATTGATATGGAACCTGGCGCTTGGAACGTCGATGTTGTGACTGGTTGAGATACCAACTTGTCACTCTCTACCCGAGGGTTCTCCTTGGGCGATTGGGATGTAGCCACCTTAGGGACCGTTGATAACGGTCGAGCCAAGCCAGAAGGATTTCTGGCTCCGTCACGGGGGTTCCCACCGAGTCCGAGACTTTGTTGGCCCTTTAGTGCAGGATGAGGCTACTTCCTGTCTTTCCAACTTATGTTGAAGGAAGGTGTTTTCTCATTCCATCTGATTGATTGCTTTTATATTCCTTTTCTGTTCTTGCTTCATTTCCTCAAATTTCTTCATAAAGGCCTCCAAGAATTGTCTTTCCTTTAGGGGAGACTTCCATCGGCCTCCTAGACTCTTCTTAACTCATTCTTGGTGATTGTCATAACTTTATACTCACTCAGCCCACGGTGGACGCCAAAATATATTTACAAGGACCGAGTACTTCAAGACTACTTCTTTCTTACTCATTCTCAGCCTACTCCTGACTCGTTCTCGACCTGCTCCTAATCTCCTTCTGAACCATGTAGGGGGTAGCTATGTTTACACTATGATGTTCAAGTTATTATAGTGTAGGTAGGATTAAGAAATAGGTTAAGTGTGTGTTACCTTGGCTGTATATGTCTATTTATAATATAGAATAATATAGAATTACTTTTCATGGACTCTAATTGTGATTTTCATTGTAATTATATGTTTCCTTTCTAGAGTTGTATACGAATCTTTCATTATAATGATTTAGACATGATGTTGTAGGATTTTCTGAGATTGACTATCTCTTATCGAAGATTCAGAACGAATCTTTATTCTGAAACATTCGGTTCGGATATGGTGAGATCCTCCAGACATCTCAACCTATAAAAATACTGACCGGAATTTATCTGGTACAAAATTATAAAATATTTCAAGAGATTAAAAAACAAATTCAATCTACAACCAAAAAAAAGTATTACACAACAAAAGAGAAATTCAATCATCCTATGATGATATTGTGAAATAAACCATGGATCTGGATATGGTGGTTATTGTGTGGCATAGGAGAGGACGAAAGAAAACCTTCATTGCGAAGACATGTGAGAAACATCTATGCCACCTTGAACCATAAGGAGACACTATTATGAATTTTATGATGATTTTGAATCATTAATATTAACTTCCAGTTTATGATCTATTTTAAAATTCACGAAGTTTTATACTTCAACTTTAAATTCATAAGTTTTTAAAACTTCTTTAAAAAAATAAAAAATAAATAAAGAACAAGGAATTTTTAGAAGATTATTTATTTTCAAACATGCAGTCAATGATAAATAACTCCCAAATTATTATTTTTATATCCCAAGCAACACAGTAAATATATAATAGTTATACATACTTTCTATATATGATGAATGGCAATTATTTTGGCTACATTGATCATTACATAATTACCAATAGAATGTCAACTAGTTTAATTAATAATCTAAAGACAAGGACCCTAGTTTGTTTTTAGTTCATCATCCTTCCTAAGAATACTTATGGGTTTATTTACTAGCTAGACTTCACATCTGGCTTGAATCTTAGATACACATTAAGCCATAGTGATTGGACTTTCACAAAAGAATTAAAGACCAGTTAGTTCCACTGCTTGGAACATTAATGCACGAAGTTAAGCCATGAAAATCTTAGAGGAGTGGTATTCAGTCAATAGCATTGGGAATGATTTGGTTAAGTGCTCTCTTCACTTCCACAATGCTGACCTTCTTCCCGTTCGGATGTTCCTTCACCTTAGCCCTCAACTCCGCCATGAACACCCCATTGTTAAGTGATGACTGCACCCCAATAACCTCTATCCTCACCTCCCTCAGCATTTGCATCACGTCCAGAAGCAACCCTTCTCTGTGGAGGCACTCAATCTCCAACAGTGCATCGCTCTCAATGATTGAAACTTGCACTGACGTTCCCGCCTCAGCCTCCACCGCCGTCGCTTTCGCCGCCACCCCTTCCACAATCCTCAGCTTCCTCTTCTCCATCACCGTCACCCCACTCCTCTGTTGCTCCTTGCTCGAATTGCTGCTCGTCCTTTGAACCGTTACCTATCCCACATTCATCAACAAATTATCACCAAAATAATATTTAAAATTGGGATAAACCTAAACTTGAATTAAAAATAAAATAAATAAATTTCTTTAAAAACTAGAATTTACTTAATTCAAGATTTTTTTTTAATTTATATATAAATTAATCATATTTAGTTTTTTTTCCTCTTATTTATTTCACGAGTATTTGTGGGAAAAAAAACAATCAAGCAGAAAAGTTAATTATATAGTTTGTAGGTAGTAATTTGTACTTGTTTTGGGTAAGATCTAGAATTTTACTTCTATAATTTTTGTGACAATATTTTCATGAAAAAATTATTTAATTAAATTCTAATTCTGATAGTTATAAAAAATCTCAAGAAATGTATTATTTTGTGCTGCTTATTAATTAATATTGAAATTTCATTTTGATCATACATGTAATAGTTTATAGATGACGTTTAAAAACAAATATGTAACTCATTTTCGATTCGAGAATTACCTCAGGGAGCTTGGAACGCTGTTCTGCCTCAGTGTGGCGGTTACGCGCCTCCAGCTCCTGGATCTTCCGCCGAAGCTGCTTCACATACTCGATGGTGTCTCCCAGAATGGAGGCCTTGTCCATTTTGGTGACGAAGGGGACCAGTGACCGGAGGATTATGAACCGCTCGTTCAGCTTCTCGCGGCGGCGGCGCTCCGCGAGCACGTGATTGGCGCTCAGCTCGTCCTGCGGCGTTCCCTTGCCCCGCAGCTTGGGGTCAGCGGCGGTTGGGGGAGAAGTCTCGGCGGGGTTCTTGGCGTGGAGGTAGGGGACCGTGAAGAGAATGTACTTGAGGAGCCACTGGCTGGGGCCGTCGACCGCCGGGTGGAAGAGGTGGCTGGCGCGGGTGCTCCACTTTGCGAAAGCTGAATGAGTGGAGTATGTGATGTAGCCAACGGATGTGGGCGAGGCAGGCCACCGGCTTGACTGGTTTTGGAGGATATTGGATACCGTTTGAGAGTAGTGAGTGTCCTCTGGAGTCAAGTCATCTAGTGGATGAGGGGCTGCAAATTACATGCTCATATCGAAGCATATCAATTATGTATAAAATTAAGAGTCATATTAATATAACCAAATTTTGAACACTTCTTTTTTTTCACGGTTTAACTTTTTTTTTTTTTCATGAAAATTTCAAATTATCTAAAAATTAAAGGAAACTTCACTTTATAAATTAGTTTTATAAAATTTAATTAAATTTAAAATTTACTTATAAAACATAAATTGATTTTATAACATTTAATTAAATTTAAAATTTACTTATAAAATTAAATTAGATTTAAAATTTATTTTTATTATAATATTAAAATTTATTCTAATAAAATTATTGATATATCACATCATCTTTTACTTTAGTGTTATATATGTTGTCCAAAAATTATTTTATCCCAATTATCCACATCTTATCAATTATTTTATCTTTCCTTCGTTTTCTCTCATTATATACATATATAAATTATGTATAATAAAAAAAATGTTTTATTTACACGTTTTAATTAAATGCTTTTAAAATTGAATTCCTAAACTCTAAATTTTGATTATTTATTAAAGTTCTGATTTAAAGTTCAATAGTCAGATATGATTAAATCTAATTCAACTGGTATAATAATAAAATAAAAATTAGTAAAAACTATATACTAAAATAATAAAATAAAAAATGAAAACCTCCTATGCACTCCAAATTACAAAGTTCTATAATGGATATTCTTTTTTCAAAGTAAAGAATAAAAATCTCAAAAATTCAGCATCAGTTGTTATTTTTTCTAAGATAAAAATATGCTTTACAAATTACAAGTCTCAATAGGTTGTTATAGTTTGGATAAGAATATGCACAACAAGTTTCAAAATCTGTGAAAACGTGGAAATGAAATCACATTCGTTACTCCCATAAGTATAACTTAATATTGATATTATTATTATATATATATATATTTATTTAATATTAATTAATTTTAAATTAAATTAATAGAATAGGAAAGTTTATAATTCCTCTCTATGGGTAGATAATCTTTCAATAAGAATACATATTTTTCATTTCTAATTACTGAGTCTACTCTCCTCTTCATCATATACAACACTATTGTATAGAAGGAATAGGGGTTCAAAAACTAAAAGCGTTTAATGATAACAACAATGGTAGGAGGTTGGTTCCTTTTAGTTTTTGCATTTATGTGATCTAAATGTGTTTTTCTATAATATTTTATTATATTTAGATCATAAAAAATATTTTTCTATTATTTGGTATCAAAACATAATCCTCTGTCTTGTTTTGTTTCCAATAATTTTATATTGATGGATACTATGTTTTTTACCCGTTGTTTCTAAATTGATGAGGAAGATGAGAATGTATTTTTGATATTTATATGATTTAAATCATCTTCCATGTTTAAATCATGAAAAATACTTGATTTTTGCTTTTGGGTTTGCGGGTCATAAAATAGGTCAAATTGACCCTTCTAAAGGTAGAAGATGACTTAAATGCATGAAGTTACATCGTTTTGTTATTTGTCTGCTATTAAAGTGCGATAAAATTTATATGTTTAAATATCTCTTTTAAGTAAGAAAAAGTATTTGGTTTAATGGTTGGTGCGATTTCTTCCAAATGTGTGGTTTTGAAAGTTGACTACACTTGTTTCTTATTTTATTTAAATTGTTTTGCACTTTTGTTGAATATTTATTATGTTGTGTATTTATTATATTAAAATATGTAGAAAGTGATTATTAGTGCCTAACTCACTCTCGAAATCGGCTTAGAAGGTGAGGTTTACACCTCACTTATATACTATAGTTTGGCCTCATTTTTAGTCAATGTGGGATTTCCCAACATATTGGGTTAAGATATTATTTTGAGAAAAATCTGTGATTGGGCAAGAATTATGTAATCTAATTATGTACGTAATATTATCATTATGTACATAATATTTTTAGCAGATTTATAGAAAAAAAATATAAAAAATAATAAATGATAGAAATAATGCACATATAATGTGCAATAACATATTTGTATATATATTCATTTCTATTGTGTTCTAACATGGTATCAGAGCTAGACCAATAGAATTACTAAAAAAAATATTTGTTATCTGTCTGTCATCATGGCAGAAACAAACAACAGACATAATGAAGGGAGGATCATAAGGAGAAATTGTTCTTCTTATGATAAAACTCGAAATTCAACAAAGGACAAGATTGTCCTATGTACTTATTGTCATCATCTTGGACATGACTCAGATAATTGTTTTCAAATAATAGGCTATCCAAATTGGTGAGGAGATCGTCCTCGTGGAATTGTCAAGGTTCATGTTGCGCAACCAAATTCATCTGATGTTAAAGGTATCACTAATCAGCAATGGAAAACACTCGTGAGTCTTTTAAACAACATCAAGGTGGGAGATAGTGAAAATCTGAGTGCTATTGGAAATCTGAGTGGTAAGTGCACTTCTTTGCCTTGGATTATTGACACAGGGGCCTCACATCATATGACTGGAAAATTAGCATGTCTCACTAATATTAAGGATATTACAGAATGTTCGGTAGGTCTTCCTAATGGTGAACACATGCCAGTTACAAAGGAAGGCACAGTGGTGTTAAGTCATACTCTAACGCTTACAAATGTTCTTTATGTGCCTTCTTTAACTTGCAATCTTATTTCAGTGTCTCAATTAATTAATGAATTAGATTGTGAGATTTATTTTGGTGACAAATCTTGTACTATTCAGAATCTTGTTTGCGATATGATGTTTAATACATGCAATTTTGTTTGACGTTAATACGAGCATATAATTTTTGAGAATTTTAATATGGTTTGATAAATATAATTTTAATGAATTAAAGAGTACTCACAATTTCTTTAATAGTTAAAATTATATATATTTTAAGATAACTGTATAAAATATTAGTTATTAATTATATATAACGTGATGAAATATAGTGATAAAAATTTTGTTACATTTGTATAATTAATTAAGATAAAATATTATATTATATTTCTCAATTTACCTATAATTTAATAGTTTTATCATAAAATTACATGACAAGTCTAATTTAGTAAGACTTTAGCTTTGAGATAAATTTTGTCATTAAATTTATTAATTAAGACATGTTTATATTAATAAAATATGATATTTATTTTAGTCTCAAATTATGATAATGAGCATGTATTGAACTTTGCAATTTCTCAATCTATGCATATTTCTTATATCAAGTGTTGTATTCCCAAATTAAAAGGTGACAATTAAAAGATTTGGAAAGAGAGAGTTCTTCTTCATTTGAGTTAGATGGACATTGATTATACTATTAGAAAACTAGAACCACTAAGACCAACACTTCAAATGTTGTTGATCTTTATAGAAATTGAGAGAAGTCAAATTGTCTCTCTATAACATTCATAAAGACCAACATTTCTACTGAAATTTGGGGCTCTACTGACTAGCATGACAATGTTAAAAATTTACTGAAGTCTATTAATGAAAAATTTACCACATCCTATAAATCTCTTACCAACACTCTTATCATGTAATTTTCATCCTTAAAGCTCATTAGAATTAAAGGAGTGTGTGATCATATCATACACAAAAGGGACATTATGGTTCAACTAAAGGCCTTGGGGATTACCATATTTGATTCCTTTCTAGTACACTATATCTTAAATATTTTGCCTCATTAGTTGCCCCTTTTAAAATCTCTTACAACACACATAAGAATAAATAGTATATCAATGAATTATTTACCATGTGTGTTCAAGAAGAGGAAAAGTTGTTAATAGAAGAAGGTGAAATGGTGAACTTGACTACTTCTCTTAAGAAAAAAAAAAAGAATAAAGTTAATTAGAAGAAAAAAGATTTCTACTCAGCTAGTTATAAAGAAAAATTGGAAGTATTTCTTCTATTAAAAAAAAGGCACACGAAGAAAGACTGTAAAAATTTAAGAATTGGTTAGAGAAGAAAAGTAATTTATTTACTTATGTTTGTTATAAATCTAATATAACTAGTATTAATTATAACACATGGTAGATTGATTATGGATTTACAATTCATGTTTGTAATACCTTATAAGGTATGCAAAATCTAAGGAGACCAATAGGAAGTGAGCATTGCATCTATTTAGGAAGTAGGATGATCTCACATGTGAAGGTTTATAGCACATGCAATTTAATTTTAAGTAGTGGTTTTAATTTATGTTTAGAAAAGACATTTTATATTCCTAGTTTTAGTAAAGACTTGATTTTCATTTCACAACTTGTCCCTTTGGGTTTTCTTTTAAATTTGTGGATTTTTTTTGTTTTACTTTATTGAATAAATCAAAGTTATTGGTTTTGGTGAACTACGTGATGGTCTTTACACTATTAATTTACAAAAAAAATGTTGCTTATAATTTTTTTCATGTTAAAATGATGTATTGTGAATAAGAATTCCTCTATGTTGTGGCATCAAAGATGAGACATATCTCCATTGAAAGAATTAAATGACTAGTAAATGATGAAATACTTAGTACTTTAGATTTTTCTAATTTTGAGACTTGTGTTGATTGTATTAAGGGTAAGTAAGCTAATAAGTCCAAAAAGGGTGTTAAGAGGAGTTAAAACTTATTGGAAATTATTTATATAGATATTTGTTATTCAGATATATGGATGCAAGTAGTTCAAAATATTTCATCACCTTTATTGACGATTACTCACAATATATGTATCTCTACTTACTTTGTTCTAAGGATAAAGCTTTAGGTGTCTTTAAAGCTTTTAAGGCTGAAGTAGAACTACAATGAGGAAAGAAAATTAAGATTGTGAGATCAAATAAAGGTGAAGATTATTATAGTAGATACATAGAGAATATATAAGCACCTGGTCCATTTGTAAAATTTCCTCAAGAGCATGAGATTGTTGCTCAATACACTATATTTGATTCTCCGAATCAAAATGGTGTGGTTGAAAGAAGAAATCGAACTTCAATGGATATGGTGAAAAGAATGAGGAGTAATGTAAAACTTCCTCAATTCTAGTGGGTCAAAGCACTTAAGATGGTTACGTATATAGTAAGCTGAGTTTCAACTAAGATTGTTTTAAAGACACCTTTTAAGTTATTCAAAGCGTGCAAACCCAATTGATGACATATACACACTTGGGGATGCTCATCTGAAGTAAGAATTTATAACCCATAAGAGAAGAAACCCTAGGACTATTGGTGTGTATTTCATTGGATACGCTTAAAAGTCCAAAGGTTATAGATTCCATCGTTCATATTAGAACACTAGAAATATGGAATCAAGAAATGAAAAGTTTCTTGAAAATGACTTGATTAGTGAGAGTTATTTAATTCAAGATATTGGTTTTGAAAAAAATTACTATGAAGTTCAACCCTCTCAATCAAATGATAGACTAATAGTCAATCATACTCGTTTAGTTCAAGAGCGTGCTAGACAACTAGTGATTCGAGTTCCACAAGTTGCTAAAAATGATAATGTAGATAAAATTTTTTATAAGGAATAGTAAGTAAATGTTGGACAACCTATTGAACAAAAATTTGATTATGAAGTTTCTCATCAAGGTAATGAGATAACATTAAGAATAAAAATATCAATAATTTCTAGTGATTATGAAGTGTATTTATAAGAACTGGATTATAACATTGGAGTTGAAAATGATCTTGAAATGTTTTCACAAACCATAAATTCTAAGAAATTGGATTTGTGGTATAATTTTATGAAAGATGAGATGATTTTTATGAAATTTAATCAAGTACGGGATCTTGTTAAGTTACCTAATGGTGTAAAACTCATTTGATATATATTGGTTTTTAAAACTAAGAAAGACTCACAAGGTAACATTGAGAGACATAAAGTTAGACTTGTTACCAAAGGATCCACTTAAGAGAAGGAATTGATTATAAAGAGACATTTTCTTCTATATCTAAGAATGATTCTTTATCGGTAATCATGACATTAGTAGTTCATTTTGATTTTAAATTACATCAAATGGAATCTGAAAATGACTTTCTTAATGGTGATCTTAAGGAAGAAATTTACATGAAACAATTTAAAGGATTATCCTCTAGTGATGGTGAGCACTTAGTATATAAGTTTAATAAATCCATCTATGGATTGAAACAAGTTTCACATCAATGGTATTTAAAATTTTCATGAAGTTATCTCTTCATTTGGTTTTGAAGAAAACACACCATGGACCAATGTATATACTAGAAGGTTAGTAGGAGCAATATTTGTTTTATTATTTTATATGTGGATGATATTTTGCTTGCAATTAATGACAAGGTGAAATAGTTTCTCTCAAAGAACTTTGATATAAAAGATATGGGTGAGGCATCTTATGTCATAGACATTAAGATCCATAGAGAAATATCTTTAGGCATTTTGGATTTGTCTTAAGAAACCCATATCAATAAGGTTTTAGATAACTTGAAAGATTATTCACTGAGTGTGGCTCCTATTGTGAAGGGTGATAAACATGAATTGAGTCAATGCCTGAAAAATGATTTTTAAGAGGGAACACATGAAAAATATCGATATGTTTTAATTGTTGGAAGTCTTATGTATGATCAAGTTTGCATTAGACCTGACATTGCATTCAAAGTTGGAGTTTTGGGAAGATATTAAAGTAATCCAAGTGTTGACTATTGAAAAGCTCTAAAGAAGGTAACTATATACCTTCAAGGAACAAAGGATTCCATGTTCATATATAGACAAACTAATAGTTTGGAGGTGATAGGCTACTTTAATTCAGACTTTACTAGTTGTATTGATACTAGAAAATTAACATTTTGTTATGTTTTTATAATAGCTTGTGAAACTGTATCTTGGAGTTAATAGAAAGCTAGCCTTGACTGCTATGGAGGTTAAGTTTATTTCTTCTTTTGAGCCTACCTCACATGTGTATGATCGAAGAGTTTTATATCTAAGTTTAGAATTGTAGACTTAATTTTTAAGCCATTGAAATTATGTTGTGATAACTCTACTGCAATATTTATGGTTAAGAATAATAAGAGTGGAAGTCAAACTAAGTACATTGACATTAAATATATAGCAATAAAAGAACTATTAAATAAAAGAAAGTGTTCATTGAGCATGTTGGCACTAAGTTGATGATTGTCTATCATTTGACTAAAGACATACCACCAAAGAATTTTAAGAATCATATAACACTAATGAAATTTGGTTTCATATTTTGATAATTATTGTAAATTTTCTTTAGAATTTTTATTTAATATAATATTTTTTCATTTATTTTCTGCCCATATTTATTTTGGGAAAAATCATTTAATTATGACAAAAAATAAACATATCATTTGTTTATTAAAACTAAGATTTTATTCGAGAGATTTAATATATTATAATACATGAGAGATAATATTCATTATTAAATTATCTATCACCATGATTCATATATTTAGTTTCTTATTCTAGTTGATAATTAGATAAATGAACCAAGTGGGAGAATGTTGGCAGCTAATCTTTCAACAAAAAATATTTTTAAATATATTTTCTAATATACAAGATATATTTTCATATATATAATATGTAATAAATATATTTTTTTTATATAGAGATATATTTATGATATATTTTAATTTTTTTTTCTCTTTCTAATGAATGTAAGATTCAATCTAATAAATATGGTGTCATATTTTTCACTGAGTATCAAAATATCTATAACTCGAGTTTTATAAATTGGATGCATGCATTTTGTTTCTAATCAGTGAACCTACTCTTCTTTTCATCACACAACATCATTATGTATAAAGAATAAGGATTTGGAAACTACAAGCACGCAATAAGAGAACAACAATTGTGAAAAGTTTATTCTTTTTAACTTTCCCTGTCTATTTTTTATGATTTAAATGTATTTTTCTATAATACTTTATTATATTTAAATCATTAAAAATATTTTTCTATCATATTCTAAATTCATCTTATTTAACATATATTTATAAAATAAAAGTATCAGAAATCTTATATAATTTGTTTCAATTCTTATAATAATATATATATATATATATATATATATTAAATATGAGAAAGTACAATAATAAAAATAATTTTATGAAATTATCAATTTTTTTATTTTTTCAAGTTAAAATATTTAAAATTAAATAATTTTAAAATTCTCTTAATGAACCGATTTCAATCAAACTGGTTTCTAGGCTAGTTTTGTGCTAACCTGTTTTGTGGTTCATTCAACCAAATATGAGAATAATTGATTGGTTATTTAGTTTATTGATTTTTTTTGGTTGAAATAGTGGATCTATTTATTAACATAGATTTTAATTATTACTCTTCTTACATATCATATACAATAATTTTTAATATATACAAATATAACTTTTTTTTATATATAAAAATATTAATTTATTTTAAATTTTAATATTAATTTAACTCTTGTTAAGAATATTATTAAGCTGAGTGACTCAATCATTTATTTCAACTTAAATAAATTGGATTAAATTTTATTTGTGATTGGATAATTTTAGTTTAATTTGATTTAATCTCTTATGAATTAGATAAATTTTAAATATTAAACTGAAAATTGAACTGAATTTAATATAATTAAAATTATTAAATAATATTGATGATGATAAAAATAATATTAATATAATTATTATTTAATTTATTCAATTATTATATTATTTAAATATACATTTTTAAAATATATTATTTAATTATATAAATATTAAATAATAAAGTTTACTCATAAAAGTTATTATAAAAAATTAAAACTAAAAATTATATATATATATATATATATATATATTTAAATCAATAACCCAATTAATCTAGTAAAACCCACTCGGAATAGATTGAATCTAAAATTTAATGAAAAATTAGATTATACCGAATCTAAAAATAATATAAAAGTTTAATCTAATATATATAATATTTTTATTAGGTTGAGCATGATTTAAATATACCCGATTTAACTTAATTTGTATAAATCTATTTTTTTTAATAATTGTTTTATTTATAGTCAAATTAAAAATAAAACAAAAAATTATTAATATAATTAAAATGTAGAAATGAAATTGTAAGCATCTAAATAAATTATAATTATTTTTATTAAATTTTTGTAAGTAAATTATTAAATAAAAATAAAAAATTGTATAATTATCTTATTTATATTAAATAAAATATTTATTTTTTGATTAATTATTTATCTAAAAAATATAATCATCTTACTTTGAAATATGTTTTTTATATTAATCATATTTATTGATATTTTCTTTTTTTTTTTCCGATAAAATAATATAGTTGACAGTAAAAACTAGAAAAAAAAGTTAGAAAATATTACAAATTTAAAATTAATACATTTTTGCAGGTGTTTTTCAGGATTGAAAAGGTACGGAATCATATTTACAGAAACTAAAAAGATATATAAAGCTAAAATAATTTTATAAATAAAAAATAAGAAATTGATAATAAGAATAAGTATGATAGATATTTTGAAAGAGAAGAAAGATTGAGATAGAAATTTAAAATTCTAGAATAAATATAAAAATTAAACTGTATTCCTCTTATTTGATGTTTTCTATTGAGATTATAACATCTATAATGTTTTGGATTTATCTTCCAACTTGTTGAATGCTCAAATTGTTGGTTGATTTTTGGAATTTTTTTATCCTAACAATGCATATCTATACATACTTACACACACATCTACCAATAAGTAATGTTTTATTTCCTCTTTGCTTGCAACCACTTATAGTTGGTTTGTTAGAGAAGAAATTAAATGAATAGAAAAGAATGAAATTAATTTTTATTACTGGGTGAGAGAGAATAGAATAAAAAATAATTTTAGAATTTATAAAATTTAGTGTATTAATTTTTATTTATTTGTTCATTTTTGTAATTTCATCTTTATTTATCTACCATTAGTTACTTTTAAATTTTACTTTATTTCTTACTTTTTTTTTTCTTCACTTCATTCATTCTATTTTCATTCATAATTTTTTTTTCTTCACAATCTGCCTATCGGCAACTAGTTTTAGGTTAGACTAGACTCCTTCTCAAGCCATTATTAGTATTTAACAAGTAGTAGTATTACCTGGGCCTTTATTATTAAGTATAAAGATAATTAATTAAATATGTAATAAAAAATAATTAATGTATTTTAGAATTTTAAAATGACAAATAAATAAAGATTTTTTTATTCTAAAGTCATGAGTGAGAACAGATAAAAGAAATACAATTTTATAAGTCCCGTGATATGAGTGTAGCTATTTCTATATGGCAATAATAACATAGATTTCTAATAATTTAAAAAAAAAATTATTTTAACATTCTATTGACTAGAAATTTAAATTTTTATCTGAAAAAAAATATTATTTTAATTTGTAATTAGATGCTTTTAATTAATTACAGTTATTGTAGAAAAGCAATTCTTAAGATTGAGGGGAAATCTTATTTTATACTATATATAAGGAATTGGTTAGAATATAAAATGATAAATAATAGTATTTTATTTTGTTATTAATAATTGTTCTTTATCTTATTTTATCACTATAATATCTAATTTTTTTATATTGAAAAATTAGTTAGAATAGAAAGTAGTATCATCTTACGATTATAAAAATTATCATATATTATCTCTTATAGTTATTATATAATTGATATAAAAAATATACCGTTATAAAATTACACTATTTTAATTGAATATGAATTGATATTACACTATTTTTAATATTGATTCACGTAGAATGACATTTAGATTAAAATATTTCATCTTTTTTCGATGAATGTTAAATTCTTTTTAAGTAAATTTTTATCTTTTCATTGGTATTATAATTTTTCTTCTTGTTTTCCCTTGAGTTGTAGGTATGCAAATTTCTCTTTCTATTTCACAATTGAAATGTACTTGGTATATTGCAATTACTAGAGTTTTAATATAATATAATGGAACAAACATAATAAGTTTGGGATAGTGAACTTCGTAGAGGTAGTAGATTTGGAGATAGTGGATGGTGGAATAATGAAGGAGAAGATGAAGATGTTTTACTTCGATTGGATTTCAACCCTGATGCTGACAGGTGAAAAATTTAAGACTTTATTGTTTGACATGTAGAAAGAGAGTAATAATAATGGTGAAAAAGATTATTTGTACTCATGGTGCTTTCATCAGCATATCTTGAAAAATGATATATACATCATCGAATGAATCAATAACCAATGTGAAAAGTTTGACTTTCAACATTGGTTCATAAGTGATGTTGAATCTTTTAACTTTCAATGACACCTCTATCTATGATGATTCAAAAAAATAATATTGTAGACCTCTAATAATCAATATTAATTTAATGGATGTTTTTGTAATAATGTAAAAATAAATTTAAAATAAGTTTAGATACTTTCTAAAAACTTTATATTTCTATAAACATAAAATTCTTTAGGTTCTCTTCAAGATAATTAAAGAGTTTTGACTAGATTTTAATTTCGGAAGAGATAGGGAATAGTTGAAGAAGTAAGGATGTTTTCTACCTATTAGTTTGTTGAACAAATAAGTGGATTGATTTATATTAAAGATTTTTTTAAATTAGGGTTTGGGGATTGTTAAATGATAAAATTTGAATAAAATATAAATAAATTATAAATTTTTATTGACTACTTAAGAATTAAATTCTTCTTAAAAGATATTGATAATCTCTTCTAATAGAAAAATTTTATTTTTACCTTTGTGTAAGAGTATGTATAAGAAGAAAAAGTATTAAATTAAAGGAAAATGAATTAAAAGTAAAAAAATGATGAAAACACATAGGAGTGAAGCAACTAAAATAAGTCAATAGAATGAAAGTATTTTTGTTTAAGTGACGTTTTCTCACTTAAGCAAAATTTTAACAAAAAAGAAGTTGAGTTGTAGCATCATTTTTTCTCGATTGACCACTACTCACTCGAGCGAGACTCTCACTAAAGCATAGCAAAAATATTTGGTATTAGAATGAATTTTTTTATTTCTTTTTTTCGATCCAAAGGCCAAAGGGAGATTCAACCTAATTTTCATCAATTTAAAGAACGAAATAGGACAAAAATAAGTATGTCAAGCATTAAGTGTGATTCAAGAAGTAAGAAATTGTTTAGATGAGATAGGAAGAAGATCTAAGATAAATTGAAAAGGTGATTTTCCAATTTCTTCCTCTCTTCTAATATTTATTTTTGTGCCAATACTGCTCATGATGATAGGTGACTAATTTCCTTTATGTTGAGATTGAATATAACTCTTTATTTATTTATATATTATATTTTATTTAATGTTAATTATTTAATATTTTTTTAAGATTTGGATAAATTATCACTCATATAATTTTTTTTATGATAATTTCAGAATCAATTGTAATAATATAAATTTTTAAAAATTTTAAGTCAAAAAAATTGTTTATAAAAATAATTAGGAGTTTCACTAACGTAGATAATCATATATAAATAATTAGAGAAATAAAAATCAAATAAAATTATATTATATCATCTTTATTATCAATAATAATAATATTATTATTATTTTTATTATTATTATTTTATTATTATTATTATTTATTATTATTATTATTATTATTATTATTATTATTATTACACAATAAATATTTAATAGGATTTGTTTTTATAATATTTTTTATAAACTAATAGATTTTATCATATTCTCCTAGTTAACTAATCATAAAAATAATATATATATATATATATATATATATATATATATATATATATATATATATATATATATATATATATACTAACTAAGGTTTATCAATAAGAAACTGTGGTAAAAAAATGTATTAATAATATTTAAATAAAACGTTACTTTTATTTATGGTACTGTTTAACTGTTTTTTAATTTATTTTTGATCCACCGTATACTATTTCTTTTTTCTTATTTTGGACTATACATATCCCTCTCTGTTTTCTCCCTAATGTCGCAGTCTTCTTTTTGTTTTATGGTGTGTACATGGACATGGCTCTTTATTGTGATACATTTGCATGCTGAGCGTGGTGTTAGTTTACGTACATGTATACTTTGAAGTGACTACTTTGATGCCTCAGCATTAAAAACCAATTGATGGTTTAGACCTTTGATGAGGACCCCCAACAAATGATCAAGACAAAGACTTTATTAGGATGGACCACATGCCCTAGCTAGTGACATATAGAAACTATTAAATAGCTTTAAATTAGTGTTCATACAAGTACGAACACACATTTTTAACTCAATTAATCTTCACTAACTAATTAATAAAGTTCTCCCTAGTGAGTTGTCTACCTAACGTGGTCCACAATATGTCGTTTTACAAATTTATTGAACTTATTTATATACACTATCATGTATTTTAGGTTTTGAATGTTTGGTGAGTGGCAGTTCTAATGCTATAGGAAGCCTGTTATCAATTTATAATTTATAGGCGTTAGTGTTTCTGGATAACTAAATAACTACCAGTTTACCTGAAGCCGGTAGTTGAACTTGTAGTGACTCTTGACTCGGGCCCCATCTCCTGGTCGACTCAGCCTGTCCCGCCGCGTTCCCTCCTTGACTCACCGCCAGCAAATGGAAGTCCGAGTCCAAGTTGTTCGACCCGTCGTTCGGCGACCCGACCCGGATGTCCTCCGGCATTTCCAGTTGCATCAGCTCGCTGGGCTCCGCCACCGTGACGCCCTCCATGTCCGGCGTTGGTTCACCGCCAGCGATGCGGCCTCCGGTTTCGTCCTCGGAGGCGGACTCCGCCTCCTCCTCGTCGTCCTCCTCCTCGTCATCCTCTTCCTCTTCATCTTCATCCATGTCGTCGTTTTGGGTGGGATTGGCTGCGGGTGGGTCTGCGACGGTGTACATGACGGCGGCGATGTGGTCGGAGGAGGAGATGGGATTGGAGGTTGAGTGCTCGGACAGGGCGGGCTTGGGCGGCGGAGGGTGGTGGTGGTCTGTGAAGAATGTCTTGACGTGGTGGATGAAGTTAAGGTCTTCTTGAACCTAAGCAAAAAGTGAACATATATAAGGCGAAAGGTTGTTATTTTAAGAGTGATTAGTTATGAGGGAGTGAAGGTTAGTTACCTTATCCATGGTGCCAAACTCAACCACGCCGTCTAATAAAGGAATGCAGACCACTGTCTGTATGTCACAAATGACAACAAACTCATCATATTATATTTATATATTATTGACTTTTCCTCTTTTTCCTGTTATCTATTAGACTTTAATAGTTTTTGAAATACCCGTCAAGAACACTGAAATGCTACAATGATAAAGAAAGATAGAAACAATAGTTACCTGTATACGAGCACTCTAGTGGTGGAAAAATTTGCAACGGAAACCATAGGAAATACAAGGTAGTTAGTAAATTAATGAATCACCTTCATGTCATTCAATAAATTCAAAAGCGAAAACAAATATTATAGATAAGAAAAATAAAACGGGTCAATTCCTTTAAATAAGAAAACTATTTCATTTTTACTATTTCCTTATACATGCAAACGGTTATTGAGTTATAATATTTTTAAAAACTACGTAAATACGTAATAGAAAAAGCATGATTTAGACATACAATTTGAAGGCATATGTTTAAATTCCGCATTATTAATCCTTGTTACCTTTCCTATTATTCTGCCCTAATGGTATGTTTTTCCCATATTAAAGTAAAGTAATGTTAAGGAAATTGATTAAATATTTATTTTAATAAAGTAGTAATATTTTATATTTTAATATAATAAAAAAATTTCTTTGGATACTTTTTACTTTTAATAGCCTTTGTCTTGAAATCATTATATTAATTGTTTTGTAATAGAAGAAGCACCTTGGCTAGAATAGCTCGTGAAAATGTTTTGCTGTCCACTTCGTTTGCACCTGTAAGCCAAACATGATGCCTCCTAGCATATGCCTTTCCTGGCAACCTTAAAGTGCAATTCAGTAATATGTGTCAAATACAAAATAATAATAATAATAATAATAATAATAATAATAATTATAATAAACTCAATAGTTTTTCGCAAATTCTATACTGCAATAATTACTCTACGAATACAACACGTTAGCAGATTATTGACCATTATAGGGTTGAATTTGAATCTAATAGTGAAAAGTTTATACAAGTGAAACTGAAGTAGAATCCAAGCCAATATAATTGCCTCCATCATAACATTTACGTCAAGGGTATTATCAGAGTATGACTTAATTTAATGCATCAATGGCACCATGTTAAACTCTAAAGATCAAGGTATAACAGTTGAATAAGCACGCCATCATATTGTGAATTTTTTCCCCTTAACACACTTTATTAATTATCATTTTTGGTACCGAAGGATATGTCAGATAACAGAAACTTATATTTGTTTTTCAAGATATAAATTATTAAAATGAATTTTACCTCTCTTAACATAATTCTTTCCTTCTACTAGTTAAGAATCTAGTTAAAAATTTTACTTATCACACTTATTGTAACCTAAGAAATTAATTTTAAATTTTACTCTTTAATACACTTTATCATTGATTTGTTATGCACCGGGTATGATTTATTTTTGAAAAGTCAATACTAAACTTTTCGAAACAGTTAAATTGATATTTTTTAAAATAAACCAATAATAAAGAGAATCATTAAAAGTATGTTACTAAAATTCCCATAATTGTAGAGAATCTAAACAAAAGTCATAAATAATGATTTGCCTCTTACAGACAGCTGAAGGTCCTTATATGTTAAAAGCAATCATAATAATGTCCGACATAATAGAGAAAAATACGAAAACAGTTATATATATTGAGAGATCTACAAAATTATTCATATATAGTTAATTAATTTAATTTTATATGTTTCTCTCTTATAACAAGCACAACATTGTCATGTTTCTTTCTAACATGAAATAATCTAAATCCCACCTATTCTGATAGTGCCATTGAATTAGTGCATTATTATTAGATTCCTAATATAGTCCTAATCTACTCTGCTCTATTAAACTTTTTATTTGTACTTCTCCCCCACATAGCTTCTCTTACAGAATTTATATGTATATATATATAAAGCAAAGGGATCCTCATAGCTTTGTGTGTGTGAATGTAGACCAGCCTAAATTCACAGGCTATCTCTTGCATAATTGAGAACTAGATAGCTTACGGCAACATTTGTAGGAACATGCATCCATCAGTTATATAGGGACCAATTGATGTTGTAGATCCTTTTGATGGAAGGGAAAATGGTATTAACAATTTAGGATAAACTAGGAAGCTATAGACAAAACATCTGTCATTCAAACACGGATTCCTAATATTTCTTTTCCCAAATGAAAATATGATGGTGGAAAAAGTTTGATCTTGGAGGAGGGAGAGGGAAAGGAAGATGGAACTGTGATTGCAAAAAGTTCCGAATGCAGGATGCTAGCAACAGTGGCAATTTTTTGCAACTATTGCTTTTAATTTGAACGCTTTAATTTGTCTGGTTTCTCAAAATAGGCAATTCCCTCTAGCAGCAGTCGTATTCAAGCATATAATGCTCAACTAAATATTGACCAGCTCAGCAAATTCTTTTTTGACAGAATGCTCCGAATATATTCCCCAACACATTCTAACATAACTCTCAAAATTAATGCTGTCAGTTTCACAAATTTACGTAATCTAACTGTGTTTCATTTACTCCTGAAAGCAGAATCTGAGAAACCTTCGAATAGGAAGAAGAAATAAAGTCCCTCAACCACCTTTTGGTAGCGACAAATGATACTATACGTGTAACACTTCCAACAAGAAAGTGAAATTGCAACATGTTTTACCGTCCCTTCTCTTTTCCGACACAAAATAACAAATTCCTTCCACTATAGAATCTACACTAATATATCTTTTTCAGCAATATTTTCAGTAAACACTTTTTTATCGACTCAAATGTGTTATGATTCATAAAATGACACGAGTTTTACTACTTACTCAACTGTTGTTTATAATTTTGTATTTTTTAATAAAATATCTGTATAAATTTAAAAGGAAACCAAAGAAAGTATGTTATATATTACCATTTTTTCACTTTATATATATATATATATATATGTATATATATTGTTCCTACTGACACTTCATAAATTCGAAGCTACTCAGATTGCATTTAAACTACACTCACAGAAGCCTCTGGTCGAGCCTGCATGCCTCACCAAAATGCATTTCTTAGAGAGGGAAATCGCATTGATATTTCATTGACAACTTGTAGCATAACATCTTTATGAGAAAAGGATTTAACATCTTTAATTTTCTCTAAACAAAGTAAGGAAGGCACTTGTTTTCAAAAGCTATGTTAGCAGAAATGGAAAGTTATTAAATTTTTGCAGCTGCTATCGTTGCATTTAAATTCACGAGTCACAGTAGCTAGTCTCTCCCTTTCTCTTTTTCTAAGGGACGGTAGAATATTTCTCCTCACCTCTTTACTAAAGCTACCGTTCCACCTATCTTCAAAAGGTAATTAACTTAAATTTTGGACTGAAACCATACATATCTAGAAAATGGCCTATCTGATAAAAAAGAATTCACGAGATCAAATATAGTTCAACATTTAAAAAGAGTCTTAAAGAACTGATAAAGTTAAAGTTAGATTAGATTTCCATGTAAAGACATAAAGAGAGCTTTATGACAAATAATGTAACATGACTTACCCAACACCAGGAGGAAAGGAGAATGAGACACACATCAAATAGAACCATTCGGATTCTGTCAGGTCCTCCGGCGACAAGGCGGCACATGGCCGGCGAGTTGGCGGATTTGTCTCTCCGGAAGACAATGATTCGTAGAGCTCTCTAAGTTGCTGGCTTCTTTGGAGAGATGCCTCCTCAGCACTCACCTCCATTGGCTGCACCGTCTTCCTGGTCTTAATCGCTCCATTGTAGTACCCATCACCCCAAACCAGAATCCTAAATCAACATAACATATAACACATGGCCTTAAAATTAACTTGTTATAATTTAGCAGCACACACAGACATGTGTCGGTTAGAGAGACTAAGAAACATTAATTGGAAGAGTAATTAGTGATTATATATCATATGGGACAGTTAGTGTGGATAAAGTGAATTAATAACCACGTACACTTGTTGTGGACAAAGTTGCCAGAAGAGGCTATAAGTCCAGTGAACAGATTGCACCGCAGCCTGCAACATGCTTTGAAGCCTATTACCTAGTGGTGCAGCCATTGTTCCCAACAGGGTTTTGGAACAGCACGCTTTCGGTTACTTCTCTGGAACCATGTTTATCTTGCTTCAAAAAAACTACCCAAAAGTGGAAAAAGGGTGAAAAAAAGGAAAAAAATTGGTTCTTGGTTTTGATGAAAAGTTAATAGGCAATGAAAAAGAGTGTTTGCGTGGATCTAAGCTGAAAATCAAACCATTAATTTATGCCAAATGAAAGGAATGGAGAAAATAAGGTAAGGGGGAGTTCCAAAGAGTGAAGAGAAGGTCAAGAAATTAAGTATAGACCTGCAGATGTGTGTGTGTTGCGTGTTGGAGAGAAAAATATCTTTAAAAAGGTGTATGACTTTGAGGTAGATATGCGGGCGATCCAAGAATTACCAAATCTCTGAAAGGAGAAGATCTAGGAACGTTTGTTGGATAATGATCAGAGAGAGAGAGAAAGAGAGAGATAGGGTTTTGAAACTCAAGAAGAGTATGGTTTTGACTGGTTGGTCTACCAGACAGTTGTAGCTAGCTATGTGGTTTGTGAATGATGAGGCTGAGGGTGCGTTGTGGTTTGTTAGTTGTGTTATTTCTGAGACCCTCGCCGGTTTTGGTACTAAGAAGGAAAACAAAATGATTTTTTTAAATCTATTTGGGTATATATATACTTCATGAGAAAAAGACAGATAGGATATGAAAGACACACACAAAAATAATTGATGATAAGAAATAATGAAAATGGAAATAAATGTATGAAAAATGAAGCACCGGTGTATCATGTAAAAAACGTGAGGGTTGCGAACTTTTAAATTATGGATTTAATTTTCATATTGGACTGGTATATTAATTTTACATATATAAAAATTAGGTGAAACTAGGACCTCAATAAAATACATTTTATCTATTAATAAGGTTTTTACATCGACAGTTTATTTTCTTATCAATTAGACAAGTATTAGTTGATAATAATATATAATTTTGAATTGATTTATTATTTTAATTAAAATAATGAATAAAAAAAATATTTTTATTATAGGCTTTACATTTTATTTAATAAATTTATCATGTTTTATTATTTTTTGTAAATTTTAAATAGTAATAATAATAATAAAATGTACTTTAAAAATAATTTGTTAGAGTTTTTTATTAACATTTCTACAAAATTTTTTATTAATATTTAATAAAAATAACTTTACATATTAATTTTAAAATAATTTTAAAAAAATTAAAAAATAATTATACTACTAGTATAATTTAATTAAAATTTTAAATTATTTTTATTTTTTATTATATATATATATAATAAAATATGATTTTGGTCCTTTTAAAATATTTTATTTATTAAATTAGTTTTCATATGTTATAAAATATAAGAAAAGAAATAATGACTAAATAAAAATTTAATTATCATCAAAAATAGTGGTTGAAATAGTAATTAATTTATATTTGTTATTTTCTTTATGATCAATAATTACATAGTGACTAAATCAATGACTTTATTAAATATTAAAATTAAACATATTAAAGTTTTCAATTATAAATTAAATATGATAAAATTTTCAGTCACATAAAAATTATCATACTCAATTATATTATTATATTAAAAATATTAAGACAAATTTTTCTGAGAATTTATATAAAATCTTTAACGTTTAAAACTAATACTTATTCATGTATGTTAACTATTAGACTACAAACGATTCTTTGAATCTTTTTCACCTTCAACTATCCGGTTTGTCTCTATATTAACAACTACACGTCAAGGTGATTCTTACACATAATATTTAAATATGATGTTCATTAACTTCTCACCACATAGTACCTTTACTTATATGATTAGGATTACCATTGAAGTTTGAATATCCCCTTAACAACATCTCAAGAATCCTATATGTACACAACATTCTATAATAATTAGTACCCATTGATACTTGGTTCATACATCAAACATATCACAAATAAAAGTATTGTCATACAACCCGTCACATAAACTTATAATATCATATATCATATTTGTCTCATCAGAATATAACTTTTCATACAAATTCAATATCCAAAATCACAAGATCTAAAAAATCACACATCACATAGACATTTTACTTGACTTGTCTTATACTTATTTTATTCAAATATAGTATTCTCTATTACAATTTATTTTCTCCCCAAACATATGTATTATTCATCTTCACTTACAACTAAAACCCATAATTTCCTTAAATAAGTCTTCTTTGACTCATTATAGCTTATGTAAACATCACTAACTTTAAATTAATAATACTATCATACCTAAACCACAAACTCTTACAACAATATCCAATTCTACTTCTTTCTTTACTTCATCTTTATTCCTTTATCGTACATCATACTCAAAATCTTTGGTAACTATAATATGATATTATTATTTTCTTTATTATTCAATTAACTACTATAATGATTCTCTATATATCTCCCACTCTTTTTCCAATAACTTTAAATATTCTTCCAAGTTAAATTTTTGACCTTTTCATATTCTTCCAATGCTTTACATTTTTCATTACTTACTTATTTATATGATACTATCACTTCATTATTTTTGTTATCAATCCTTACAATATTTTAAAACTTTTACATTTCTTTTACTTAAAGAATATATATATTTCATTTCTAAATTTGACCTATTTCATTTCTAAATTTGACCTATTTATGTTGTAATAAAATTTTCAAACTCTTACTTCCTTCTTTTGTTACATTATACTTTACATGTATTAGTCTTCAATAAATTGCTACTAAACTCCAAGATTTCTAAATTCTTATCACTTATTATTTTTATACTAACATTGCACCATATTTTAAGGCTTTTTTTGCTTAGTGTGTCTAGTGTAATGTTCGTACTATTTTAATGGTATAATAACTTCATATCAATAATGTTTAAAATTTCATCTACAATGTCTTCATTGGTCCATTCTAAATAATCAAGATGGTTGATCTCTTCATATCTCATCTCGTAAATAGAATATCTCTAAACTTTGATCCCAATACTAAATCTACTAATTCCAAGTCATATGTTGGGTAACTTACTATATAAACTCATTTTCCTAGATGCACAAGTATATATTCCTTCTGATTGTGCATTAAGATGCATCTTAGTACTTACCTTGATACATCTTATCAAACTCTAAGAAAATCCCTTAACACTTTCCTATATTGTTCCATTTAACCAAGAAAATCTTATCCTAGTATATGTAGTAAATTTTCTTAATTGTTTAAATACTTCATCCTCTATGGTAGTCTTTTCATTTATTTCATTATATTCAAAATTCAACCTACTAGACCAAACTTAACACTTAAGAAATTGAACATAATCTTACTTCTGCTTTAGGCTTTACACTTAATTATTAATGGTTATTCATATTCTTTCTTGCTCTTAGAATATTTAAAAATATCTTCATTAAAACTTTGTATGATTTATCCAAATGTTGGTAAAATGTATTTCTTATATTCATGAATATTACTTACATTGAAAAAGGAATAACTAAATACTTTTGGTATCTAGAGTAATTCAATAAAATAAGATTTGAATATCTTCTCTCATCACTTGAACAAGATGGTATCTAAATCACATACTAATTCTCCTTCTTCCAACCAAACTTTAATCTTCTAAAGTTTTCATAAATCTCTTATAAATAAATTTGCGATATTTTATAACTTTTAAAGACATAGAATAAGATTGACAATAAAATTGAGACAATTATTCTAAGGAAGTCTAACACCAAAAGAAAAAATTATCTTGATTAAGTTTTGAATATGCACCCTCTCAACTCTATCAAGATTAATTTCTTCTTAAAAATTTTCATTCTGCTTGAATGCAAAGATGACAAGAATAAACAACTTGTTTTGGAATTTATACAAGGATAATAATACTAATAGAAAGATATACAATTTAGTAATAATGGACAACTAAAATTATTTGACTATGGAAATTTTTGGAATTTAGTTAGATAAAAATATTGCCTAATATTTATCTTGTCTATTCTCTTTTTGAAATTTTATGTGGGAAGACTCTAAATAGAGGAAGAAATCCTAATTCTTCATTTAAGCCCAACTTAGCACATTTCTAAAGCACCACCTTTGTTGTTTTCTTTGGCCCACAACCTAATGTATTACTCTTCACACCTATTGCCCATGCTTAGACCCAATACGTTCTGAGAGATGCCTCTTAGAGGCTAAATTTGATTATCATTTTTGGGTCTTAGAAACCTATATAAGGGATCTCATTTACTCTTGTATGACAAATTTGATGAATAGAAATTGAGAGATTATTAGAGCACTTTTGCTTGTGTGTTTTCTTTCTCTTGGTGTCTTATCTTGAGAAGGCTCTCAAGTGGTGACAACTATGACACTCATCTTATACTTTCTTCTAGTGTAGAGCTCCCAATTTTATACCTTCATCTATTTAACTTTTCCTCCATTACTCATTCCATATATTTCTGTGTTAGTTATTCCTTATGCATGACTATTGTTTGCTCTATTGCCATTGTTTAGTCTAGTCTTATGTTTGTTGAGCTAATGAATTATCACATCTCCTCTTCCCTTTTAGAATACTAAAAAATTAACAATTACACTTAGATAACCATAATTGATTATCTTCATGTCTAGTGAAGATCCTCCATGATTTTTATTCTCCTTATCTCCTAAACAAACAACTTCTATGTATTGCCTAATTTCACTAAGTATCATTTGGTTATCAAATCTTTGGTTAAAATCTGATTAGAAGTGTTTATTTATCTACTTCTTAACACTCCTTCAAGTTGTAGCCATTTTGATGACTAATTTCCTTTACATTTTTCTCCATCACAAACTGAACACCGCCAAGGAAACTAATAGGATAAGAACTGACCGAGAGAACCATCTAAAATTTGGTCTCTACTAATGGTATGAATAGTAGTTGACTACACTTGAGTAATTGTCTTTGGTTTTTACTCATGTCTTTTCCTTTTGTCTGAAAGCCTTGGTTGAGTCATATTTCATATTTTTCCTTAGATTTTTCCTTCATTGTTTACATTACCTGAATATGTTTAATGAAAGGACTATTTAAAATTACTTGTGATTTGAGTTTATTGGGTGAACCTAAACATTAGAGGCATTAGAGGCTAAGTGTTTCATATTTCTTATAATTGTATGTTTGAGTTAGCATGAATTAAAGAACCTATTAAGAAAATGTTACGAGAATTGATTCATTTTATACCAAACTGATATTTTCAAATCAATGCTAAAACACTCATTGACTCTGTTGAATACATGGTTATGTTTTTTTTTTTTTTTTTATCGGCAAAAACAAATATATTCATAAAATTGGTACCAGAAGTACCTACCTAAAACAATTATAAGTACATAATTGTAAAAAGATGTGCTGAAAATTCAGCAATTAACAAGATAATTATCCCTCCCATTACTATTCAATGACTTAACCTACCCAACACAAGATAAATGATTTATACACCATTGAGCAAAAGTCCCAAAATTCTTGTTAACTCTATTGATGATCCACGACCAAGTTCTGACTTGAATTAAACCAAAAATCTCTTCAGCACTTACCTTTTCATTCCGAAATAACACCTCATTTCTATGTAGCCAAATAGACCATACTACTCCAATTCAGAGTATATTCCATACACTCTTAAGATCTTTATTTCCCGTCATCCAACAATGTTGAAGTAAATGCCTTTTTAGATTACTTGCCCTACATGTATTTATTCCAAACCACAAATAACATTTATCCCAAACAGCACTAGCTACCTTACATTCAAAGAATAAATGTTCAACGTTTTCACTTTGCAGTCCACATAAATCACAATTAAGATTTGCCAATTGGATTCCTCTTTTTTGTAAGTTGTCCTTTGTTGCTATTCCTCCAATTGCTGCTCTCCAAACCAAATGTACTGCTTTAGGAATTGCTTTAATCTTCCATAGCCTTGTGAAGAATTCTCTATCCTCCTCCTGCAAGTCTTGGTCCTGTTGAAAATTCTCCCATATAAGATTATATGCAGAATGTACAGAGTAACTTCCCAGTTCACCACTCTTCCATAACCATTTATCTTCGTCACCCTCTTTTGGCTGCTTAGAATTTATAATATTTATTAATCTTTCCAATAGAAGTTCTTCCCACTGAAACCACCTCCTCCTCCACCTCATATTCCACTCCCATTCACCTTCCTTCCAGCAACCCATTTCCTCAATAGTCCCATTCTGATTATTAGAATTGAGAAACAACCTATGGAATTTGGATTTAAGTGTTTCATCGCCTACCCATTTGTCATGCCAGAACTTAATCTTCCTACCATTCCCCACCTTCCATTCAATTTCATTTTGAAACCATTTCCCTTCCACTTCATTTGCCCCACAAATTTTTCTTAGATCTCTCCACCAAGTTGAACAATCATTTTCTCCTATCAAATCATCTAGACCTCTCCACCCCCCATATTTTGATAGCATTACCTGTTTCCATATCCCTCCACTTTCATGTTCAAGTCGCCACCTCCACTTAGCCAAAAGAGCAATATTAAAACACCTGATATCAGTTATTCCGAGCCCCCCTTTGCATCTTTCTTTACAAACTGTATTCCACTTCACCCAATAGATTTTCCTCCCGTCATTCCCCCACCCCCACAGGAACCTTTTTTGTATCTTCATTACCTCCTTAATCATGGTACTAGGCATTTTGAAAAATGACAAAATAAAATAAAGGTACCGAATTCAACACATTTTTAAGTAGAGATACCCGACCACCGAAAGATATATTTTTACCTTTCCATTTTGCCAGTTTCTTCCGAATCTTGTCGAGAATAGGTTTCCAAAACTGTATACGTCGTTGATTTCCCCCAATTTGAATTCCCAGATACATGAACGGAATTCTCATTTGTGTGCAATTCAGGATATCTGCAAACACTTCC
The DNA here is from genome assembly GCA_016859785.1 of Macrotyloma uniflorum. Classification (NCBI taxonomy): domain Eukaryota; kingdom Viridiplantae; phylum Streptophyta; class Magnoliopsida; order Fabales; family Fabaceae; genus Macrotyloma; species Macrotyloma uniflorum. The sequence goes on along the minus strand of BDMB01000079.1, from coordinate 841,068 downwards.
AACACTCTACTTTCCACCCCTAATCCACCTAGTAGACTCTTGGCAAAATTAACTTTCAACCCTAAAGAGAGCTCAAAACATCTGAGAATAGTTTTTAATATTAAGACATTCTGGTGTGACGCCTCACAGAAAAAAATTGTATCATCAGCAAATTGTAGCAAACTGATCTCCTCATCTAACCTCCCAACTTTCACTCCTAACAACATACTTTTGTTTTGTGCACTTCTCACTAGTCCTGCTAGTCCTTCTACCACCAACAGAAAAAGAAAAGGCGCCAAAGGGTCGCCCTGTCTAAGTCCTTTAGTCGGAATAAATTCTTTTGTAGGACTACCATTGACTAAAACAGAGACAGAAGCAGATAACAAAAGATTTTTTATCCACCCAATCCACTTCTCACAAAAACTGAATCTTCTCATCATGTAGAATAAGAAATCCCAACTCACAGAGTCATATGCTTTTTCAAAATCAACCTTTAGAATTAGTCCTTGCTTCCCTTTTCTCTTCATCTCATCCACCACTTCATTTGCCACAAGCACACTATCCAACATACATCTCCCTCCTAAAAATGCACTCTGCGAATCATCAATTAACTTGTGAATATACTTTTTTAATCTGTTAGACAACACCTTACTGACAATTTTGTATACGCAACCCACAAGGGATATTGGCCTGAAGTCGTTGAGATTAGCAGGATTTTCCTTTTTAGGAATGAGAGATATGAATGATGCATTGCTTCCTTTGGGCCAACACCCATTCTTGTGGAAATCCATATGAGCCTCCATAATGTCATCCTTTAATACTTTCCAGAAATGTTTTATAAATCCAAAGTTAAATCCATTCGGACCAGGACTTTTATTCCCATCGCAATCTCATACTGCCTCCTTCACCTCTTGCTCCTCAAACATTGCTGTGAGCCCTATATTATCTTTAGGGCTAATAGTTTCAAATTGAATCCCATCCAACAAAGGTCTCTCCCCCCCACTTTCCGTAAATCTCCCAGAGAAATAATCATATATCTTCTTCTTCACCGTATTTGGGTCATCTATCCACCTCCCATCAATCATGATCCCTTTTAAATTATTTTTAGCTCTTTTCCAGTTAACCATTGCATTGAAGAATTTAGTATTGGAATCTCCAAGAGCCAACCATCTAGTCCTGGATTTCTGCCTTACTAATGATTCTTTTCTAAAACTTAACTTCCTTAATTCTGCAAATAGTTTTTGTCTCTCTTTTTTTCCCACATCACATAGATTTCCGTTCTCATCCTCCAAGTCCATATCATGTATCTTTTCAGTCAACTTTTGCATATTTTGGTTTATATCCCCAAAATCCTCCTTGTTCCACCTTTTTAAATCAAACTTAAGTAACTTCAATTTCTCCTTCATATTATATAATCCTGCCCCTCTTTTCTCATACATCTGCCATGAATCTTTGACTAATTTCTCATAACCCTTAGCTCCCATCCACGCATCTATCACCCGGAGTGGTTTGGGCTCCTAATCCGCACATGAATTTCTCATCACCAGCGCACAATGATCTGATACTGTTCTGCACAATGCATATTGAACACACCCAGACCATGTCTCCAACCACTCTTTTGATATTAGAAACCTATCTATTCTGCTTAAAGATGTGCCATTTGGCCTGTACCAAGTAAATTTTCTTCCTACCATCGGTATATCAAACAACTCCATTCCTTCTATAAAATTATTGAACCTCCTTATCTGCTGTGACTCATTTCTAGCTTCACCGACTCCTTTCCTTTCATTTGGATTCCTAATTGAGTTGAAATCCCCCATTAGACACCACATATTATAACTTGTGTTTTGTCTCACCCATAACAGTTCCTCCCACAGTTGTTTTTTTCCTTTCTCATCACACGGTGCATAGACATTTATTACCATACATGCTTGTTGTTCTGACCCCCATCTTCCTGATATTCCAACATAACCCTTTCCTTGTATTGTGTTCTCCAATTTAAATTGTCCTTTTTTCCAGATGGAGAGCAACCCCCCAACCTTGTTCATTGCAGGGCTAACCACCCATTCAGCTTCATCGTCACCCCAAATGGATTTGCACATAGCCTCATTTATTGTTTCACATTTTGTTTCTTGTAGACAGGCCATTTCTATCCCTTCATTTCTAATAGTTTGCCTTAGGTAGTTTCTTTTCATTCCTGCCCCCCTAGTCCCCTCACATTCATACTGAGTATTTTCATAATATTCTTGTCATACCCTCCCCTTCTTCCCCTATTTCTGCCTTTCTCTTCTCATTGGAGTCTCTCTGTTCTAACTCTTTGAACCGACCAACAATTTTGCGTTCGTCACCTGTGAATGTAACTCCCAATTTTTTCCCCAAATCTCATAATTTTTCCACTTCAACAGGTCCATTATTTAACCAAAATAACCTATTGCAATTCTTAATTCCTTCATCAGAGATACAGTTGCTAATAGATTGAATTGCTAACCTTAACTGACGACGTTGAACTGCTGCATTTGACTTTGTTTTCACCGTTGCATTGCCATTATTCGTGTCCTGGTATGCTTCCCGCGCTCCATCAAAGCCCATTGAATTTGTTATCATCGACCTTCCTAGCACCTCCTCTAAGTCCCCCTTCAAAGACCCAATTTGAGCATTATTGTCCACATCAACAGAATTAAGTGTATGTATACCCTTGGCCAAAGCATCAATTCTATCGACTTCACTTCTTGCACTCTTCGCCCCAAGATGTTTACGTTCCAGTGCAGCCCACATCATACTCGGCCTATCACTCATTGTCCTACCTCTCTCCCTATTTATCTTTATAGCCATCTGTGAGTGCCCTTTCTGAGTCACCTTTATCCCACTACTTTTCATTTCACTTTCCTTTCCTACTACCCAGCCATCTGATATCTTATCCTGCAGATTTATAGGTCTTACATTCTTCTGGTAATCATGTATAGCTTTATCCAATCTTGGAATTCCAGGACTTTTCTTTTGTTTTGATTTCTTCCCTTTTCCATCATTTTCCTTTTCAACATGTAGGGATAGTGTATCCTGCACCCAGGATTCCAGGCTGCTAGTCTTGGGATTGGTCTTGTCCTTTTCTGACCTTTGTCCAAACTCCCGGTCGTCGACTATGAAACCACCGGAGAGCGGCACTGAATGCTCCAAACAGGACGAAACTCCCTGATTTAGATCAACACTAGCAATAGAGCTTTCATCTTCCTCCAAACATATTCTCCCTGTGGCATTCCGTTTCAAGCAAGTATGAACCAAATATTGCTCTTCAACAATGGATACTAACACCTCCTTACCATTAATCTTAATGCGTTGGGAACAGTTAGCCGAATCACACACAGGTAGACGAATCAATAGTCTTGCAAATTCTAAACGATCCATCTTCATTGTTGCTTCATCCACTGCAATCAGCGTCCCAAAAGGGGCAATGAACCTTTCGAAGCACTGTTGCTCCCACAATTGCAAAGGAATACCTCTACATCTTACCCACACCACTCTGTTCCTAGAAACTGCATCTTGTTCCCATGGTACGATTGACTCAAACCATAATGATAACCAATTGGTATTTTTCTCCACTTCGTCCCGTAGATCCACTCCCTCATCTCCTGATAATAATATTAAATTGTCTCCAAGGTACCTTGTTCTGATGTTATAGACACCTTCCATAAAAAACGCTTCCTGGATGATCTCTGCCTTCAAAGGATCGTATAATCTCCCAACCATGCTCATTTCCAACATTCTTTCCTATCGCAGTTGACATTTATCTCAGTTCTAACCCATTTTGGTTCTTCACCTTTTTCGATTTTTCCTTTTTTTCCCGAAGCATTACTCCCTCCTTTCACCGCTTGTGCATACATACAATCCTTGTCCTTCAACCTCCACTCCTTAATGGTACCGATTTCCTTCCTCCGGGTGTTGGAAGTGGGCAAAATGACATGTTTCGCATCCTTCTGATTCTCGTCTCGTCGCCCAAATCTAGGTAAGTTGGCATGTATCTTCTTATTACCAATCCAAATCTGGTCTAACTTCCTTTCAAGTTCCAATAGATTTTTTACCCCTATAAAACGAACAAACCCATATCTTTGACCCTGTCTATTCAACTTCTTCGCTATGAACACCTCCGTTACATTTCCCCAATTTTGAAATATTTTTCTCATATCAGTTTCCCCGAACGCAGAAGGAAAGTGAGAGAAAAAAAAGTTTACCACATTATACCCTTCTCTTTTGTCATTCTTGTTTGTCTCATTCGAACGCAACCCAAATCTCACATCCCCCATTCCTACTATACGATTCACCTATGTATTGTTTCCCTAAATACATGGTTATGTACTAAATTAGGAAATGGCAAGTTAGTTCCAAAATTTGTATGTTCCTAGTTTCCAATTACCTATACTCTTGAATACAATTTCATTACATATGTTCAAGTAATTTCTATTGAGTTTTTCCTAAATGTGCTTTTGTCTTTGTCTATCTTTAAGTTTGTCAAATTTTTTTTCCTTATCAATAGGTAATTCTTTCTTTTGAGCTTTTCTTGCTTGTTTGAAAATTTGAGTTTTGTCATTGCTAGTTTTCATTCTTGGAATTCCTAAGTGAGTGATTACTATTCATATTTCCACTTAATCTAAAAACCAATTTTTAAAGAAACTTTAATAGGATTGAACCCCTTATGCACAAGGAAGTGTAAGAATGACCCTTACCTCTAATCATTTTAAGAGAAGACCAAACACTTTAAGGTTAATTTTATTAACTAAAAGCTACATTGTAACATTTTTTTTTTTTTTGTGTTTTTTTGTTTAAATAGGCACAATGTCATTTGCACCCTCTTTAGCTATTTGCCCATGAAGAGTTGTCAAACTTGGTGAGGAATTGGAAGGCAAGATTAAAAGGCAAGTTGAATTGCCTATGGTGGACCTCATCAAGGAAATAAAGATATATCAATTGGAGAATGAGAGGCATTTGAGGGAGACTATCCTCCAGCTACAACAAGAGAAGATTGAAATAGAGAGGAGACAATCTCATTATCTTTACAACTATTGAGGTGAAGAAGAAGAGGACTAGAGATTCCACGGAGCAAGGAGAGGGTGCCAATCTCCAACGAAACCAAATAACCAACAATCTAGATACTTATTTAGAATGAGAGGTTAAAGTGAAATAGATTTTGAATATAAACCCTATGGAGGTTCAATCTCAAGTTGATGTTGTAACGTTAGAACTAGAGGATTATGCCATGACATGGTGGCATAAAATTTGTATTTACTTTAGATTAAATAAAGATCCATTTGTGACTTCTTATTGTAGGAGGAATCTCGTTTTGAAGCTCCAAAGGCTTCATCAAGGAGCTATGTGTGGGGATGATTATTTCAAACTCTTAAAATCTCTCTTACTTAAAGCTGATCTAGATGATAAATTTGTGGAGTCCAAAGTAGTTAGGTTTTTGAGTGGGTTAAGGAGAAATATTCATGATCTAGTAGAATTTTATGAGTAATATTCCATAGAGAATGTTTATCACCTTGTAGTCAAGATAGTAGCTCAATTGAAAAGAAAAGAAGGTGCAAAGTAGAGTACTCCATTCAATAACTACTATGGATTTGATGTAACTTGATTTCTTATTATAAATAAATGCTAAAATTATTGTAGTAATGTTTATAATATCTTAAATTAGCTTAATTATGTAGAAAATATATTTTTATGAATTTTTAGACAAAGTATAAAAATTGTACAAAATACTATATTTATACAGTAAATTCTGCTGTAGTATTCTTTTGTAGTATAAATAAGTTATTAAGCAATGCAATTATTCAGATATTGTGAAGAGCACAAATGATTTTACACATTTTTCTTACATGCAAAGAAATGAGAAGTTCGGTTAGTTGTTAGTTAGCTTCTTGAATTTCTTTGTAGTGTATTCGACTCTTTCTTGCAATGTAGTTACTTCTTCTTAACCATTTCGTGTTCATTCACTCTCTCTCAATCTTCTTTTCTTTTTGTTTTAGTTTAATTCATGCGTTAGTTTTTACTTCTAGTTTGAAATCATTGCTGAAATCATGACTTATTCACAATGATTCGAATCATTACCTTTGTTTAATTCACTTTTGTATTTTGCTCTTGATCAAGTGTAAAAGCAAAGATGTAGTAAAACACATTGGTTATGAATTTACTTGGTTGTTCAATCAGGTTTTCGAATAGGAAGATTAATGATAGCGAATATTGACTTGAACATAGTGCCTTCCATCATTGGTTTCAGGTTTTGCATTTTATTTTCTACAATTTAAATTTCAGCATTTTAACTATGCATTCTTGAATTTATTCTGTACTTTAGTATTTTTCTTGGAGTTTCTTGGATTTAAAATTAGTGAGGAAGGATTTTTTGGTGTTATCTTGAAAATCCAATGCACTTAAATGCCTTTCAAGGAAATGTTGTGTTGAGTGATCTACACTAAGCATTTCAGCATTGTTTTCCCAATTTAATCCAATACCTTCAAGGTAGTTTTGATTCTTAGAATTTCATCTAGATAACTCAATTGAATTCCAATTCCATTTTAATGATGTACTTAGTTTAAATCAGCTTCAATTCAATTTTGAATTTGCAAAATTCTTACTGTTTTCAATTCGTGTTTTGTTATTCTTGTTTAATCTCATCGCTATTCTTGTTTTGGTTTATTTCTTCCAACACTTTAAATTTGTATTCCAATCTCGTAGTTCTGTTTGATTCAATCACGTCTTGCATAAATAGTTTAGATTTAAATCCCATCATTTAACAATTATGTTAAACTGCATTTTCATTCATTTGCATTTTAATCTTGCCAAATTTGAGTTTCATATTCATTCATCATAATTCTTTTGAATTTTATACTGCATTATCATTATATTCATTCAATCATGCATTAATGTTTAATTGCATTTACATAATGATTTACTACATTCATATAGTTTAAGCTTCATTCCCGAATTCAAACCCCCCACCCCACTCGTTTAGAGAGCATTAACCCATGTCATTTCCTTCCTCTAATGATAAAGAGATTAATCCTTGTAAGGGTGATTTGTTAGTAGTTAGGTACATATTAGGACAAGTTCAAATGGAATTGGACAATTCTCAAAGAGAAAACATTTTTCACACTAGTTTCCTAATTAACAAAAAAATATGCTCCCTCATTATTGATGGAGGAAGTTGCACAAATTTTGCTAGCACAAGGGTAGTGGAAAAACTTGGTTTAACCACTATCCCACTTGCTAATCCTATTAGCTTCAATGGATTAGTAAGGAGGGTGAAATAGAGGTTAATAAATAAGTTCTCATTAACTTCTCCATTATGTGGATGAAGTTCTTTGTGATTTTTGTGTTTAGGGAAGCAACTCATATTTTACTTGGTCGGCCTTGAAAATTTGATAAACAAACTTTTCATGATGGTCTCACCAATAGGTTTTCTTTTAATTTTCATGGGCACAAGATTACTTTGAAACCTATCTCTCCTAAAGAGGTTAATGAGGATCAAGCAAAAATTAAAATAAAAAGAGAGAACACAAGAAAAAGAGAAAAAGTGGCAAGCAACTTGTAAAGGCTGAGCTTTTTGAGTAATTGGGTGGGCCTTGAGCCCAATTACTTAGGAAGGAAGAAATCGTATAAATTAGGAAAATTCTCTAATCACTCTCATTTTGTCATTTTCAGAAAATCGTGCTCTCTAATCACTCTTCCTCACTCTCTCTAAACTTCTATCAAATTCTATCTCAAATTCCCTCATTCTCTTCAAAGGTTTTTCACTCATTCCTCATCCATTTGGAAACCCGAAGGTATTGGGAGATAGATCTTGACAAGAGAAAGATTTTGTACCAATTGAAATCTTCAATAAGATAATATTTAAAATTTTTAATTTTAGGGTTCTTAATTAGAATCTTGAATTGGGGATTTAGGGTTCTTAATAGGATTTTGGTGGTCCTCGGTTCAATTTTTTGTAGTCCTTTAGATTGTTTTATGATTAGGTCCTTGTAGAATTCAGTAGAACATTGAAAATTTACTTGATGTGAAAGATTAAGACTTGAATTAGAGGTAAGGGAAGTTAATTAAGTAAAATTGTACATGATTCATTGATTGATTATATGTGTTGGTATGATTATAAGTGCAATTGATGTGAAATGTATGTTTTTTGGAAATTATATGATGAAAAACTGGTTAATATTGCATACAATATGTCTAAAATCCAAGATTTCCCTTAATTTCTTAGGAGTAAGTGATTAATAATCAATTTTTTTAGGTTTCTTGCGTTGTACGTAAGGACCCTTACTCGAGGGCGCGATTTTTCCTCAAGTAACAACCTTCAAGATTGCTCTCTAAAGTATTTTTACTTAAGCGATGAAAAGCTCGCTTGAGAGAAAATCTTCCAGTTGCTCTTGATATTTTTTCACTTGAGCGATGAAGTTCTCACTTGAGTATTAAGCTTTCTCACTTGAGTATTAAGCTTTCTTGCTTGAGTGACAAGCTTTCTCGCTTGAGCGAAAAATTTCTCACTTGACTTGAACACTATTCTCAAGAATATTTTTGCTTGAGCAAAAATGTCTTACTTGAGCGAGAATACCCTATACATAAAAAAATAATTAAGTTCTAAAATGAATTAATAGAGTTTATATATATAAATTTTGATGTAACATGATGAAATAAATATTATTTAACTGAATCATTGATGATATATTGTGGACCTTGGTAATGTGTGATTGAAAATTTTATTGAGGTGAATTATTGAGATTATATATATATATATATATATATGTATATATGTGTGTGTAACAAACTCAAAATATACCTATTTTAGGTCTATAATGTAATAATAGTCTACTCATACATTATTAATAATTTCAAAATATCATAAAAGGTAAACGTCAAAACACATAAAATATTCACTTTATCTAGATAAGGTTTATCACTTGAAAATAAAAAAGTATTTAAAAAATCATAACAAAATTTATTCTCTGTTAAGTAAAACTTGAAATTACTGCTTAGCTTTTACTCTGCATTATTATATGCTCCCGTGTCAAGACACGATTATCGCAGTATCAATAAAATCACAAACATAAACAAAAAGGGTAAGCTAATGTAAAGAAAACCAATCAAAATAATAGTAATGTATATAATCCACATTCTCATCATCTCAATCATATACTCAAGTAAAGTTAAGTACTTAAATAATCACAATAAAGCAATTCAGTCACATACACTTATAACACACATTCTTTTACAAACACCTAAAGTAGTAGACAAACTCTTTCGGAAAATTATATGGAGTCTTTAATCTAAAAGGCTAACACTTGCTCATACCTACTAGTTATAGAACCATAAACACAACCCCTTTAGAGTCTTTTTCACCTTAGGATTGGTAGTCCCTTCAAAGTTTTTTTCACCTCACGTTACATGTTTATCCCCATTCTGGAAACTGCACGTTAAAGTGATTCCCACACACACCTATAAAAAAATTGATGGCTCCTCCCACCCAGTGATAAGTGCAGTTGAAACCTCTATCAACTTCCACCACATGATACCCTTGTCTATGTGCCTAGAATATCATTGAAGTTTGGATACCTCCTTAAGAGACATCTAGAATTTCATATGTACCCTAAAGCTACATCAAATAGTAGCTCGTGGTAACTATTTGGCTCACACACAAACAACACATAATCATTCATACAATCCAGTCTCACAAACACATAATCAATTCATAGTCCATCACAATCTCATAGATACACTTCCATCTCAAGCACACAACCATCTCATCTCATTATCACCACTGCCATAAAAAATTCACTAGCACTATTGCCATCACAATTCCTTGTGACCTCAATCACAATTCATAAACATAATTCACGTTATCATCACCATTCTCATTTCATAATTCATTACAAATCATAATACATAAATCTCAACAGTTCAACACAACTCAATTTCACATTATATTCCACAATTTTCATAATTATATAGAATCCACAATTCAATACTCAATAAATTTCACATCTTCATCCACTATATTCTATAAGTATTTAACCTCAATAATTTACTACAATCTCATTTCCATAACATGAAATACCAAATCTCACAACACGTAATCAACAATTCAATTATATAACATTCATCTCATCCTTGTCTATCATAACCCACATATATAGACTCTTTTAATTAAATTTAAAACATAAATAACTTCCCAAAAATAGTATACTTTTGCTCAAGTCAAAATAATTTCGAAAGCATTTTGTTCATCCTCACAACATGATCTTTAATCACAAAAAATATTGATATCTTAAGTTTTGCAAATTATTTTTGCGTGAAACGAAAAGTATTGGCCAACTAACATCCAGGGCTAAAACTTTTATGAAGGACAATTTTCCAAATTAGTAACAAAAATATTCCAAAAAGGGTTCATAATTTCATAGAAAATTATTTTCCTAACACCTCGACCTTTAATTATATAAAAAAAATTGTCTTGAGTTGTACATATCCTTTTTATGTGAAATAAAAGTCATGAGTTAGATAATATCTAGTACTATAACTTTCATGAATATAACTTTTCAAAATTAGAAATAAAAACAAGTCAAAATAAGATCACAATCTTAGAGCGAAACACGATACTTTCACATCAATTTCATATAAAAATACATCAACACACATAATCATCCAATCAATCATGAATAATTTTGTTTAATTAACATTGAAATTCCAGTATGACTCCGAGGCTCCTACTAGATTCTACAAAATCTCATTTGATGATTTCAATTGGTGCAATTCGTTTCTCACGTTGAAATTAATCCTCTGGTACCTGTGAATTTTCAATCAGACGAGGTACGGTTAAGAAGCTTGGGGAAATCAAGAGGGGTTTGGGAGAAGTTTCACTACAAGAAAATTTATTATTACCTATGGATATTTATCTATGAATTTGAGGTAGTAGGTAATTTATATTTATGTATAAATCTGTGCGTAGATAATATACTTATACTTGTATGTAAAAATAAAATACATACGGACTTTTAGTCCGTAGATAATGTAAGTACAGATGGTAGGTAATTTAAAAAAAAATTTAAATAGAATTTAAAATAAACTTAAACCCTAATTTAAAATAAACTTAAACCCTAATTTAAAATAAACTTAAACCCTAATTTAAAATAAACTTAAACCCTAATTCCCTCAGCACGGATTTTCCTTTCCCACGAAGATATCTCTTTTTCGTTCTCCAAGTTTTCAGTACTCTGCCAAATCGTTCATGTTAGAATCAGAGCTTCACGATTTATCCGGCGACACCGATTACGCCGTGTCGCAGCAACAAGTAAGACGGTCGCCCTTCTCACTTCATGATTTCTTACGACCTTTTGCTTCCTTCGATCAATTTCCGTTTCAATTAGGGTTTTCGTGATTCAATTGAATATTCCACTCTGCACTGCCTTTGATTCTTGAATTTAACTGACTTTGTTATTACTTTTGTCGGATTGATTGGGATTAGGGATCTGCTAGCATGATGTTGCGGAGTGACAACACCAAACAAAGCTCCCCTCGAGACGGTGCTGAAGTTGTATTTACGAAGGACAATGTCGCAATTCATCCAATTCAGTTTGCGTCTGAAATAATCAGTTTATGGACCCGAAGTATGTTTTCATATCTCTTTTTTCCTATTCAATGTATATGTTCTTTCATTTTTCTTTTAAACTTCCTGTTCAGGAGAAGGTTTTGTTTTCGTTCCTCTGATATTATGTTTGAGCTTCTGGTTTTTTATTTTTATTTTTTAAATCAAAATGTGGTTTTAACCACGAGCAGGTGCTTTGTGGCTTTGGGATGGGATGCTTTTGATTTTAAAGTTGTAGTTTGGGTTAAAGCAATTAATTTGATTATTTTCTTAACGTTATAAAATAGCATTCTTTTCTTAACAAATGGTTTGAGAGTTCCCAATTTTCTCTCTCATGTGTCAAGGAGCTGTCTGTTTTTTCTTATATTTATTCAATGCTAGTTTATTTATTTATTTATTTTCATTTTTTATTGTTTTAAGTAGTTATGTAGTTTGCTGTGAACAAATAGTTATATTGTCCCTTTGCGTTGTTATGATTGTGCTGTTTGTTTCTTCATGGGATTTTGTGATGTTGGTGTATAATTAAAAGGAGTTGATTAATCTGTTGTGCTTTTGCAGGGCAAGGCAGACGTTGTTTTCAAGTCACCAGACGATAACTCAACTCTTGATCTTAATGTAAGCTTTTACATCCATTGGTGACTTGAAATTTGAATCAAAAGTAGTCATGACTGATATTTGTATGGTGACGCAGGATATTCAAGGACTTTAACTTGGGTGCTTGGTGAAGGATTTATGCCTTCATGGGTTTTTATTAAGGTACGAATTATCTTTTATTTCCACAAATACCTTTGTAACAGACAAAATGATAAAATAAATTTTATTTCTAGTTGTTTAGCACTTGTATTCCAAACTGCTTTTGTGGTTGTGGGAACTATGTGAATTGTATCTTGTTAATATTGGAATAGCAAGGCAAACAACCACTGTGGAGTAACAAACCAAGTCTCTTAACTAGATGTTGCAAAAAATTGCCAATGGACATGCTATAACTCACTTTTCAGATGGTCACAGACAAAACGAACCACTGATCAACAAATGGGAGTGCCTAGCCACATCAACAGTGGCAAGCCTCAGGTGATTGGGTGGTCTCCTATTAGTGTAAAGCTCAGGTGGTTGGGTGGTCTCCCATTTGTGTAAAGGGCACCATTTGTAGATATGAGATAGACAATGGCAAAGAGAGGTTTTTAAATAATACGCTACAGGGCTGCTATAGCAGCATAGTTGAGAAGTGTAGTTTAGTGATAATAGCGGATAAAAGAGTAGCTGTAGCAGATGGGATAACAGCACTGTGTGTTGATTTCATAAAAGCCCTCTGAACAGGGACATTGGGCTTCCCGGGAGGACTATTATTGGATATTTCAAAGAATTAAATCTCTGTCTGTAATATTAGTGAAAATGATAAAGAAGACTTCATTTAAAAGATGAGGATTGATGATTCTTGTCTAGGAACTTATATTTGACGTTTGTTGGTATTTACTTGTGTGCTTTCTTTAAGGTACTTGTTGCTTTTTATTATTAATTACGAATGCCATGAATTTTGAGTAATTTTTCATTTTTGAGAATTTATATGTATATAAATAACCTATGTAAAAAATTTCATGTTATTGGTACACAATTTATATAAACTATGTAAATATTTTCACAATAGCCGCCACTATATGTCACTAGCTGAGATTTAATACACTGGACAAAGGAGAATAAATATTTTTTATTATATTGTTTTACCTATTGAATTTACCTACGGATAATTGTTTGTAGGTAAATTTCACACATAAATTACATACAGATTTTTATTCGTATGTAATTTATCTACGGAATACCAGTCGTATGTAAATTATTTATGAATATTATTACCTACGGATTTAAATGAGTAGGTAAATTTTCTACTGACAATAATCCGTAAATAACTTACATACAGATTATTATCCGTAGTTAATTTTACATACGGATTATTACCGATGGATGATATTACCTACGGAGAAATGTTAGTAGAAAAATTACCTACAATTAAATTACATACGGATTTTCAGCCGTAAAAAATCTGTAGGTAAAACAAAATTTCCTACGGATTTGTTACATTACCTACAAATTTATACTGTAGATAAAATCATTTTTTTTGTAATGTAGAGAGTTTAAAGAGTTAGGGTTTTTTGAAAAATAAATGAGAGGATTAAGGTCTCTCCCCTTTTTAAGCAAGTGGACCTAGGATTTTCCTAATACTTGGCCCTGACAATATATGTATATATATATATATATATATATGTATATATGTTTGAGGAATGTGTTTTGAGATATTGTGTTATTTATTATGATGAAACTTATGGAATTGATATATGGTGAAATTTATGGTCTGAATGTGTTAAACATTTAAGAAAATATATTATGAATTATGGTGAATTTGTGTAAGTTATTGAGTGTTGGGGGATGAATTTTATAACATATGGAAGATGGGTCTATAGAAAGGTATAAGCTCGTTTAGTTGCAAAGGGCTTCACTCAAAACAAATGAATTGACTTCCTTGATACCTTTAGTCCTATTATGACCACCATAAAATTGCTTATTTCATTGCTTCTATCCAAAATTGTCACTTAGATAAGCTTGATGTATAATATAATATTTTTGCATGGTAACTTAGATGAGGAGATTTATATGAAATCATCTATTGGATTGTCTCTTTCTTATGCTGCCTTGGTTTGCAAGTTAACCAAATCTTTATATGGCTGATGCAACTTAAATTCTTATTATAATAAATTGCTAGAATTAAGTTATAAAATGTTTACATTGTCTTAAATAATCTTAATTATACATAAAATATATTTTTATGAATATTTAAAGCATAGATTAAAAACTATATAAATTTATACAGTAAAATTCAGCTATTATGTACATGAATATATGCTCATTGTTTTATTCATATCTTTTTCCAAAGATGTCCAATTAAGTTAATTCTTTTGGAACTGGATTCCTGACTCATCAAGATTTCATTTGGCAGTTAAATAATCAATTTTGGAACTAAAATGGATTTTTGGTGTACGTTTAAAGTTGACACATAGTAGCTGCAGTTTTCAACTGAGTTTAACAAAATTTATGGGCTGGATCATCTACATTCGGACCCGTCCATTACCTATGAAGCTTGTTGATGTAGGCTCATTTTAGATTTTAGGATTTTGATGGAAGATTAGATTGATTGATTAAAGAAAGCTTCAAGAAATATCCCCACTGGACATAAAGATAACAAGGAGTTATCTAGATGTGAAGGTTCACTTCAAAGAGCTCAAGATAGGAGAGGAAATGAAGATAATATGAAGAATAAAAGTGTGGGAAAATTAAACAAACATATGGAAGGCATGAAGAAAGGGTGCATAAAAGTAAAGTGAAAGAAAGAAGTGAAAGGTGTGTGAATGGAAAGGGAGAATCATGCCACTTGGGTGATGGAGACCCAAGATAAGTGGTGGTGCCGCCACTTGATGTTCACTCAAGATGAGGCCAGAGAGAGGGTGGAGAAAACTCTCAAACACAAGCTAAAAATTCTCACTATATTTTCATCATTCAAAAGTTCCTTACAAGATGTGATAGGGCCCCTATTTATAGGCTTGGGTGCCCCTCAAATGACAACAAAAAAATGCAGCTGAAATGTAATATAAATGCACACTCAAGAAGGACCTAGAAACTAGTTTTACACCCTCCCAAAGGGCCAATAATGTGCACTCCATCTAGGAGATAATGGGCTGGCTGTAAAGGGTGCTAATAGCACTACAAAATGGGCTGTAGCAAGAAGAGGAATGGGCTGGACACACTTCTCTTCAAAACAAGGGCTAGTGCACATCCAAGTAGATAGGAGGTGCATATAGCAAAGTCCAAGGTGATGGCTAGTGGGTTGGACGCACTTCTCTTGAAGACAAGGGCTGGTGCGCATCCAAGTAGATAGGAGGTGCATATAGTAAAGTCCTACAAGAATGGAAATTAAACCAAATTAAGAATTAGGCTAAGAAGTAATTAAAATGGAAAATAAAGAAAGGGTAGTAGTAGGTGCAAGGATGTCTTTTCTAGTCATCCTTCTAGTAATCCTTCTCAGACACTCTTGGTCTTCCTATTTGGAGCTTAGGGCTTCATCACTTGTTTTGCATAACTAAGCATTTTCTTATAGTTCAAAGCAATCATTGAATATGGTTAGTTAGTTAGTTAGTTTTTTGGTTTTCTCATTGTAATTTCTGAATTTTCTTGTAATGGAAGTCTTCATTTTCAAGTTGTTCGAGTTCTCTTGTAATTTCTCTTAATCTCTTTCGCTTTATTCTTGCTTTGTATTTCATATTGTTCATTGATCTGAATGATTTTGTGATTAAACAACAAGTTTCCTTACATATGATTTCAATCTTCTCTTCTTTGCTATATCTTGTTTTCGCTTCTTAATGTATTTCATTGTGTGTTTTTAATAAGTTGTTGATTGATCAATTATGTAACTTAAATTTTTGTTATAATTAATTGTTAGAATTGACTCATACATGTTTATTTTACCTTAAATAATCTTAATTACACAAGAATACATTTTTATGAATTTTTTAGGCAAAATATAAAAACTATAAAATATTATATTTATACAGTATAACTCATTGTTGTATAATATGTTGATTGTTTAGTTTATATCTTTTTCCAAAAAAAATTGATTAAGATAATTCTTTTTGCACTAGATTCTTGACTCATCAACCTTTCAGCTGGAAGTTAAATCATCAAATTTGGAGCTAAAATGGATTTTTGGTGCATGTGAAAATTTGATACACAGTGACTGTAGTTTTTAGCTGAGTTTACCTTGAGTTATGGGCTGGATCATCTGTTTCAAGCCCCACCCATTAAGTATAACGCTTCTTTAGTATAAATAAGTTATTAGTAAATGTAGTTCATGAGAGATTGTGAAGAGCACAAGTCATTACACACATTTTTCTTACATTCCAAGCAATCCTAAGTTCGATTAGTTGATTAGTTAGTTTCTTTAGTTTCATTGTAGTGTTCTTGGATTTCCTTTGCAATGCAATTTCCTTTTCTTGATTGATTTAGGTTTCCTTCGCTCTCTCTCAATCTTCTTTTGTTTCTTTTCATTCTAATTCATGTTTTAATTATTTTCTTTGTTCGAATAAAATTTTGTATTGAATCACAAGTTTTCAATATTCAATTCTGGATTTCTCTTCTTTGCTTAACCTTGCCTTTGCTTCTTGATCAAGAGTAAAACAAGGATACACCGAATGTCTTTCAATATATTGTGCTTTTGCAAATTCTTGATTGATTAATTGAGTTCTTGAATAGAAGAGAAAAACTGACTGAATTTGGAAATTGTGAGGTTTAATTCATCGATTTTATTTATTCAAAGGTTTAGATAGATTTCAATTGAATTCAATAATCTTAGCTTTATCTTTGAGCGCTTTACTTTCTGTTTTCAATTCTTGCACCATTTATCTTTGCACTTTCAAAGCTTTCTTGCACTGCATGAATATTAAAATGTCAATTAAGAGCCCTTGACACTGGACTATGATGGTTTGCTGTATGCAATAAATTCTTGTTTAAGGTTGATTACAAATACACTTAGATGTCTTCTATGGTGTGATTTAACTTGTGTGGAACCGATTGGTTTACACTTGAAGGCAAGGCAATAGCAATCCAATTCAGCCTCTTTAATTAACACTTTTAAATTCATGAATTTCAATTCTTCATTTACTAGCTTTCGATTGGATTCTAATTGTTAATTCTAGTTCTTTGTTGTCTTTTAATTCAATAATAGTTGTAGTATTGCATATCTTTATTGCCTTTCCATTTCAATTTAGTACTTCTTGAAACCCGAATTTTGTGAAATAACTTTCATGCATTCATTTTATAATTCTGCATCATTCCATAAATCGCATGCATTGTTTTAAGCTTCATTTGTTCTAGTTTACTCCAATTTCAATTTCAACAATTACACTTCATTATGCATAAATCCCTGTAGTCATATTTTTCATATTCACCAATATATTATTCATTCATTATATCAGTAGCTTAATTCTTATTTAAATTCCAGCATTAGTGTTATTTCATTTGCACTGCTTAAGTAACATTCATTCAATATTCAAAACCCCAAAATATGCATTTTGCATTTGTACATAAGCATTGTATTGAACTTAGCCTCACATATTGCTCCATGAATTGATAACTTTGAAGGTCACTTCCCCACAACATTAGGGGGAACTTTAATTGATTTTGATTAACACATGCAATTGTGGTCTATCAATCAATTGAGTTCTAGAATAGAAAAGAAAATTGCATTTGAAATTTGGTTTCTCGTGGTTTCATCTCAAAATCTTGTGTGTTGTTTTAGTTTTTCGCTATATTTAGTAGAGATAGTTTAATTCCAATTGTTGCAATCAATTTTAATTCAATTCTTAGTTTTCTTCCGAATTTACATTTGCTACTGTATTTTCATTTAGCTTCATAAATTCAAGAACATAGTTAAAGATTTTGGTACTGTATCACATTGATTTTGTCATTCATTTTGGTTGATTCTTGATTAAGGTACTATACATAACACACTTGAATGTCTTTCACTGTGCAATCTTAGCTGAATTAAACCGATTGGTTTGATTCTTAAGGCAAAGTGAATGTGATTCTAGAATCAACCTCTTCATCTATGAACCTAGATTTATAACTGCATAATTCTTTGATTTCTAAATTGTTTAGTACATTAATTTTAGTACTGCAACCTTAGAATTCCGATTTGTTGTTCTTTAATTTTGAATCAGTTTCAATATTTTAGTTATGCATTGTTTATCGATTTTAGTCAATCATGTTTTGAATCCAAGTTCCTTTAAATAACTTTTCTGCATTTCTTTCAATTTTGCATCATTTTAAATTTGAATCAATAATAGTAGTTAGTTCCTGAATCATGTAGTGCATTGACCATAAGTTTTACATTTCGTATCTTAGTTTGCATTTTGCATTTACATCCAATTCATTTAGAAAGGTTGTTTACATTCTTTAAATTCCAGCTTATTAATCTGAAGGTTTACACTACATCATTGCATTTTAATTCTCAAAAGCATTGCATTGTGTATAGTTTTGCATTGTTCATAGTCTGCATATCTCATTCATTCATTTGATCCAGTAGTTTAATTCCAGTATAGGATTTATCATTGTTAGTATCTAATAGGTAGAATTCATTCAGCATACAAACCCCCCCTGATTAACCAGAATCGCATGTGATTTTCAAATACTAAATTTCCCCCTAATGTAGTAAAGAGGTCAATCTAGGTATTAATTCAAAGACAGACAACATTATGTATCCATTGTTAATAGCTTCTTGAAGAAAACATAAAATTGGGGGATTGGAAACAATGAAATAAAACAAAAGTAAATTTTCGAAAATTAAAAACAATGATTGAACTTGACTACTGCTAGAACGTGTATGAAATCCAAGAAAAACAAAGAATTAAAATGTTAGCATGTGTAAATGAATTGTAGAATTAAAAAAAGTAAAACGTAAATGCTAAAACAATAATGAAATTGAATTAAAAACAATAAATTGCAAAGTGAAAATCTATGAATACAAAATTATAGTGAAGATGCTGGATTAAATTGATATTACAATGCTTGATGCAAAGTTGATCATCTCAACATAATACATCACTCATCCTTGAAAGACATCTAAGTGCACCGTAATTTTAAGATAAAACCAAGAAATTCTTCATCAATAATTTTGAATCAAAGAAACAACAAGAAATTAAAGGAAACTTAAATTGCTTGGCCGAAATGTAAATTGCAAGAACGTAAATGGAAGAAGAAATTATTGCAAATTGCAAAATTGTAATGAAATACCAAAGTGAAGAAGCGGAAGAAGAAACGTTGCTATTCTCTCTACATTCTACTTTCTAATTGCTACTCTAATTTCTACAAATGAAAAGCTTCTTACAAAAAAATGACCATTGGAATGCCTATATAGTAGTCCTACTTGGGATGGCCGAATGGGCCCAGGTCTGGCCGAACTAGGCCCACCCAATAACAAGAATACAAGTGACAGACACAAGGTACAACACATGTGTTGTTACAAACTTTCAAAATTTACTAAACATATCTCTGATCTTCAAATGCGACGGGTCACGTGTCCAAATTGAAGCCCAAGAAGTCTAGAATCCAACTCAAAAAAGAATCAGATCAATTGGAGTTCTACAGAAAAAGATATAAAGAAAATAGTGAGTATATGTCACAATAAGGAAATATGAAAATACAATGGAAATACAGTAAAAATACAGAAAATGTAATGTTTTTATAATTTTGCCTATTTATCATGGAAAATATCAAAATGTACTAAATGAAAGAAATAAGAAAAGAAAATATATTAAGGAAATGCAATAAGACTATAAATGTGAATAGAAAATATGTCTCATTAAATACTGCACACTTAAGCTATTTGCACTCCTGGGCAAAAGAAAGAAAAAAAAGTAAAGTGGAATTTTTCAATTGTTCCTAAACTACATAATGTTATGAGCAAAAAGGAAAATGTACTCAACTATCTAAGTATGAAAGAATCAAAACAATCAAGAATATGCTCTAAACATAAAAAGTAAAGAAGGATTTCAATCAACTTAGTTCATGGATCAAAAATTGGTAAAAACTCTCACAATATATGTTTCACTCATTCTCTCAAGTGTTTAGACTTAATATTTACACTCAAAATACATTATGAAAGTAAACATTACCATAGGCTTGACAAGCCTCTAATTTCTACTACTTGAAACACAAGCAACTAAAGATAAAAATGATTTTTATTAAGCTTGTAATGAGGTTAAGGTAAAGGTAGGATAAAAGAAAAAGAATCAAAGCTAAAAACCAAAGAGAAAAGAAGAGCAATTGGGAATGTGTTAAAAATTAGTAAAGAGTGTACCTAAAATTAAAAATTCACAAACATATACCTCTTTTTCTTTGATTTTTCTCTTTTTCTTTCTTTCTCTTTTTCTTTTTCTCAACTTTTTATTTCTTTTTCTTCAACTTTGTTTTTCAATTCAAGCTATTTTCCTAATCAATCTTACAATGCATCAAATCTCTTTTCAAATTTCATCATATTTATAATAAAACACATGGTAACAACCCCACACTTATTTTTAACCAATTACCAAAACAATTCCAAAGCTCATCTACTCTACAAGGTTAGGTATATCATGGTTTTTTTATTTTCAAGGCTTGTAATGAGCAAAAAATAATCAAGAAAAAGGCTAATAAGGCTCAAAGGGGTAAACAAGTGGAAATAATGCAAGGTAGGTCAATTTGGTCAAGTAGCTAAAAATGAAAGAAGGCCTAAATTATATCAATAGTGCATGTGAAAAAGTAACATAAAAAAAAGAGTCAAGTCAAGTTCTAGAATACCTACAAACATGAGTGAATCACACAAGAAGAAAATAAGCTCAAATCTCACTAAGGTATATTCTATCAAAAAATAATCCAAAACTAAATTTTCATGAAAAACTAACTAAACTCAAATGTAAGAAACATATCTATCAAGTTTGAAAATTCCTACTAAGAATGGTGAATTAAAAATTTTACACACAAACATTAAAAGTAAAGGTAACCAATGAAAAATATGCTAAAGAAAATAGAAAATAGTAAAAGCTAAACTATACAATGCAAAATGCAAATGCACACTCACCCCACACTTGAAAGATACATTGTCCTCAATGTAGAAGAGAATGGAAAAAAAAACACTATGCGGATAATATAAAAAAATTAAATGAAAACATGTGTAAAGGAAACTTAAAAGAAACAAACAAAATAGAAGAATGCATATTCACAAAAGAAAACAAAGAAAGTAAAACAAAAGAAAATAAAATAAAAATCAAATGAAATCAATTAAGAGTAAACAAGTAAACGGAAAAGGCTAACATCATTTACAAACATAACCTTCATGTAATTATCAAACAGTTTAAGAAAATATTAAAAACATAGCCTTCAAAAGTAGGAAAAAGTAAAGTAAGAATGTTCTTAGTCTGATTTTTTGACGAAATCTCAAATGATGGCTTTCTCTCCAATGAAGGTGTAGATTGTGTGGATGACAATGTAAGTGGAAACTAATCATCAAGTGTGTCATCTACCACTGCAGTCACCTCTTGTGGAGTAAAATTTGTACCTCCAAATGATATTGAATTTGGATATAGGGCAAAGTTAATCTTAGCACATATAGAACATGTGCCATAATCACAGGCACAACCAATCTTAATGTTTACAAACTATAAAATGTCCATATCAAAGTCCTTTCCTAAGTCTACATCTATACAAGGAACAATTACATTATTTACATCTCCTAAAACAGAAACTGGATCATCATTTAAAACAAAATTGTCTTCACTTTGTTGCTCCATGGTTCGTGTAAGTGGAGGAAGTGAAACAACATCATCTTCTACTATTTTCTGTTCTAATTCTCCTTCACTCAAAGTAATGAGGCTCTCATCTTCATCTTCATTTGCAGTTGTGTCTTCATTTGTTTGGGAAAAATTTTCATTTTGTTGCACCTTATTTTCATCTTCATCTACATTTTCATCTTCAATTATATCTTCATCTACATTTTCATCTTCAATTATATCTTCAACTGGTTGGGAAGGAAGATATTCATAACTTTGTTGCTGTTTTAATTCAACTATTTGTTCTGTCAAAGCGTTCATTTCCTTGGTGGCTTCAAAAATTTCTTGTTGTATGTGGATCATCATGTCCAACAATGAAAATTCAGCTGTGTGATGATTTTATTGCTGCATCGGATCTAAATCAGTATAAGCATTCATTTCTACAACACTTGGATCTACAAATTCAACATAATTTTCAACAGTAGCATAAGTGTAAGTGTAATCATGGCTATGGTAATTTTCAACATCATTTGGATTGGCAAAGTCCATATAATTGTGACCATATTCAGTAGCAGAAACAACATGATTAAATCCTGTAATTTTCAGTAGCAGCAACAACATGATTAAATCCTGTATAATTTTCAACAACAGGAACATTTTGATCATAATATCCAAGACTAGCAACATGGTTTCCAAAAGCAGCAACAACACTTTGATTCATGTAATGTGGACTAGCAAACTGGTTAAAATTCTCAACAATAGTAGCATGATTAAATCCTTGATTAAAGTATCCAACAACATCATCATTTTGACTACAACAATATTGAACAACAAGAGCAAATTCTGTATAATTTCTAGCAACAAATTATGTATAATTGTGACCATTAGTAGCTGCAGCAGCTGGATCAAAAGAAGAGAAATAATTGTTGTCCAAGTAATTCATTGCAATAATGTTGGAATTAATTTGTATACAGTAGCAACTTTTGTTTAATTCAATCAACTCAAATGGAAAGCACCGCTTGTAAAATCAATTGGAACCAAAGCAAATAGCTGCATCACTCAAATTAAAATTGACCATCTTAAAAAATGGAAGCAATTGCATCATCAAATTTAAAATTGACCGATTTAATTCAATGATTACACCATTACAAATTTTTGACCAGCTTAAAAAATTGCACCACTCCAAATCAATGTTAATAGCATCGCTGCAAATCAATGTTAATAGCACCGCTCCAAATCAAATTGAATTGGCACCGCTCCAAATCAAATGAAATTGGCACCACTCCAAATAATCAATGTGCTAATTAAATCAGCACTAATTCAATTTCACGTTCCAATTCAACTTAGCACCGAACAATTAATTGGACAAAATTCAAGCATCAAAACAGCACCACTTCAATTAATTGAAGCAAATTAAAACAGCTGCAATGTGAAATCAACGAAGATCAATTAACAAAGAATACATTGGCGTGTGTCCCCGATAACGACGCCAATTTGATGAATCACAGTCACATGTGATTTTCAAATACTAAATCACTCATCCTTTAAAGACATCCAAGTGCACCGTAATTTCAAGATAACACCAAGAAATTCTTCATCAATAATTTTGAATCAAAGAAACCGCAAGAAATTAAAGAAAAGTTAAATTGTTTGGCTGAAATGTAAATTGCAAGAACATAAATGGAAGAAGAAATTACTGTAAATTGTAGAATTGTAAACGAAATACCAAAGTGAAGAAGCGGAAGAAGAAACGTTGATATTTTTTCTACATTCTACTTTCTAATTGCTACTCTAATTTCTATAAATGAAAAGATTCTTGTAAAAAATGACCAATGGAATGCCTATTTAGTAGTCCTACTTGGGATGGTCGAATGAGATCAGGTTTGGCCGAATTAGGCACACCCAATAACAAGAATAGTAGTGACAAAAATTTACTAAAAATAGCTCCGATCTCCAAATGTGATAGTTCAAGTGTCCAAATTGAAGCCCAAAAAGTCTAGAATCCAACGCAAAAAGAATAAGCTGAATCGGAGTTCTACAGAAAAAGATATAAGGAAAATAATGA
Organism: Macrotyloma uniflorum; assembly: GCA_016859785.1. Lineage (NCBI taxonomy): Eukaryota > Viridiplantae > Streptophyta > Magnoliopsida > Fabales > Fabaceae > Macrotyloma > Macrotyloma uniflorum. The sequence goes on along the minus strand of BDMB01000079.1, from coordinate 817,064 downwards.
ATATATGTCAGGATAAGGAAATACGAAAATACAGTAGAAATACAGTAAAAATACAGAAAATATAATATTGTTGTATTTTTACCTATTTATCATGAAAAATATGAAAATGTACTAAATGAAAAAAATAATAAAAGAAAATATTCTAAATGTAAATAGAAAATATGTCTCATTACTCTTTGGATTGATACTTGAAGGTCACTTCCCTATTACATTAGGGGAAACTTTAAAATTTTGATAAGTATAAGCGACTGTTTTTCATCAATGGCGTTCAATAAACTAGTAGGCAATAGAATTTCAAAATTTCTACTACTCTTATTGTTGCTGGTTTTGTTCAATCAAAATCTAATTATTCCTTATTCACCAAAAGGTCTCTCACTAGTTTGGTTTTACAATTGTACTCACTTATTTTGATGATTTGATACCTTCTAGATCTAACATGTTTTAGATTAAATAGATGATATCCTTGTTAAATAAAAAATTTTGTACTAAAGATCTTGATTCTTTAAGAATTCTTAGGATTTGAAATTGCTAGATCCTCTAAAGATATTTCCCCTTGATTAGAAAACATATGCAATTGATATCTTGTAAGATGCTAGATCATTCCCTTAAGTTTTGTAAGACTGGTGGGTTACCTCTTCTTAATGCTTCTATCTATAATAGACTCATTCGTTGGCTAGTTTATATAAAAAATTTCAAACCAGACATTATCTTTGTTTTTAGTAAGTCTTCATTTCATCTTGATTTTGAGACTCAAATTGGGGAGCTTATCTTAATACACGAAGATTTTTTACTAGTTTCAATTTTTTCCTTGGTTCTACACTAATTTCTTGGAAATCCAATAAGCAATCAATTCAATTGTATTAAGATCTTCTTTTGAAACAGAATAGAGGGCCTTAGTTCATGTAAGTTGTAAAGCTCACTATTTGTTGTATCTTCTTCAAGATTTTATGCCTTTTTTTTACACAGTAAATTTGCACTTCATAGTAGCAAACCCAATTTTTCATAAACGTACTAAACATATTATGTTAGAATTAATTAAATAAATTATTCCAATGATGTGATTCATATGAAATATAATTATAGGCCTTAATGTGATTTAATAATATTAAATGGAAATATTGATAATTATGGGAAGTTAATATTAAGAATCAAAATTTACCATAACCAACCTGATGGATGTTGGTTATATAAGAGAAATCTAGGGTTCTGCCTCTGCCGTGTAAAAACCTGAGAGTCTCACAAAAGCTATCAAATAACGACAGTGAGAAATAAAGATTCGGAAAGAGGTAGATTAGGAAAAGGTAGTCAACACAAATTTGTTCTGATTGATCAAGGTTAGTATTCTAATTATTATGCATATGTGAAAATCATGAATTCAAAGATCCTTTATGCTTGTTATATATATGATTGAAACTTACATGTGGTATCAGAGCATGGTTGTTGAATTTGTGATTTTTCTTAAATAATGATTTCCAAAATTATGAACGTTTTATAAACCCTAATCTTATTAGGGATAAATAAATTAATGATATTCCGCTGCTGATGATGTAATTTTTTTTCAATTTGGCAATGCGTATTCATTTTGTGTTTTGGTACTGCCCATTCAATTTCCCATTTCAATTTGGCATTTGTATTATGGATTACATGCTATCTGGGTTTTGGGCAATTGGAAATTTTTCTTTTGCATCTAATTAATATTTTAAAACTCACTGATTGTGGTTCAATTTCTCCTTATGTGTGTAAGTTTTTACAATTACTTGGATCAAGAACCTTAGGGTGTGATTGGGTTTAATGAATATTTATATATATATATATGTATATATTTTGGAATTAACTTATGATAAATTTGTTAGTCACCAAAGTGGCTAAATTTTTTATGTTATTTAATTCCAAATTAATGATAAATTTTTATCTCAATTAACCATGATCAAGGTTAAATGAAAGTTTTGTATATGTTTTGGAATTAACTTATGATAAATTTGTTAGTCACCAAAGTGGCCAAATTTTTATGTTATTTAATTCCAAATTAATGATAAATTTTTATCTCAATTAACCATGATCAAGGTTAAATGAAAGTTTTGTATATGTTTTGGAATTAACTTATGATAAATTTGTTAGTCACCAAAGTGGCCAAATTTTTATGTTATTTAAACCCTAAACCCTAAACCCATAAAGCGGATGCAAAATTATGAATAATTTATTTATGGGTTAATTGAAATTCATTATTATAAGGCATTTTTGAATCACCCAAAGGTTGATTGGTTGTCCTTTTAATAATGAATATGATTGTTGGCACTGACTACGCATTATTAGGTTTATTCATATATCCAAAGATAGTGAGTATTTCTAATTGATGTGTTTATCTCACCAAATAATGTTAATATTGTTAGCATCATTATGTTGTTGTGTATTAATGTGTCACCCAAAGGAGAGCATTAGTATGTATAAAATTATTTGTTATTTGAATCTATATTATTTATTTATTTTATGAATCAAAGCATTAATGTTAACCGTGTATTAATTGAAGAGTCTGTTAAGATCTTTAATGGGTTAAATTATGTTGATTGGAGCGAACAAGTCCAGTTTCACTTAGGTGTTTTGGATCTTGATTTGGCTTTTCAGGTTGAAAAACCTGCTGCTATTACGGATTCTAGTAGCAATGAAGAGAAAACCCATTTTAAGGCTTGGGAAAGGTCAAACAGACTTAGCCTGATGTTTATGCGAATGAGCATAGCGAATAACATTAAGTCAGCTCTTTCCATAACTGAGAATGCCAAAGAATTTATGAAATTTATGGAAGAGCGCTCCCAAATAGCTGATAAGTCCCTTGCTGGGACATTAATGAGTACTTTAACCACCATGAAGTTTGATGGTTCTTGTACTATGCATGAGCATGTCATTGAGATGACAAATATTGCAGCAAGGCTTAAATCTTTGGGAATGACAATGGATGAGAATTTCCTTGTACAGTTCATTTTGAACTCATTACCGTCAGAATATGGTCCTTTTCAAATGAACTATAATATTATGAAAGATAAATAGAATGTGCATGAACTACACAGTATGTTGGTTCAGGAGGAGACCAGACTTAAGAATCAAGGAAATCACTCCATTCACTATGTGAAGAATAAAGGAGTTGGAAAGAAATTTGATAAGAAACTTGGAAAGGCCAAAGGACCATTGAAGATTGGCGAGTCCTTTGTTACGATTCAGAAGAAAGATGACAAATGTCATTTTTTTTAGGAAGTCTGGACATTTCTAGAAGAATTGTACAAAAAACGTAAAGCTTGATTCGAAAAGAAGGGTGAGCATAATGCTCACGTATGTTTTGAATCAAATTTAACTGAAGTTCCCCATAATACTTGGTGGATTGATTCTGGATGTATGACTCATGTTTCTGGATTGATTCTTTGTCTAAACTTGATGTTGTCGGGTACTCTTTTAGATTTGTGAATGGTTGTTTCAGCTTATATAAGAGTACTATTATGATTGGATCCGGTACACTTTATGATGGTTTATTGAATCTTGATAATCTATATGTTGAAACTCTTATGACCTTGCATCATAATGTTGGCACTAAACGTAGTTTAGTGAACGAATGTTCTGCTTATTTGTGGCATAAATTTTGGGATATATTTCCAAAGAAAGAATGCAAAGATTAGTAAAGAATGAAATTCTTCCGGAATTAGATTTTACTGATCTAAATATATATGTGGATTGTATTAAAGGCAAACAAACAAAACACACAAAGAAAGGAGCCACAAGAAGCACTCAGCTTCTTGAAATTATACACTGATTTATGTGAACCTTTTGATGTAAATTCTTTCCATAAAGAAAAATACTTTATCATCTTTATTGATGATTTTTCACGTTATGGGTACGTCTATTTGCTGAATGAAAAAAATCTCAAGCAGTGAATATATTGGAGATTTTTTTTTTTTTAAAATGAAGTGGAAAAGCAATTAGACAGAAAGGTGAAAATTGTAAGACTAGATAGAGGCGGTGAATATTATGGAAGATATGATGAAAGTGGACAACATCCTGGTCCATTTGCTAAGTTCCTTGAGAAGCGTGGTATTTGTGCTCAATACACAATGTCAGGTACACCATAACAAAATGGTGTGTCAGAAAGGCGTAATTGAATTTTAATGGATATGGTTAGGAGCATGTTAAGCGATTCATCTTTGCCTGTATCGTTATGGATGAATGCTTTAAAAACTGCCATGTATTTGTTGAATTGGGTTCCTAGTAAGGCAGTTCAAAAGACACCTTTTGAGTTGTGGACAGTAAGGAAACCTAGTTTGGGACACCTACATATTTGGGGTTGTCAGGTAGAAATTAGAATATACAATCTGCAAGAAAAGAAACTGGATGCAAGAACAATCAGTGGGTATTTTATTGGTTATCCAGAAAAATCTAAAGGGTATATATTTTACTGTCCTACCCATAGTACAAGAATTGTTGAAAAAGGAAAAGCCCGGTTCATTGAGAATGGTGAAATCAGTGGGAGTGAAACTTCACAACTTCACAAAATGTGGAGATTAAGGAAGTTAGAGTACAAGTTCCTCTAGCTAACACTTCTACTTCAAGAATTGTTGTTCCACATGTTGAAGAACCACACAACAATCAAGAGGAACAACAAATTAATGATTCTGAGATTAACAATGAACCTGTAATAGAAGAACCACAAGAAATAGCATTAAGAAGATCTCAGAGAGAAAGGAAATTTGCTATTTCGAATGATTATGTGGTTTATCTACAAGACTCAGAAAATGACTTAAGTATTGATAATGATCCTATTTCATTTTCAGAAGCCATTAATGATGATAATTCTGATAAGTGGCTAGATGCTATGAAAGATGAGCTTAAATCAATGGCACAAAATGATGTTTGGGATCTTGTGGAATTGCCAGAAGGAAGCAAGAGAGTTGGGTGTAAATGGGTCTTTAAGACTAAGCGTGACTCTCATGGCAATATCGAATGTTATAAGGCCCGGCTTGTTGCCAAAGGTTTTACTCAAAAGGATGGCATTGATTATAAGGAAACATTTTCGTCAGTTTCTAAGAAAGATTCTTTTAGAATTATCATGGCATTAGTAGCTCATTATGACCTTGAGTTGCATCAAAAGGATGTTAAAACTGCCTTTCTAAATGGGAATTTAGAAGAGAATGTTTATATGGACCAACCAGTGGGGTTCATTAAAGAAGGAAAGGAACACATGGTGTGTAAACTTAAGAAATCAATATACGGACTTAAGCAGGCTTCCCAACAATGGTATCTTAAGTTTAATGATATTGTTATGTCTTTTAGATTTAAGGAAAACACTGTTGATCGGTGTATATATATGAAGGTCAATGGGAGTAAGTTTATATTTCTCATTCCGTATGTTGATAACACCTTACTTGCAACTAATGATTATGGACTATTAAGTGAGACTAAGAAGTTTCTCTCTAACAACTTCAAAATGAAAGATATGGGAGAGGCAAACTATGTTATAGGAATAGAAATATTCTGTAATAGATCAAAAGGAATGTTAGGCTTGTCTCAGAAAGCATATATTAATAAAGTTTTAGAGAGGTTCAGGATGGATAAATGTTCAGCATCTCCCGTTTCAATACAAAAGGGAGACAAATTTGGTCTCATGCAATGTCCTAAGCATGATTTGGAACGAAAACAAATGGAGAATATTCCTTATGCATCTGTTGTTGGGAGTTTGATGTATGCTCAAACTTGTACGAGACCAGATATCAGTTTTACAGTTGGTATGCTTGGTAGATACCAGATCATTGGAAAGCTGAAAAGAAAGTCTTAAGATATTTGCCGGTTATGTGTATCTTTTAGCCGAAGGAACGATTTTATGAAAAGGTGTGAAGCAGTCAGTCATTGCTGCATCCACTATGGAGGCTGAATTTGTGGCATGCTTTGAGGCCACAATTCAGGCTAATTGGTTGCGGAACTTTATTTCTGGACTTGGAGTAGTTAACAGTATTGCCAAGCCGTTGAAAATTTATTATGATAATTCCGCAACTGTCTTCTTTTCTAAAAACGACAAGTATTCCAAAGGTGCTAAATATATGGAATTGAAATACTTTGCCGTTAAAGAAGAAGTTCAGAAACATAGAGTGTCAATAGAACATATTAGCACTGATCTTATGATTGCTAACCCTTTAACAAAAGGGTTACCGCCCAAAGTATTTGTTGGTCATGTTAAGAATATGGGCATTATGTCTACTAGTGAATGTTGAACGTTGATGTTGTTATTGTCTATTTAACACTCTGAGCTCATTGATGAATAAGTTTCTGAAATATATGTTTTCCTACTTTATATATACATGTAAATTATGATGTGGAAAACAAATTATGTTATGGTTGATGAAAAATGACTTTATGTATGAACCCATTATGAACTTCTCAATTTAAAGTCATATTAGAGAGAAGGGTAATACAGTAGTACATGGAAGGGAACATATTGATTGAATGATGTGTAACCGCCATGACTCTTATTATCTCTGTATCCTTAGTTATGATTAATGATAAAATCAATTTACTTATGAAACCAATTTACTTATGGTCTTTAAATGCGCAGTATGATTTATGTAATTATTAAATCATGAAATGTTATTGCCTCACATGAATCAAGTGGGAGAATGTTAGAATTAATTAAATAAATTATTCCAATGATGTGATTCATATGAAATATAATTATGGGCTTTAATGTGATTTAATAATATTAAATAGAAATATTGATAATTATGGAAAGTTAATATTAAGAATCAAAATTTACCATAACCAACCTGATGGATGTTAGTTATATAAGAGAAATCTAGGGTTCTGCCTCTGCCGTGTAAAAACCTGAGAGTCTCACAAAAACTATCAAATAACGACAATGAGAAATAAAGATTCGGAAAGAGGTAGATTAGAAAAAGATAGTAAACACAAATTTGTTCTGATTGATCAAGGTTAGTATTCTAATTATTATGCATATGTGAAAATCATGAATTCAAATATCCTTTATGCTTGTTATATATACGATTGAAACTTATATATTAAACTTGATTATCACCTAGAACAAGAGAAAAGGTTTGCATCTCATGCACATTCCTTCTAGAATCAAATTATATATTTACTCACCGCGTCACTCACCCAGGACCATTTTAGTATCTAATTTCGAAACTTGAAATAATTAACATCTATTCCAACTTGATACAGGTTGTTAATAGATGTATTTCTTAACTTTAAAGTTTAGCTTATCCAATAATTATTATTATTTTTGTCATTTGCAGTTAATTTGTTAATTTTCTTAATTATAGTTAACTCTTGTTTTTAGGTATTATAGTTGGTGAATCATTCTTTACCATCTATATAAAGCTTGTCATTAATAAAGAATCAATGAATATAAAATGCATTGTTGTTTCTGCTTATGTTGATTTTCTAAAATTTTCACATTTTATAACAATTATTTTCGAATATATTGCCTTATCCTACTGATATTTAAATTTTCTTAAATTTAAATATATTCTAATTGTACCTAACAAACATAAAAAGTAATTTTTTTATGAAGGACATTATTAACGTGTTGTATTAAAATTTTCAAAACATTTCTATCGTAATGTTAATAAAGAAATATTTTGTTATTCTTTTACTAATTTCTCTCAAAAATATCAGCTTGTATACGAAAGAAAACATTCTAATTAAAACCCCATCACTTCAGTGAGATTTTTTTCATAAATAATATTTTTAATATAAAATAACATATTTTTACTCGATGCTAATTTATTTATATAAATAAACCTATTTACTAAGTTATATAGAATTCGGTTTCCGGAAGAACGTATTTTAATCTATAACTTTGTTGATTGGCACTTAAAACTGTTGGGAATGATATCGGAAACCCAATTTCAACTGTGTTTTTTTTTTTAAATAATATATTTTATAAAATAATTAAAATAAAAACTTATTTTAAGGTTAATATTTAATATTATTCAAAAATATAAATTTTTAATATTAAAATAAAATAATACTTTTTAAAAATAAATAAAATTCTAATATAAAAAATATTTTTAATTTTTATTTATATTTAAATTAATAATAATAAATATTATAAAAAATATAAATAAATAATAACTTTTACAACTGATAAAATTTATAATGTTTTATTACATAAATATATATTAATACACATTTTTAAAATATAATAATAATTGTTTATATACAAATGAATGAAAAAAAATCAATAATATAAGTAAATATTAAAGTTATAAAATTAAATTTGAAAATTAAAATGTAAATTATGTTATAATAAAAATATTAATAATTTTTTTATCGAATAATTAATATAACTAATTTTTAATATAAAACTTATTTTAAGATTAAAGTTTAAATTTTTGTAATTATTGATATTATTTAAAATATTAATGGTTTTGTTAAAATATTATATTCTAAATTTGAAAATTTAAATGTAGAGGTTAGCTCTTAAAATTTAATTATATTTAATTATATTATATCACTATTATTTTTTGATCACTATGTCAGAAAATAATAAAGAATTTGATTCAGTCCAAGTGTTGAATATCAGAAAATAATTAAAATTTATGAAAAATATATATTTATTAAATAAGTAAATTAATTAATTTTTGAATTTATATTTTTTAAACATTATTTAAAAAGAATGTTTAGTAAATTTGAAAATATTATTAAAATTTATTTAGAATATAATCGTTAGGATTTAAAGTTGATGACTGATGGTTTAATGATTAAAATTTATGGTTGATGATTGAGAATAAGAATTGTGGGGTTTTAAATTTAGGGTTTCAGATTATGATTTAGGATTAAAGTTTTAAATTTAATTTAAATATTTATTTTGTAAAATAGAAATTTGTTTTATGTAATAAAGATTGAAATAAGATATAATAATTTATATTTTGAATTTAATTTTATAATATAATATTTTACTTTTTACTAATAAAAATTAATTCTTTGATAATATTTATGCTGAGTTTTGTGTTTTCCCTGACCCATTTAAAATTTTGAAAGCCCTTGTCTCAACTCTATAGTCTTTAGGCTCTAGGACACGAAATGCTATATGGTCCGACCTTCTCTCTCTGTTGTACCTACGTCAGTAAGAGGTGATTTTTTAGTTAGTCCGGTATTCTTTGGTAAGTGTTTAGTTTCTTACCTTTTCTGAAAATATCTTAACTTTAATTATTAGTTTTAGTTCCTTTATTATAATAAATATATTTTTTGTTTTGCTAGAAGATTATTTTAGAAAAAAAACAGTAAAAAGTAATAAAATTTAATGCACTTATTTTTCTCAATTTATATAAAATTAATCTTTTATATATGTAAGAATGAAATTAATATGGGGTATTTGAATATTTAAAAATAAATAAATAAATAAGTATTTCAAATTAAAAGTATATTTATTTTACAGTAATAACGGAATAATGGTTTACCTATATATTATTAATAATTTTAAAATATTATAAAATATTAAATATTCAAATACAAAGTAATTATCCCTATAAGATTTATTACATGAAAATAAAAAGTTTTTACAAAAACTCAAAACTTAAAATATTCATCAACACAAATTTTGATCTCCTTTAACAAAATCTGAAACTACTATTTAGCTTTCACCTACATTATTATTTGTTCTCGCGTAACGACACGATCATCGCAGTATCAACAAAACTGCAAATACAAACAAAAAGGGTAAATTAATATAAACAAAACCAATCAAAATATATATGATTCATAATTTCATTCTCACTATCATTTATCTAAATATATTCAAATATTCAAATCATCATAGTCATTCTCAATCACACGTATTCATCACACTCACTCATTCACAACACCTAATATTCCAGACAAATTCTTCCGGAAAATTATATGGAGTCCTTAATCTCAGATGCTAACACCTAACATATGGTTACCAGGCCATAAACACAACCTCTTAAGAGTCTTTTTCACCTTAGAATTGGTAATCCCTTCAGAGTCTTTTTCACCTTAGAATTGGTAATCCCTTTAGAGTCTTTTTCACCTCTGGATTACATGTCTATCCCCATTCTGGGAACCACAGGACAGGGTGATTCCCACACACACCTATCAAAGAATTGATGGCTCCTCCCACCCAGTAATAAGTACAGTCGAAACCTCCATTGACCTCCACCACATGGTACTTATGTCTATGTGACTAAACTACCATTGAAGTCTAGATACTTCCTTTAGAGACATATAGAATTCCATATGTACACTAAAGCTACACCAAATAGTATCCCATGGTAACTATATGGCTCACACACAATAACAAATAATCCATTTCGTAATTCATCACAATCTCATAGACATACTTCCATCTCAGGCACACAGTTATCTCAAACACACAGTTATCTCATCTCATTGACACCATTGCCATCACAAATTTATTGGCTCCACTCTCATCTCAATCTCATTGGCATCACTATCATCGCAAATTCATTGGCACCACACTACTACAAAAAAGGGTTTTTACGTCGGTTAAAATAGACAATTAACGTCAAAAAATGAGACATCGTTGTATCAAGCGACGTTAAATTTAACGTCGGTTATTAAAATAATCGACGTTGAAATTTCATGATATAACGTCGGTTATAAAAATAACCGACGTTAAATGTTTGAGATTTAACGTCGGTTATTTTTATACTCCCAGCACCGCCTCCTTCGTCCTCCTCCCGTACTTTCCATTTTTGGGATTTCACTTCACTTCAAAGACTGGACTTCCAGCAGCAATGAGAGCAAAGGCAAGGAATTGATACGCCAATAATCGAAGAATGGGGCAAGGCAAATTTCCAGACAATGGCAAGTGCTTGAGAAGGAGCTGTGAAAGAAGGGGCTGCTAGAGAATAGGGAGCTCTTGAAGAAGAAGGGATTGCGGGGTGAACGACATTCTGTTGTACTACTAACACTCGCTGTAATAG
>BDMB01000079.1:769024-792053 GCA_016859785.1 Macrotyloma uniflorum | reverse complement strand
AACAACTTATAATAATTTATAAAAACAACAACTTATAATAATTTATAAAAAGAACAACTTATAATAATTTATAAAAACAACAACTTATAATAATTATAGAATAAATTTTATCAATATCCTAAAATACCTTGAAAGCATAATTCCCTCAAATTCATATTGAGGACCTATGGTTGCCTCAAAATAAACAATCCTATGAGGCTTAGGGGTTGTCTCTCTACCCAAAATCCTCATAAGCATCCCATATGTGAGACATTCCCACTCCCCCTCTTACCTCGAATAAAGACGTTTTGTATGCTAAGTCCCGCGATGCCTAGAGATGCTGCGCTGCGTGACGCTTGGAGACGCTATGCTCCTAACTCCTCACGCCCCGCCCCTAGTCGTCTCCTCTGAGAACTTTCCCAATGTTAGGAAAATGTGGAATGAAAAAGTAGAGAGGGTCTGACGCCTATTTATACCCGTAGAGTCGGGTTTTTGTTAGTAATTGATTCACAGAAAATCCTCCACCTAATATTCTCTGTTTATATGATTTCCCTAAATAAAATATTTTATTTAATCAACTAATTAAATCATACAATATATATATATATATATATATATATAGACATATGTGTATATATATATATTCGTCTATTATATTATTAATTTTTTTTTTAAAAAAATCAGGATGTTACAAATATAATATTTTCCCTGTAATTCACTTTCCCAATGAGGCAATAAAGATTGATGGAGGAGTAGAGAAATATAATATTTTCCCTATAACTCACCTTCCCAATGAGACAATAAAGATTACTGGAGGAATAGAGAATATCCTCCCTTATAATATTTTCTTGAAATTTCCTTCACATAAGAGAATAAAGATTGATGGAGGAGTAGAGAAAGAAGATGGAGTGGACACACTATGTGCCTTGTCGTGTCAACACTTTTTTTTCATCATCACCAAAAGAGACACTTTGTCCTTCCTATGTGGAAGAGTTAGGCTCGTGGTTAGAGTTGCTGTAAGGTAATATAATCTATCTTGATACTATTTGCAATTCAACACAGGAGTGTTATTTTGCTGTGCAATTTGGTGCGATAATTTTCAGGGAAAAGGAGAATATTTCTCCTTCATCAATCTTTATTCTCTCATTGGGAAGGTAACTTATAGGGAAAATATTATATTTCTCTTCTCCTCCATCAATCTTTATTTCCTCATTGGGAAGGTGAATTACAGGGAAAATATTATATTTCTCTACTCCTCCATCAATCTTTATTCTCTTATGTGAAGGGAATTTCAGGAAAATATTATAAGGGAGGATATTCTCTATTCCACCAGTAATCTTTATTGTCTCATTGGGAAGGTGAGTTACAGGGAAAATATTATATTTCTCTTCTCCTCCATCAATCTTTATTCTCTCATGTAAAGGGAATTTTAGGAAAATATAAGAAGGGAGAATATTCTTTATCCCTCCAATAATCTTTATTGTCTTATTGGGAAGGTGAGTTACAGGGAAAATATTATATTTCTCTACTCCTCCATCAATCTTTATTCTCAATTCGCTAAGAAAATTCGCTTAAGAGTTAGTGATGTTTAGCTGAATACCAAAATATTCTCAATTCGCTAAGAAAAATTACTTAAGAGTTAGTGATGTTTAGCTGAATACCGAGATATTCTCAATTCGCTAAGAAAATTCGCTTAAGAGTTAGTGATGCTTGGTCGAATACCGAAATATTCTCAATTCGCTAAGAAAATTTGCTTAAGAATTAGTGCTGTATAACCGAACAACGGAACATTCACTCAAGTATTAAACAAAACAAACATATTTGAAGAAAATAACATTCATTATGCAAGTCATCTCGCCCATATTCGGTCTCATGACTAGGGGGATTTGTGTACCGGATAAGGAACCCTTACCCGAGAACATGTCGTATCCTAACCGACAAGTTCTCGATCTTCAGCAGGAACGATAAGATAGCGGCTTGGGCCTGGTCCCGAAGCCCTTGTAACAGAATCCCAGCGATCTCGGTGTCATTTACGATTCACCATTATTAATAGAATGTCGAGAATCTCGGTATTTAATAGTATCCCAAAGATCTCGGTATTTAATAGTATCCCAAGGATCTCGACATTGGTTACGATTCGCCCAGGTAATCTGTTACTATTCTTTATTATAAATATAAGGTCTCACTCCAGGTATGAGGCATCCAATCTGAATCCCACTTTTTAAATACTCCTTATCCTATATCTCCTGCTTAACACTATCTTAGCTCTTACTGACTTGAGCGTCGGAGTGTCTTCGCAGGTACCCCCACCATTCGGTTCAACATCCAGGATGAAGATCAAGGACCAATATCAGGAAGGTATCTCTGAACGGTATTCGGCTCGTAACAAGTAGTATCTGTGTATGTACAAAAGTGGATTGAGGTGAGGGTTGTATGTTTCAATGCAAATGTGGTGAGATTTGAAGAAAAAGGCACAGGAAAGAAGACTTTCCTCATAATACTCCTTTCTTATTAGTATGTGATGTTAGTAACTACCATGTGAAGTGAGAAATCCCGTAATACAATAACCTTCTATTGTTTCACCTATTCTCTATTGTAAGCTTTATTATCAGCTTACAATACATGCAGAGTTGAAGGGTAGTGCATGAGAAAATTGTGCCATGGGAAGAAGTGCATTGAAGGAGCCCATGATTGAGCATGAGTACTTGACTGCCTATTAATACAGAAATTGAGTTGTGAATGAGTTAAACATAGCACTATGTAGTGAGCAGTGATGAAAGTGAGTTGAGCGACTGGTGATATATTAAAGTAATTACATATGCATTAACGTTAGTAAGAAAACTAAACAAAAACATTGGAGTTCATCTTATTCTAGGAGAAATAAGCTACACGAGAGTTAAGTTTCGGTGTATTTTTTGAAGATGCATATTCATATAAAAATGTTTTATCAGTCGACAAAGTATAGTGACTTATATATTTGATGTGTAATATAATTTGAATGTGCCATACGTGAAAAACAAGATTCAAGTGTTAGATAATTAGTTACAAAAAATATCCCTTTCATTTCAAATCATTTTCTCCGTTTAAAGCAATCTTCTTTAAATGAACTTTCTTCTTATAAAAATAACACTTCTTATCCTTATAAATTTCACCTTCATTAACTTTCAGTTAGGTCTTATTCTTTTTACCCAAATTATTTTTATTACTAGCTCCATCCTGAGTCATGAGATGAACAAAGTTGTCTTTTGTTAGAACCCGGATGGTTTATTAGATAACATGCACACAATATGTTTTGATGATAATAAATGAAAATAAGTTTTGAATAAATCAAAGATTAATAGAAAAATATTTATAAAATAATTATCTTATAATTGGTAATAACGTTAAATGAAATGCCGCCTATATAACATTCTATAAATATATAAGAACAATATATCGTATAACGACTAGTTGGTTTAATATGGAAATCAAGTATTGAAATATTATTTGAAAGATAAAAATGGAATACTATATGAGGATTTAAATAGAAGTTATAAAACCAAATATATCATCTCGTAAATAAAAGGAAATATTCTGTCTGTTATAAAAAAAAATATATTTCGTATTTGCACTGTATTTCCTTTTAATAGTTGTCATCAGATCAAGAGTTTCAAAAGAAGTATTATTGAGAGAAAAATCTTAGTAATCTGACACATGAAGATATTAGAAGATTATCATCAGAATATCTGAAGAATATTAAAGCTGAAGATTTTTCTACAACGGTCATATTTTTGAAAACCTACAAAAGCAGAGGATGACAAAGGCAAAAGAAAAAAAAGCACAAGACAACAGTAACAACAATTACAATCATATACAAGTTGTTAGAAAGTTTAGAGAGAAAGTCTTGAGAAGATTCTGAGTTAAGCTGGTGCTACAGTTTGATATCTACACTTCAGATAATATTGTTTTTGTGTTTATCCTTTGAGGCTGTTCAGAGGAGGTGTTTGTCATTCCTTGTGTGATTCAAGGAAGATATTTTCATTCCCTGTGTGATTCAAAGAAGATATTTTCATTCCTTGTGTGACCCAAGGAAGGTATTTTCATTCCTTTTGTGACTGGCAATCTCTTGTGGGTTACAAGAGATAGTGAGGCTCAATCTTTAGTTTTTCTATTTTGCATGTTTCACTTGTATTAGTGGTTGTAAAACTTTGATTAATTAAAGATAGTGAGAGTGTGTGAGCATCTCAAGTTGAGGTGATTGGGAACTGGATGTAAGGTTAAGGATTTAACCCAAACCAGTATAAATCTCTAGTGTTATCTTTCTCTTTCCTTTATCTTTTATTTTCTGTTGCGTATTCTATAAATTATGCTTGACTAAATAAATCAAGAGGGATAAAATAAAAGAAAACGATTAAAGTTTTTTTTTTAATTTTTATTACATCAATTCACCCCCCTCTTGATGCCACTTGATAACAAGTGGTATTAGAGCAAGGCTGATAAGGTATTTCTAAAAGATCTTTAAGATGTCTATGCAGAATAAGATATACAAGGAAGGAGCTTCAATAAACCGACCACCACTCTTTGAAGGAGACAATTATCCATTCTGGAAAGCAAGAATGCAAATCTTTCTTCAAACCCCTGACTATGGAGTGTGGGATGCAGTAGAAAACAGTCCATTCGTACCAATGACAATGCTAGCTAATGGACCTGCACCAAAACAGTTCTTACAATGGACGCCGGATGAGAATAAGAGAGCACAGTACGATGTAAGAGCTAGACATGCAATTGTATCTGCACTAACCTTAAATGAGTTTTACAGGATTTCCTGATGCAGAACTGCTAAAGAGATGTGAGACACACTAGAAGTCACACATGAAGGAACAGAAGAAGTCAAACGTGTAAGGAAAAATTTCTTGATACAAGAATTTGAACTATTGAGTATGGCACCAAATGAATGCATCGGAGATTTTCAAACACGATTTACACACATAGTAAATCACTTAGAAGCCTTGGGAAGAAGCTTTGCCAAAAAAGAGCTCAACACTAAAATATTAAAATCTCTGGATAGAAATTGGCAGCCAAAAGTCACAGTAATCACAGAATCAAGAGATCTTACCAAGATGGATATGGCTACACTATTTGGAAAATTCAAAGAGCATGAGTTTGAGCTTCAAAGGCTAAAAAATGGAGAGGAGAATTACAAAAAGAAGACTCTCGCATTTAAAACAGAGCAATCTGACGATGAAGGTGAAGGTGAGAATATTAATGATGATATTTCCTTGTTAATGGAAAAATTTTCCAAGTTTTTGAAGAACAAGAAAAAGAATCAAAATCAAAAGAAGGAGAAAGACAATCCCTCTTCAAACTTCAAATGTTACGGATGCAATAGATTGGGCCACATTAAATCCGAGTGCCCGTTTTCAAAGAAAGAAGAAAAAGAAGGTCTATATAGCATGGGAAGACAACGCATCGACCACCTTGAAAAGTAGCTCTTATGAAAGCGAAGAAGAGGAGGCAAATCTTTGCTTGATGACCAATGAAGATCTTGAAACGTCATCAAAAGTAAGTAATTCTGAATCTATAGATTATTATGATGATTTACATGAGGCATTTCAAGAACTCTTTGAAAACTTTGGTGTTTTATCAAAAAAACATTCTACTTTGAATTTTTTTTTTCAAATATTGGAAAATAAATTACAAAATGCAGAAAAAGAAAAAGAATCTTTGAAAACTAATTTAGAAAAATTAGAAACAATTTCAAAAGGAAAAG
This sequence comes from Macrotyloma uniflorum, assembly GCA_016859785.1. Lineage (NCBI taxonomy): Eukaryota > Viridiplantae > Streptophyta > Magnoliopsida > Fabales > Fabaceae > Macrotyloma > Macrotyloma uniflorum. The sequence goes on along the minus strand of BDMB01000079.1, from coordinate 786,325 downwards.
TTTGTGAAAATTGTAAAATTCTTGAAAACAAAATTTCTAGTCTTGAAAAGGTAATTTCAAAATTTTCTAAATCAAGTGTGCATCTTGATACAATTTTGAGTTCTCAAAAGGAAAGTTCTAATAAAGATGGACTTAGCTTTATTTCTAAGAAAAGTCTAGAAATACAAAAGACTGTTTTTGTCAAAGAATCTGTAAAAAAGATTTCAAAAATATTTTGTGAACAATTTTCAAAATAAAATCTATAAACCTACATTTTTTAGAACAAAATGTTTTTATGGCATGAAACATGGTCATATAATAAACAATTGTTTAATAAAACATGTAGGTACTCCTTCTGGAAAATTTGTTTGGGTTCCAATAAAGAATTAATTTCTATTATCAGTAATATTGTTATTATTAGTATTTTTGTTGGATCAAGAATTAATTGCTAGAAAAACCGAGAATGCGTATACTAACTCCTAAGGACCAAAAATAGTAAAGGGGACCTAAATCTATATGTTTGTGATGTAGATTACTTCGAAGAAAAGAAAAACACTATGGTACCTAGAGAGTGTTCCAAGACTTGAAAAGCAAGGGAAGATGGATAATAATATTTGGAGACAATCAGAAAGGAAAGATAATTGGAATCAGTTGTATAGATTTGAGAATAGATATCAACTTCAAAGAAGGAAGAAGAAACATTTAAAAGATGCTAGCTAGCGGACGGTCTAATGGAAAGAAGATAAAATTATGAGAGGAAACCTAGTATCATCGATAAGCAAGAAATAAGGAACAATAGTATTATCCCTTACAAAAGCTTAATACATCCTTCCAGATAATCATCAAGTTGATTATCCAACACATAAGGAACAAGACCAGGGGTCCATACATCATTCTGCAAAAGATCTTACAGCCATTGAAAATATGTTAACATCTATGGAGGTAACATTCCTATTCATTAACTTTGTAGATTAAGATATGTCCTTGCATTATGTGAATCATGCATCATTTCATAATCTGAATCACATGCACACATGCATTGCATTTGCATCTTATAGAAAGAGATGAAAAATTTATAACATTGAATTGCGGTTTCAAATATCTTTGGGTCTAAAAAGAAAACTATTATTTGAAATAAGGCCAAATCCACCCTATAAACCTTTACCCGCATCATCACCAAAAGCTTCTGCATACATACTCTTTATTGAGGGGGAGAAAATTATGTCTCACCTAATCACCCTTTATTGTTGATGACAAAAGGGGGAGAAAATTAAAGTTTTGAGTTTCTCATCTTATTTGCTGCATTTACATATTAATTATTACATGATTTGGATTACTCTCATATTTGCTGATAATTATTTTCTTATTAACCTTTGGACATTAGTTCTTCTCATATATGCTATAATTCTAAGCTTGACAGATTCAAAACTTAATATATTTGTCATCATCAAAAAGGGGGAGATTGTTAGAACCCAGACAGTCTATTAGATAACATGCACACAATATGTTTTGATGATAATAAATGAAAATAAGTTTTGAATAAATCAAAGATTAATGGAAAAGCGTTTATAAAATAATTATCTTATAATTGATAATAACGCTAAATGAAATGCCGCTTATATAACATTCTATAAATACATAAGAACAGTATATCGTATAACGGCTAGTTGGTTTAATATGGAAATCAAGTATTGAAATATTATTTGAAAGATAAAAATGGAATACTATATGAAGATTTAAATAAGAAGTTATAAAACCAAATATATCATCTCGTAAATAAAAGGAAATAGTTTGTCTGTTATAAAAAAATATATATTTCATATTTGCACTGTATTTCCTTTTAATAGGTGTCATCAGATCAAGAGTTTCCAAAGAAGTATTATTGAGAGAAAAATCTTAGTAATCTAACACATGAAGATATTAGAAGATTATCATTAGAATATCTAAAGAATATTAAAGCTGAAGATTTTTCTACAACGGTCATATTTTTGAAAGCCTACAAAAGCAGAGGATGAAAAAGGCAAAAGAAAAAAAAGCACAAAGCAACAGTGACAACAATTACAATCATATACAAGCTGTTAGAAAGTTTAGAGAGAAAGTCTTGAGAAGATTCTGAGTTAAGCTAGTGCTACAGTTTGATATCTACACTCCAGGTGATATTGTTTTTGTGTTCATCCTCTGAAGCTGCTCAAAGGAGGTGTTTGTCATTTCTTGTGTGATTCAAGGAAGGTGTTTTCATTCCTTGTGTGATTCAAGGAAGGTGTTTTCATTCCTTGTGTGACTCAAGGAAGGTGTGGCAATCTCTTGTGGGTTACAAGAGATAGTGAGGCTCAATCTTTAGTTTTTCTATTTGGCATATTTCACTTGTATTAGTGGTTGTAAAACTTTGATTAATTAAAGATAGTGAGAGTGTGTGATCTTCTCAAGTTGAGGTGATTGGGAACTGGATGTAGGGTTAAGGATTTAACCCGAACCAGTATAAATCTCTGGTGTTATCTCTCTCTTTCCTTTATCTTTTATTTTTCCGTTGCGTATTCTATAAATTCTGTTTGACTAAATAAATCAAGAGGGATAAAATAAAAGAAAACGATTAAAGTTTTTTTTTATTGCATCAATTCACCCCCTCTTGATGCCACTTGATAACATCTTTCATTTTCTTTAATCTCCATTACTTTTGAATCAACATGACCTTAATTTCTTAAAAATTTCATTTTTCTTTAAGGATGTTATAATTCACCTGGAATTGGCTAAATTCGAAAATGAACTGTACTAAGAAGGACTAACTTACTTCCATTCTCATTGACTTCAACTTTGCTACCGAATAAACATTTTAGTCACATTGTAACATCATATTTTTTTTTTAGAAAAACTAATAATATAATAGATGAATATATATATATATATATATTATAAAATTAATTATTTGATTAAATAAAATATTTAATTCGGTTTAGAAAATAAAATTAAATAGTTTATAAAATAAAATAAAATAAAGCAAAAAGATATTGTGAGGTTATTAAAGATAATGCGAGGTGATTTTTCTAAAAGATAATGTGAAGCAGTTATTATTTTTAAAGATATTATCCGTTAGATTTAATCTTCAGAAACCCGACTCTACGGGTATAAATAGGCATTAAACCCGCTCTATTTTTCATTTCAATTTTTTCCTAGAATTTGGAGAAAAACCTTAGAGGAGATGACTGGGGGCGACACGTGAGGAGTTAAGAGTGCAGCATCTCGAGGTGTCACATAGTGTAAGTACTTCAAGACATTGCGGAGTGTAACATTTCAAAGCGTCATGGGGTCTAGCATATAAGACGTCGCACATCTTTATTTGAGGTAAGAGGGGGAGTGGGAAATGTCTTGTATATGGGTACTTATGAGAATTTTGGATAGAAAGACAACCCCTAAGCCTCAATAGGAGTTTGTTTGTTTTGAGGCAACCATAAGTCCTCAATATAATTTTGGATGGATTATGTTTCATGGAGTTTTTAGTGTATTGATAAACTTTATATCATATTTAGGAAGAATTATGATCATTAAGTGTTTAGGGTTGAATTTATATGTAATAATATATTATGTTGACTTAGAGATATTTCACTTTGAGGTTATGACTCTATTTTGGCAAGGTTTTGTTACGAATTTGGGAAAGATGTCTTCATCAAAGTTGTAGCCCTAGATGTTAGTTAACTAATGGCGGTAATTTCATCATAAATAGTTTGTAAAACAAAAGATATGATTTTTTTAGTGATTAAAGGTTATGCTGTAAGGAATAGAACGAAAGTTTTTGTTTTTCTTAATTTAAGCGAAGTGAACATTTGAATCATATTTTGAAATAAGAATGAAAGTTGAAGATAATTTTTTTAGTTTTGAAACAAGATAAGAATCAAATTAATAGAATAAGTATAAGACTAAATATTGATTTTACAACGAAGAAAGGTCATAGAAGAATAGAAAAAAAATAAGAAAGATATCTTTGATATAAGTGATGATCTAGTAGGTATATATAAGTGAAGATGTATCTTTAGTATAGGTGGTGATAAATTATTACAAGAATGAGATATTGTGAAAATTTGGGTTGAGTTTTAAGAGGCTCATGATATGAGTTCTTAAGTTGTTTGCGAGTTATTGGTATGAGAAGTCTAAGCAGAGGCTTAGCCATGTGAAATCCAAGTTATGTTTGATCATTTGAGAAGTCTAAGTAGAGGCTTAGCCGTGTGAAATCCAAGTTATGCTTGGTCTTTGAGAAGTCTAAGTAAAGGCTTAGCGGCGTGAAAAGCCATGTTATGCTTGGTCATTCAAGATACGCAATGAGTTGTGCATTTATGTGTGAAGCATTAGCGTGTACATATTTCATTCTTTCATACTTTCTTGGGGGTAGATGCGATCTATGAAGGAGGGTCTTTATGGTCTTCTACCATGACCTTGGGGATTTTAGAGTAAGGAAACTCTTATTTGAGAGTTGAAATGAAGGGCCACCATTGGCAACTATACTATCCCGATTGGCTCCTGTTAGACTCGTTCTGGTGAGAGTGGATTGTGAGGATCTTTTGATCCAATTCATGTACTCTTGGACTACTCATATGTGTTTTTGTGTGACGGTACCATATGCATTTGGAGATAAGAGCATAAGAGCATTAATGCATTTGAGTTAATTGAGTTTGTGACTGAGTATGTATTGGTGTGTGTGATGTGTTTGCGTGTGATGTGTGTGTTTAGTTATGCCTATTTTCTTATATGTACCTATAACATATGTGAGATATATTCTTCACTCTTCTATTTGTGTGGTTGGTGTTTTGTTTGGGTTGAATGTTCTTATAGGTAAACATATATGTGATGACGACAAAGAGGAATTAATTGATGAAGCATAGATTTTCTATGCCTCGATTTTTGGGGATGCTTTAATTAGGTGTGACGTCGGGACATAAAGAGATTATTTATCTTGAAGAAATTGATTTAAAGTTTTATCATTAAGAACATATAAAGACTATTTCAATGCTTAATAATATTTTATTCAATTTTTCACCTTTGAAAAGAGTTATTATGGTTACTGTATAAATAGCGTGGTAGTGTGAGGGTGCATGCTTAGGAATGTTCTGGCTAGGAAAGACTTGGTATTTAAGAGTGTCCTTAGTGACCCACCTCTCTTTCATGGGAATTTACCAGGTGTAGTGGTTCACGATCTACCATTGGTGCTCTAGTAGGGAATATTACTCATAGTAAGAGTTTATTTTGAAATCTTAATTCCTGGTTTTTGTAAATTTTTATTTTTGAAGTAAATATATTCGAATTATTTTACTCTCATTTTTTGAAAATTTCTATTTATTAATAAAAAAGTTTTTGGGGTAGAAGGGTGTTATATTTAGTGGTATTAAAGCCAGGTTGATCCATTCGGCCAGTGTGTTATGTGTGCTTACCATGTTTGTGTGTACTCTAACTATTTGATAAACATTTTGTGGTTTGATAAATATTCTGTGGTCTGAGTGCTTGTTATATTTCGTTGTATATTAGAAGTTGTGTCCTTTGATTTGCTAAATGAAATTTTGTAGTTGACTTAATTGTTTCTTAGTCAACTCGATATCATTTTGGTGTGGACTGGTTATCTTTCAACCATGTCTTGTTGAATTGTGCAAATAAGTTATTAACTGTTATGATAGTAAGTTATAGTCTCTTTGGAAGAAAAGGTCTGAGTATATAGCTTCTACGAATTCTAAGAGTTAAGGTGGTTGTTAGAAAGATACTTGTAGTATGTGAATTTTTCAAAAATTGTTTCCTTAAGATATGACTAGTTTATTATTTGAGAGTGAGGTAGAATTTTTTTATAGATCTTGTACATAGTACTTGACTCATAACATTAGAGCCTTATATACCTTAAAGCTAATGGAGCTTAAGAAACAATCATGGAGCTTAAGAAACAATTTATGAGACCTAGTAAATCATCTTAGGAAGCACTTGTCTTTTGGTAAACAAAAATATGAGAGTGTGAGATTGTGTATATATTATTGTCAAATGAACAAAGTGAGATTAAAAATAAATATCATTTACCTAGAATAAATGACCTTATAACTAGCTAGTGTAGGCTAGTGGATTTATCAAAATAGATTTTAGATTAGGTTATCACTAGATTTGAGGAAAGTTTGAGAATATTTCAAAGATTGCTTTTAGGAGCTACTATGACCATTATGAGTTTTAGTTATGACTTTTGGTGTGACTAATGCAATTACCATGTTTATGGATTATATGAATAAAATTTTTCATTCGTATCTAGATAGTTTTATAGTTATCTCAATCATTTATATCTTATTTTACTTTAGAACTAAGAAAGAAGACAATGAGCATTTGAGAGTTGTGTTACCAATTCTTAAAGAAAAACAATTTTAGGCTAAGTCATCCAAGTTTGAGTTTCAATTGAAAGAGGTTAGCTTCTTAAGATGTGTGATCTCTAGAGGGGTATAATATTTTATCCTTCTAAGGTAGAGGTTGTCCTAAGTGGAAGATTAAACCTTAGTGAATGGAATTAAGAGTTTCTTTGAATTGAAATTATAAAGGGTTGATGAAGATTTTATTTGGGATGGTTGTACCCTTAACCACATTGAGTCTTTGTAAAATTCAAGTTTTGTGGGATAGCAAGTGTGGGATGGTTGTACCCTTAACCACATGGAGTCTTTGTAAAGTTTAAGTTTTGTTGGGATAACAAGTGTGCGAGTAGCTTTCAAAGTCTTAAGGAGAAATTAACTAGAGCACCTATGTTAGTCTTACCTGACCTTAGTAAACCCTTTGAAGTATATTGTGATGCCTAAAAAAAATATGGGCGTAGGTGGAGTGATGATGTACGAAGGTAAAGTTGTAGATTATGCTTCTAGGCTCATGAGAGAAACTACCCTACTCATGATCTTGAATTAAAAATGTGGAGACATTACTTGTACGGTTCTAACTTCGAAGTGTTTAGTGATCATAAAAGTCTTAGATATTTATTTGATTAGAAAGAGTTGAACATGAGACAGAGGAGATGGTTAGAATTTCTTAAAGATTATGATTTTGTTCTTAAATATCATCTAGGTAAAGCCAAGGTTGTGGCCGATGCCTTGAGTAGAAAATCTTTACACTTATCAACCTTAATGATTAGAGAGATGAATTTGATAATTGAGTTTAGAGATATGAGTCTAACTTATGAACTTACCCCTAATAGTGTAAGATTGGGAATGTTAACAATCACTAGTGATCTTCTAGCTGAAATTAAGAAAGGCCAAATGAGTGATAAATTTTTAATGGTTAGAGTAAGAGAAATAAAATAGGGAAAGATGACTGGTTTTAGTATGGTGTTGATGAAGTGTTGAGGTAGACTTTGTATGCCTAATATTCCTGAGCTCAAGAAATTAATCCTAGAGGAAGGTCATACGAGTAAACTTGATTTTCACCCTGGTGTCACCAAGATGTATTAGGATCTTAAGAAAATGTTTTAGTGGCCTAATATAAAAAAAGAAAATAGTGATGTTTGTTGGTTTGTCAAAAAGCTAAGATAGAACATCAAAAAGAAAAAAAAAAAAAACTTATGGTTTGTAGTTACCCTTAAGTGTACCTGACTGGAAGTAGGATAGTATTTCTATCAACTTCGTGGTTGGGTTACCTAGAACAGCAAAGAACTTAAATTCAATTCGGGTTATAGTGGATAGATTAACATGATCCACGCACTTTATTTCAATCAACATTAGATACTCTATAGAGAGAGATTAATAAATGTTTACATAAAATATTTGTAAGATTACATGGTGTACCCTTTAGCATAGTTTCTGATATTGGGAGTCTACATAAAGCCTTGGGAGCCAAGTTTAGGTTGAGTTTAATTTATCACCCTTAATCAAATGGCCAATAATCATCCAATTCTTAGAAGATTTGTTGAGAGCTTGTATGTTAGAACAAAGGGTTAATTGAGATAGTTTTATGCCTTTAGTAGCGTTTACATATAATAATAGCTATCATTCTAGAATTGGGATGGCGCCCTATAAGGTATTGTATGGGAAGAAGTGTAGAACACCCTTGTGTTGGTGTGAATCAGGTGAGAACCTTATTTGGGGGCTGATATAGTGCAATAAACTACAAAAAAGTTAAGATGATTTAGGAGAAAATAAGAGCATCCTAGAGTAGACAGAAAAGTTATGTTGATAAGAGAAGGAAAGACTTAAAATTTGAGGAAGGTGATCATGTATTCTTAAGAATTATATAAGTTATTCGATACATGTAAATTCAGGGACGAGTTTTATGTAAGACGGGGAGAATTGTAAGATCCTATTTTTTTTAGAAAAAATAATAATATAATAGATGAATATATATATTATATAATTAATTATTTGATTAAATAAATTATTTAATTCGGTTTAGAAAATAAAATAAAATAATTTATAAAATAAAATAAAATTAAACAAAAAGATATTATGAGGTTATTAAAGATAATGCGGGGTGATTTTTCTAAAAGATAATGTGAAGTAGTTATTATCTTTAAAGATATTATTAGTTAGATTTAATTTTCACAAACCCGACTCTACGGGTATAATAAGGCGTTAAGCCCTCTCTACTTTTCATTCCAAATTTTCCTAGTATTTGGGGAAAAATCTTAGAGGAGACGATTGAGGGCGACATGTGAGGAGTTAGAAGCGTAACATCTCGAAGCGTCACGTAGTGTAGTACTTCAAGATGTTGTGGAGCGTAACATCTCAAGGTGTCGCGGGGCCTAGCATATAAGATGTCACGTATCTTTATTTGAGGTAAGAGGGGGAGTGAGGAATGTCTTGTATATGGGTACTTATGAGAATTTTGGGGAGAGAGGCAACCCCTAAGCCTTAATAGGAGTTTGTTTATTTTGAGGCAACCATAACTCGTCAATATAATTTTGGATGGATTATGTTTCATGGTGTTTTTAGTGTATTGACAAAATTTTATATCATATTTAGGAAAAATTATGATCATTAAGTGTTTAGGGTTTAATTTATATGTGAGAATATATTATGTTGATTTAAAGATATTTCACTTTGAGTTATGACTCTATTTTGGCAGGTTTTTGTTACGAATTTGAATAGCCCTAAATGTTGCTAACCTATGGCGGTAATTTCACCATAAATAGTTTGTAAAACAAAAGATATGATTTTTTTAGTGAGTAAATGTTATGCTGTCAGGAATAGAACGGAAGTTTTTGTTTTTCTTAATTTACGCGAAGTGAACGTTTGAATCATATTTTGAAATAAGAATGAAAGTTGTAGATATTTTTGTTAGCTTTGAAGTAAGATAAGAATCAAATTAATAGAATAAGTATAAGACTAAATATTGATTTTACAATGAAGAAAGGTCATAGAAGAATAGAAAAAAAATAAGAAAGATATCTTTGATATAAGTGATGATCTAGTAGGTATATATAAGTGAAGATGTATCTTTAGTATAGGTGGTGATAAATTATTACAAGAATGAGATATTATGAAAATTTGGGTTGAGTTTTGAGAGGCTCATGATATGAGTTCTTGAATTGTTTGCGAGTTATTGGTATGAGAAGTCTAAGCAGAGGCTTAGCCGTGTGAAATCCAAGTTATTCTTGGTTATTTGTGAAGCCTAAGCAAAGATTTAGCTGTGTGAAATCCAAGTTATGCTTGGTCATTGAGAAGTCTAAGCAAAGGCTTAACAGCGTGAAAATCCAAGTTATGCTTGGTCATTCGAGATTTGCAATGAGTTGCGCATTTATGTGTGATGTATTGGCGTGTACATATTTCATTCTTTCATACATTCTTGGGGGTAGATGCGATCTATGAAGGAGGGTTTTTATGGTCTTCTACCATGACCTTGGGGATTTTAGAGTAAGGAAACTCTTATTTGAGAGTTGAAATGAAGGGCCACCATTGCCAACTATACTATCCTGATTGGCTCCTATTAAAATCGTTCTGGTGAGAGTGAATTGTGAGGATCTTTTGATCCAATTCATGTACTCTTGGACTACTCATATGTGTTTTTGTGTGATGGTACCATATGCATTTGGAGATAAGATCATTAATTCTTTTGAGTTAATGGAGTTTGTGATTGAGTATGTATTGGTGCATGTGATGCGTTTGCGTGTGATGTGTGTTTTGTTCTGCCTATTTTCTTATATGTACCTATAACATATGTGAGATATATTTCTCACTCTCCTTTTTGTGTGGTTGGTGTTTTGTTTGGATTAAATGTTCTTATAAGTGAACATAATTTTGATGAGGACAAAGAGGAGTTGACTGATGAATTATAGATTTTCTATGTCTTGATTTCTGGGATGCTCTAATTAGGTGTGACGTCGGGACATAAAGAGATTATTTATCTTGAACAAATTGATTTAAAGTTTTATCATTAAGAACTTATAAAGACTATTTCAATGCCTAATAATATTTTTATTCAATTTTCTACCTCTAAAAAGAGTTATTATGGTTAGTGGATAAATAGTGTGGTAGTGTGAGGGTGCATGCTTAGGAAAGACTTGGTATTTAAGAGTGTCCTTAGTGACCCACCTCTTTTTTTTGGAAACTTATCAGGTGTACTATTTCACGATCTATGTTGTTGCTCTAGTAGGCAATATTACTCATATTAAGAGTTTTATTTTGAAATCTTAATTCCTAATTTTTCTAAATTTTTATTTATGAAGTAAATATATTTGAATTATTTTACTCTAATTTTTCCAAATTTTTTATTTATTAATTAAAAAGTTTTTTGGGGTAGGAGGTTGTTATACACGTAATGATAAATTGATTACTAACCATCAAACTTTTTGTTTGTTAGTTCACTTCATAATCAACTTATTACTAATATTAGATTGTGAGAACTTCTTGACCAATTTCATAAATTCCTTAGCATCATTGCTTTTGGGTATAGATGGCTTAACATTTTCAGCCATAGATAATCTCATCAAGTTTAATGTTAATCTATTAAATCTTCCCTGCATCATGAAAAGACCTTTTGGAGGTCTTTCATCCATTACCAATGTAACATCTAAGTCCAACCCATATAGTTGAAACTAGATCATTTCATTCCAATCAACATAATTCAAACCATATTTAAACATACTCAAAGATTAATATTTTGAAATGTTTAATGGATTCAAACTATATTAACTTTATTATATTCATAATGATTCCAACTAAATATATTTTAATGAAAAATAACTCATACCACTTTCGACATATATAACATTTTGGATAGACACACATTCAACAAATATGAAAACAAATCTTTTATGTTATTAATTATAAGCCATGGTTTATCTTAGGGTAATTCATGTAAGCCTTAAAATTAATAATTTAATCAACCTAAATAATCACTTTTACAATATCAATTTTCTACTCATCATATAATTTAAAATTATAAACTTTCATAATTTAATTATTGTGGTGATTAAAATAATTCTTATGATTTTAAAAAAAATATTATTTTAAAGGTATCAAAATATAAAAGTTTAGTAGGCCATAATCCATATATCTCAAGATCGAACCCAGATTTAACCTGATGATTTTGATATCAATAGTTAAATAATTGTAATCACAATAAATTTCTTTTAATAAAATGTTCAAGAATTTAAGTAAATCCATAAATATCTCTTTCATCAATCAAATATTTTCTTTTTCTCTTCTCTTTAATAATTTCTTAATGTTATGAAAATTATTTTAGATTTTCTATGTAAATGATTTTTCCTTTCCCTTTAAGTAATAAAACATTGTTACGGAGAAAGATAGTTTTTAAATAACTATTTATAACCTTTTATAATCCCCAAAACTTAACGTCAAAAATTTGTATTTAAATAATTTAAAATTAAATTATTTATTAAAAAATCTATTATGTACTTAATGAAGTAAGAAAATAAAATTAATTTTAACATTTCTAAAATAATTTACCTGACTTTAATATAATCATAGTCTAATAATCATTAGATTAGATATATTTAGATTAATATTATTTTATAATATTGAAATTCGAATCTAATTTATAGAAATTAGGTTCAGTATAACTTAAATAATGACTTTATTATAAGTTAAAGGAGATTCTATTCTCACTCCTCATTCTTCTATTACTACTCCTTTTTACCCACATTTTTTCTATTTTCCTAAAATACCTTTATTTAATTTGTTGTCTATTGCAACTCCCACTCAAACTATCCCACTCCCATGGTTACTCTCCTTTTCAACCCTAAAATCATTTTAGCGCTAAAACTCTTCTCTGCATCAACTATTTTCACCAAAACTCTTCTTCTCCTTACTGTTACTCTCTTATGTTATGGAAGAAGGTGAAGCTCATGTTACCAATGAAAACATGGATTCACATGACGTTGAACCTCCTAATTCAATAGAAAGCTTTGAAGCAGTGATGAATTCATATTTTCAAATGATTGTTTCAAGTTTGATTTTTTTTTTTTTTGTTACTAGCTTTCTTTACCCTTACTGTAATTTCTTCCTTTCAAGAAATCCCAAATTTTCACTTGTGCCTTTATCTTGCAAATTGCAATTTCTATATATTAGAAAGGGGGATTTATGATTCAGTTAATTGCATTTTGGGGTTGAGGGATTCATGATTCATTCTACTAGTTTTTTTCCCGCTAAATTCATAATTTAGCATATGCTGCAGCATGCTCAATTGCTTGTTCTCTATTGTTGATTGCTCTCCATGTTCTAGAGTATGGACTATATACAAGTTAAAGGATTGATGTTAATCAATAACGTGTACCTTGCTTCTTAATGGTCTATGTACCTTGCTTGTTCCATGTCAATTGATTGATTACTTCCTATTTTTTGTAGTTATATCACTCAATTGATTTAGTTAGCAACATATTAGTAGACAATTTAGTTTGTTGGTTGCATTTTCATTCGGTTAACTAGATATAAGCACTAATACAATTGTATATATAAGACCTTGATCTATTAGCTGCATTTTCAAATTTTTTTTCTTTTTAAAAATTTTTGTAGGTACTTATTCAGAAGGTTTATTGAAAAATAATTATCTTCAACTTCTTGAGAAAACTTATAATACTAGAGAAGAGCTTGTCGAGAGTGTCCGTGGTATTGCTTTCTCTTTAGGATGTGTAACAACAATAAAGAGATCTAAGAAAGATGCGTATGTCATTATTGGATGTTATAGAGGAGGCACTTATAGAAATAGAATTAATGTTCCCTTAGATCAGAGGAAGAGAAAAACTGCATCTCGTCTCACCAATTGCCCTTTTGAGATTTGTGGAAAGAAGAAAAAAAGAGATAGTGCTTGGAGGGTTGAGATAAAAAATGTATCACACAATCATGAATTATCTAATGATATCTCAAGACATCCATATGCTCGTCGCTTTTCAGAAGAGGAAATAACAAGAATAAAAGAAATGATCATGTCTGGTATACCTCCACGACAAATTTTGACTTCACTTCGTTTGAAGAACACAGATCTTCGATCAATAGCAACAACTCTCTATAATACTAGAGCTAAAATTATTAGGGAGAGCCTCGCTGGTCGTACTACGATTGAAGCACTGGTGGAAGAGCTTGGAAGTGGTGGTTTCTTCTATGAAATTGAATATAACCAAGAAGGTCGTTTGACTCATGTATTTTTTGCTCATCCAACTTCTATCACATTATCAAAAAGTTACCCAAATGTATTTGTGATGGACTGCACTTACAAGACCAATAGGCACAAAATGCCTCTGCTGGATATAATAGGAGTCACTAACACGTCATTGTACTCATGTTTTGCCTTTTTGGAAAGGAAAGAGGAAAAAGATTATGTTTGGGCACTAACTATGTTCAAAAAAATGTTGGAAATCGATAATCATCCACTGGTTATTGTTTCAGATCGAGAGTTCTCCCTAATGAATGTAATAAAAGTTGTCTTCCCACATACTGCTAATGTTTTATGTGTTTGGCATGTTGAGAAGAACATTCTTGCTAATTGCAAGCGTCATTTTGCAAAGGAAGATGATTGGGAATTGTTTCTTTCATCTTGGACATTTTTGATTGAATCTCCAAATGTGGAATCATTTTATGAAGGTTGGAAGAGATTTGCAAATCAATATATGGAATATCCTCAAGTTCTTAATTATATTTATAGCATTTGGCTTCCGCAAAAAGAAAAGTTTGTAAGCGCTTTGACAGAGAAGTATACTCATTTTAGGAATCGTGTTACTTCAAGAGCCGAGGGTGCTCATGCAACTTTGAAAAGATACCTTCAAGTTTCCACAAGTGATCTTCGTACCGTAAAAGATAAAATGTGGAATGCAATTGAAAATCAGTTTCAAGAGATAAAAGCCCAAGCTTATAGTGAGAGGATTCGTGTGCCACATAAATTCTGTATCCCCTATTTTCAAAATTTGGTTACTTGTGTATCTATGTTTGCCTTGGAGAAGCTCTTCAAGCAATATGAATTGGTATTTTCTGAGGATCTCTCAACGGTATGTAAAGGTCATTTTTCTAAGACAATGGGTCTTCCTTGTGCACATAAGATTAAGGAGGAGAAAAAAGAAACTTTGGAAATTAATGATATACATCCACAATGGAGAATTGATGACAAATCATTTTCTAAGCTTGGTGAGGAGCAAGATGAAGAAGAACGATGGGGAAAACTTGTTGAAGGATTGGATTCAAAGTATAAAATATTGTCTCAGTCAAAAAGAAAATGTGCAAAAGCAACTTAGTCAATTTGTATTTGCCTCTAGTCCTTTAATTCTTGAGCCTCATGTTCAATCTCATAAAGGGAGAAAAAAAGGTTCAACTTCTACCAAGCGTGAGCCATCAGCATCTGAAAGAGAAGAAAATGTGAAAAAATGTAGTTTATGTAAAGATAGTGGCCACAATTGTCGCACTTGTCCAAAAAGAACTAAGCATGCTACATCTTCTTTCGTTTTCAGGTAAATTGTTGTCTTACATATTGAGTAATGATTAATTGAATGTTTCGTACCTAAATGTAAATGTTTGATGATTAAACTTAAGAGACATTTAACTTGCATTTTTAATTCTCTTTTGGATTGCAGCCAGGATTGCACAGGCTCACAGAGGGAAGCTTAAATATTCTTATCTTAGTCGAAGCTTTCGATAAATTTCATATGATTTTGTTATCAGTTACTTATTTTTGTTTGTCATGTAGTCCTTATGAGAAATTTTATTTTGGGGATTTAATGTTTTTTTTTTTACTTGTTCTTGATGAGTTTATACATATTATGCCTATTTTGGAGAGAAAACAAATTTGACACAGATAACATATATATGAAAGATGCAGTGTTGTGATATTGTTGTCATTTTTTTTTTACAGTGATATTATTGTGTTTATTAATTAGTATGAGACCAAACATATATTTGTGAAGGAAAAAAAAGATGATCGTGATGATGTGACTAGCTATGATCTGGGAAGGAGGTCAAGGCAGTACCTGGTGATGGATTTCTTTTGGAATGTACAAGCGTCGTTATTTCATAGGGAAAGTGGAGTGTTTATAGAAACAATTGTTATATTAATTTATTTTTAAGAAAAAGAATGTGGGAGTTGCAATAGACAACAAATTAAATAAGAGTATTTTAGGAAAATAAAAAAAAGGTGAATAAAAAGGAGTAGCAATAGAAGAATGAAGAGTGACAATAGAACCTCCCTAAGTATTAAATTTAGTTGCTGATTTGTTTTGTTTTTCGGCACATAAATTTCTATCTATCAATAAAATACAATATTACTTTGTATTTTACTTTCTACAATTTACTCCTAAATGGTCAAGTTCTATAATTTTTTGAATTAATAAAAATGATTACAAAATCATAAACTATTTGAATTGGTGTTATATCATGATATTATATTAGTTACACTAGTAACCAATAGTGATTTACTTTCTTTCCATTCCATTTTATAATTCAGTATTTGCGCTTCTGC
This sequence comes from Macrotyloma uniflorum, assembly GCA_016859785.1. Classification (NCBI taxonomy): domain Eukaryota; kingdom Viridiplantae; phylum Streptophyta; class Magnoliopsida; order Fabales; family Fabaceae; genus Macrotyloma; species Macrotyloma uniflorum. The sequence goes on along the minus strand of BDMB01000079.1, from coordinate 770,461 downwards.
TGGTTGCATGGTTAATTTTATTCTTTAGTTTTGATACACTAGCATTGTGCATTTTACTTCTACATTGCTTGATTAACAATCTGCGTTACATCAATTACATTTACTCCATTTATTTTGAATTCAAAATAGCTTGCTTGTTTACATTCATTTGCATCACTAATTAGATTTCATTTTACATTTTATTTTCTCAAAAATTTCAAAACCCTTAAGTCATTATTGTATAAATCATCTTCACTGAATTTGGGTATTTTACTTGTAAGATACCCACAATCTCATATGTTTCATAGCAATTGAATTTTAATTTTATTGATGGAATTATTGACAAACATATCCATTCGTAAAAATTTCACTAAAATAGGTTTGTAAATAACTTTTATGCATAATATGCCTTCCCTACAAAAAAAAAAAAATTGGAAGAAATTATGTACATTAGGTTAGACATTCTACATCAGTTAATGCACTAACCAACATAGAATAGGTTAGACATTCTACATCTGTAAATGCACTAACCAACATAGAATAATAGAATTTCTACATCTGTTAAGATGATAAGTGAAGTAGAATGTTAGATTTTCTCTCTCAGTTAATTTTCTCTCTCAGTTAAGATACCAGTTGACATAGAAAGTCATATTTTTTTTAATGTAGGTTCTATTTTTTTTTAATTTCCCATATATTTGTTTCTTGTAAGTTGAAAAATAATTTACAATAAAATCTAGTACTAGGCAATAAACAAAAATTTATATCATACAAAAACATATATTGAAAAATAATTGTACAATTATAAATGTACTTATTTATTAATAATATTTTTAGTTGTTTATTCCTAATTTCTAAAATTAAGAAAAATCATAAAACTTCAACCCAACTAGCTTAAGATCTTTTATGAACACAATATTCTTAATATTTGAAAAATATTCTTGTGTCACTTTAATATAACGAATTGACCAATATAATTCAATATTTTTTTTTATAAAGTGTGACATGTTGGTGGTGTAACACCCTTCTATCCCAAAACGTTTTAATTAATAAATATAAAATTTTCGAAAAAGAATTCAAGTATATTTTTAATGTAACACTCTTCTACCCCAAAACGTTTTAATTAATAAATATAAAATTTTCGAAAAAGAATTCAAGTATATTTTTAATGTAACACTCTTCTACCCCAAAACGTTTTAATTAATAAATATAAAATTTTCGAAAAAGAATTCAAGTATATTTTTAATGTAACACTCTTCTACCCCAAAACGTTTTAATTAATAAATATAAAATTTTCGAAAAAGAAGACATACACCCTCACACCACCACTGTATATCCAGTAACAATAATAACTCTTTAAGGATATAGAAAATCAAATAAAATTTTATTAGCGTTGAAATAGCCTTTATAAGTTCTTACTAACAAAATATAATAAACTTTAAATAGGCTTCTTTCAAATAA
>BDMB01000079.1:741025-768521 GCA_016859785.1 Macrotyloma uniflorum | reverse complement strand
CTAAGCCATCGCTTAGACTTCTCAAAACACACCACAAACTCGCAAACAACGCAATAACTCATGAGTCTCTCAATACTCTACTGAAATTTTCACAATATCACATTTCACAATTCAATTACAATCACAATACATCACCAAATTACACTTCACATAACTAAATAGTTTAATTATAACTTTTTATCACATTTCAACCAGTATCTCCAGTTATATTTAAATGTTGTTGTAAAAGAAGAAAACTATGAGTAAGAAAAGAGGGACGTGGCGTTGTTATACCAGAATGCATCTTAGTCCTTCAAACGAAGGGATGTTAACAACTAGTTTCCAGCCTATATACCTTGTTTATATATACACAAAGACAACAACTTGTAATAAAAACAACAATTTATAATAATTTATAAACACAACGACTTATAATAATTTATAAAAAGAACAATTTATAATAACCTATAAAAACATCAACATTTATAAATATAGGATAATTCCCTCAAATTCATATTAAGGACTTATGGTTGCCTCAAAATAAACAATCCTATGAGGCTTAGGGGTTGCCTCTCTACCCAAACTCCTCATATGCATCCCATATGCGAGACATTCCCCACTCCCCCTCTTACCTCGAATAAAGACGTCTTGTATGCTACGCTCCGCAATGTACCACGTGACGCCTCGAGACGCTATGCACCTAATTGCTCACGTATCGCCCCTAGTCGTCTTCTTTGAGACTTTTCCCAAATATAGGTAGAGTCGGACTTCTGAAGAACAGATTCAATTAATAATATCTTTCAAAATATTAACTAAAATATCAATAATCTCACAATATTTTTAATATATTAATAATCTCCCGATATATCTTTTATAATAATTTCATATCTTTCAAAATACTAATAATCTCACAATATCTTTTAAAATATTAATAATTTCACAATATCTATTTATAACTAAATATTTTATTTTATAAGATATTTTATTTTATCTTCTAAACCCAATTATATTTTATTTAATTAAATAATTAAGTTACAAATATATATATATATATATATATTTATTATACCTTTTTTTTTTCTCAAAAATTGAGATGTTACAGGTGGTAGATATGTTCTCTCACTTTATATCTTAGATGTAATTATGGACGTATTTCCATTTCAAGTTGGTGACATCCTTTGACTTGCCTTTGATGTTCAAAAGTGTGCCAATGAGACTATTGCATACATTCTTCTCTCCATGTAAAACATTAATACAATGTTGTATAACTAGATTACATTGATATGGAAGGTCAAAGAAAATTGACCTTTTCTTTCATATGTTTTTATCAAATGATTTCTTTTAAGTCTTTATAAAGGCAACATTGATGTTCTTCACTCAATCATAAATTTATTCATGAGTTAAAGGTTCTTTGACAATTTCATCCTCTTTATAACCATTAAAAAATATCTATAGTCTTTGGTATGGATGTGTGTAAGAATTTTCCTATGTCTATTATAAATTATTTTCTTTCTATGTTTCAATTGTAGATTACTTACATCTTTTTTACAAATAGGACAAGCATGATGACTCTTAACATTATACCCACTAAAGTTCCCATATGTTGGGAGGTCGTTTATGATAGAAAAATATTGCATGTAACTTAAATGTTTGTTGTTGATACCCATCAAACACCTCTACCCCTTCCTCCCACAAAAGTCTTAAGTCATTTATCAAGGGACTTAAATAAACATCTATGTCTTATCCCAATTCTCTTGGAACTACAATCATCATAGATAACATAACATATTTTTAGTTCATGCAAAACCAATGTCGAAAATTGTAAACGGCAAACAAAAATTACTATGAATTGTGGTTACTACTTAAGTTATCAAAAAGATTCATTCTATCTATAACTATTCCAAGTTTTGATCATGTTGTTGCTTACTAGGATTTGATGTCTTCTAACCTCTTTAAATGAATGAGATGAATTTTGAAGCGAAATGAGAAAAACTTTAGTATTGGTTGAATTGTTTAAGGATTAGTTTATATTTGAGTAAAAAATTGTAATGAGTTAGGGTGTTTAATTTGTGAATATGGAGTTTATACGCATGTTGCTTTAGATTGAAATGGATCTATTGATGATTATTAATTAAAAGTGGATTTGAATCTATTAAAATTATCTAATGAAGGACATAAAGTATTCTAGAACTTTTTAACCAATTAAATCTTCTTTTTATTCTATTAGTTTCATTAGAACTATTTCAGGATTTTAAGTCTCTCAACTTTAATCGGTTAAAACAATGAACTAATTGAGTAAAAACACGTAAAACAATAGATTTAGTGATTTTAAAAACTTAAAATGTTATTTTAATTTATTAATTTCACTAGACTTTTTCCTTTATATATTTTAATGGATTAAAACAACTTTTAATATGATAAAATAGATCTATTAAATCATTAGCTAATTTAGAAAATAATAGACAGAAATTCCAAATACTTAAAAAAAAAAAAAATTTTAAAGATCAAGTGAGCTAGTAAAAAGAGTTCTTAAGTGTTGATAAAGTTTATAGAATCACTGCACATGCATTAGGTTTGCCCTATTAGTGTAGATCAATCTTTACTGATTCTTGATTCTCCAAATTGTACAAAGGTTTGTTCTTTTTATTTTCTTTTCTTTTCTGGTTTAAGTTGTTAATTAAGGTGATCAAGGTATTCCTTGTGACAGGGTTTTACAAGTGTAGACAAAAAGATATTGTAGGATTCAAGATCAGGGTGTATTCTTTGTGATAGACTTTTACAAGTGTAGACAAAAAGATATTATAGGATCATGGTATGTAGCTTGTATTTTCTAATTTTCTTATAGGGTGTTGTAAAACTTGGAATAAAATGTTAAAATCTGGAAAATTTATTGAACAACCTTCCTACAATATCAAATTTAAATTTTGCTTACATATGTTTTTATGAATTTTATTTTTAAATAATTTTATGTGATTTAAAATCAATTTTCTTATAAAAAAATTAGGATCTAATATGTTGTTATTCGAAGGAAGTTGTATAATAAGTAATTTAGTTATATAAAATATTATATGAAAATTCAGATTAGAAATTATAAAATTAAATAAATTGTAATATATATATATATATAAAAGGAATTATACGTTGATAAAACCTAAATCAAATATCTCTAATTTAAAATAATTAAATATATTATTTTGTATATAAAAGAAAATATTTTATTTACTATCAAAAATATATGTTATGTATTTGACTATATTTCCTTTTTAAGAATATCATCATATCAAATTTTTTCAAAGAAAACTTATTGAGATCGGAAGAATGTTAAAAATGAAATTTTTTCTACAATTATCATATTTTTTGAAGTTTATAAAATTAGCTGATGATTAAGGTAGAGAACACAAGACGGATAACATACAACAATTCTTATAAGTTTCCCACTCAAACTATATAGAAAATATATGTTAGAAATTTTAATAATAGAGAGAAAATTATTGTTATATCCTTCACCCAATGAAGTTAGAATCTTAGTCAGGGGTATCTTATTTTATACTCTCTTGGTGAAAGTTTCCCTATAGTCTTTTCTTAAATACTCTATTCTTTGTAACCAGTGGTGGTATTTAAGAATACTCGTTGTTCTTAATCTCTAGAAGAGATTAATTAGGGAATAGCCAAGAGTGAATCAGTATACTCATTGTAGTTAGGAGTGACATAGTATACTTGTTGTAGTAAAGAGTGTTATGATATACTCATTATAATCAATAGTAACAATGAAAATACTTGTTGGTAATTAAGTTGATTATAGTAGAACCCTTTAAAGATTTTCTTAAAAAAAAAAAAAAACTTGATCTCTCTTTATCCTTTTACGTTATTTTGGTTGCATTATCTCTTATAATTTAGACCACCTACTTAGTATAAAAAAAAAGTATCTTAGACTCTATTCTATTCTTCCCTTCTCTTCTAGAGTCAAGTTGTTTCTTCATAATTGATGATCTTAATATAGATGATTAAACAAATTAGATGTAACTCTTGTTGAAAAATAAACTAGTATAATTCTTTGTGTGATATTCTTTACCTATTACTCTGGTCAATTTCACATATTTGATTGAATATTTTTTTATATAATAAGTGGTTTCTTGAAAACATAAAATACTAATTTTTGTTTTCTTGAGTGTAATTACATGCATATTTGAATTAATTGGTAAAAGATTAATAGAGTTCAATTCACCTTCCTCTTCAAAATAAAATTTATTTTTAACAATTTGTATCAAGAATAGGTGCTTGAAAGTTATTCAAGTTTTGAAAATCTTTAAAAATTGGTAGAAACTAAACTTCCCTTTATTAAAGGAGCACCCATCAATAGAAGACCAATGTTTTCTAGAGTCAGCTCTATCCTTTCTAGAAAGTAAGAATCAGAATATTTATTGAGTTAATGGATAGAGGTATTTGGGATGTTGTGGTGAATGAATCATACAGTCCAATAATAAAGACTAAAGATGGCAAAGAAATTGAGAAGCCTTGAGCATAATAGACAAACTTGAAAAAAAAATGTGCTCAACATGAATTTAAGGCAAAGAACATTTTATCTTCTACTTGGAATTTAGATGAGTTCTTTATGGTCTCTTAGTATAGTAGTGTAGAGGAGATGTGAGATATATTAAAGGTTACACATCAAAGAACTATTAATGTCAAAAGCAAGGAAGCATGCATTGATTAAGGAATACGAGACATTTAGAATGCAACAAGGTGAATCAATTCAGATGTTTCAAAAAGGTTTACTCACATAATTAATCATCTAATAGGACTTGGGAAATTTTTTAAAAAAGAAGAGTTGAATGTAATGTTTTTAAAGTATCTAGATCGGACTTGGAAGCCCAAAGCAGTAACTATATCTAAATCTTATCTATCCATTATGTTTACTGCATCATTATTTGGAAAGTTGATCAGATTGTCTGAATAAGAGGATAATGACAAGATGAAAAAGAGCCTAGTGCTGAAATCAAGTAATAAAAAAGGAAGACTCAAGTGAAGAAGAATTGGATAAAGGAAGTGAAAATAAAAATTTCTCTTTATTGGTGAAGAAATTTGGAATATTCTTGAGAAAAAAGAATACGGGTAGAGATAGAAATTCCAACCAAAAAAGGTACTTTAGGAGAAATAATAGTGTTTCACCGGGATGTGGTTAGAAGGGACACAAGGATAGAATGTCTATATTCATCTAATAAGAACAAAAGTGTTAACAAGAAAGAGGAAAAACAAAAGAAAACCAAAAAAAGCATATCTTGAGATGAGAATGATGTCTCTCCTCAAGTAGTTCATCCAAAAGTAATGAAAAGGCTTAGATATGTCTTATGACAGAAGTAGAAAGCTCTAATAATATTAGAAGTAATGATTTGGATGAAGATGAGAATTATGATAAATTGTTGGATGCATTGAATGAATTACATGATGAAGCCATAAACAAGCATACTCAATAAGCAAACTTTAAGAATTTGAACAAAATAGCTACCAACTACTATGTATTTGGCCTTAGTAGTTAGCAAGGCAACAAAAGTTTTTTTTTTTTTTTTATTCTAGGAAATCAAACTACTCCATAAAATATGGCATGTATCACTAGCACTCTTTCTATCTAATTTGTGACTAACAAAATTAGAATCCAAGTATACTTACAACTAGGAACACCAACACTCTTGTTCTAACCATTATTTGGATTATTCTCCTTTTTTAAAAAAAAGAAGCAAGCAACAAAAGGTGTGTTGACTTGTTCTAACAATTATTTGAATTATTCTCCCTTTTTAAAAAGAAAAAGAAGCAAGCAACAAAAGGTGTGTTGGACTGATTGTTTTTTGAAGTTGATTTTTTTTAAAAGCTTTCTAGTTTCTTTGTATGTGTATACTTGATAGAATAGATTTTTATAGTCGCCTTAATCCCTTGAAATAGATTCCTTAAATATAATATAGGGAATCAAGATTATCGAATCTAAAGAATAGTGAAAATGAATAAGCAATGATCAAGTCAGAACAGAATATGATATAGGGAAATGAATGTAATATAATGAATTGTGATGTGGAGTTAATGCTGTGAGAAAGAATGTTTGTTTATATTTTTGATGAAATGAGATGAAATGTTGTTATGCGAAAGGATTTAATCACAAATGATGATGAGTAAATGTTAATTGGAAAGCAATATTTATTTTTCTGTATTTTATGATGAACTGATGAATGATATGAAGCACAAAATCGAATGGATGGATCTAAATGATTGCAGTAACAACTTCATAGAGTATGAGGAATGAAAAGAACGTAAAAGAAATGAATGTGAAGTAATAATAACTACTGATTATTCAAAAGGATGAATGATGAATGATGATAAATGTCTTGATGATTTATGATTCAGTCCAGAATTTAACGAGGAATGATGAATGAATTTGAGTGAATGAATGTTAATGATGTTGCAAATCTATTTTTTTTATTTGAATAATGCAGAAATGAAATGTGCAAACAAAAGGTTAAAATACATTTATAATTAAGTAAAATTACAGTTCTATCAATACCCAATACAACTTTCTCCATCACAGATTTTGGGATTTTAGAAAGGCATCCAAGCTTGATTTTTCTATTGTGAATTTTGCAAGTGTTTTTTCAAGATATTCAATTTTGCTTTGAAATACATTGCAATTTTTACAATCAGCAAATCTAAGTTGTCAAGTGAATCACAATTGCAAGAGTAATTTTTGTAAATAATTTATGGGGTTTCTAAATTGGTTTTTAGATTTTTCATTTCCTCTTCTAACTATTTTAACTTGTTTTCCAGTCAACTATTCTCACCCTTGAGTATTTTGTTTAAGAAAGTGAGTTTCTTTGCTTCATCATGCAATTAGTTGAAGGCATAAAAAAGATTATCATATTTGGATTCATTAGAAAAGTTTGAATCAGTTACATTACTTCTAGTTTATTCAAAGTTAGCCATAAGTCAAATGTTGCCTTCTTCATTAGTATTGCTTGAGCTATTTGATGTGTTTGATGGATTGTCTTCCCAACCCACATATGCCCTATTTATCTTCATTGGCTTCTTTTATCTTTTTTTTCCCCACTATGTTGTTTCAAAGGTTATTAAAGGACCATTAGTTTTTATAGGAATAGTCTTACCACATTCAAAATATGTGTAAGTGGATGTAGGTGCTTAATTTGGCTTCTTGTTCCATCTTTTCTACTATTAATTTTTGTTCTCGTTTCTATTTCTCAAAAATCTTGAAAACTTCTTAACCAAGAGATTCAAATTCTCACTATTTGAGTTGTTTTCTTCTTCCTTAACTTCATGTCTTATTACTTTAGTCCTGAAATCAACTCCTTTATTTTATTCTTCTTTCTTTAGCCTTCTTAGCTCTAGCTCATGTTCTCTCACCTTACCAAATAAGGTTGCTATGTTGATGTTGAAAATTCACTTATAAATAAATACTAAGAAAGTTACTAACATCCTAAATTAAATTAATTAAGTTTGAAATGGATTTTTAGGAGTTTAGAAGACAATATTTAAATTCGTACAGAAATATAATAAAAAATACAGTATTTTATGCTTCTATGGTACAACTTGAGGATGGTCCACTGTCTTATTTATATCTTTGTCTACAAGCACTCAAAAATCGTGATCCTAGTTTTTTTGGAAACTAGACTCAATAAGCTTTCATCTAGAAGTTGAACTGTGCAATTTGGAGCTAAATTAGATTTTTCACACGTGTTCAAAGTTGAGCTAATAACAACTGCAGTTTGGATGAAATGTCTCTCAAGTTATGGGCTCCACCAAGTTATCCAAGGCTCAATTCTGTAGTATAAGTAGGTGATTAAGCTTTGTAATTAAGTAGATTTGGTTTAAGAAATAATTCATCTTGACGTTTAGAATTCAGAGCACATGGCTTCAACAATTTCGGTTAGAAACTTTCTTTGTATTGTCTTGTTTCATCTTCAAGAAATGTTTCTAGCTCTTCGTTCTCTTTTGCTCTTGTGCCTTTTCTCATTCTTCTTCTCTCATTCTTCTTCTGTTCTTTTTGCACTTAATTCATGTTTTGAGATTTTATAATTTGAAATTGAAGTAGTGGAAAGAGTTTTACTTGTTACACAATGCTTGAAGTTGATCTATCTTCTTGGCTTACTTCGTAATCACTTCTTGGTCAAGAGTGAAAGCGAAGCTATGATTCTTCACACATTTTAAACGTATATTCTATGAGGGTTCGGTTTAGGTAAACCCTAAGCCCACTTACTTAGAAAAAGGAGATATATAAGTAGCTTATTTAACCCTAATCCTCTTATTTTCCCATTATTTTTAGAAAACCCTAATTTCCTTCACTCAAATTTCTCTTTTTTTCAAGAATTCTCCTTCCATTCTTGTCTCTTTGAAAATCCGAGAACACCAGGGGAAAGGGCGTGAAGAGTAGATTAATTCTATCCGAATAGAATTTTGTTTTAAGATCCTTTAAAGGTAAGGGAAGCTAATTAAGCAAAGTCAATTATGATTGATTGGATGATTATGTGTATTGAGGTATTTTGATGTTAAATTGATGAGAATTGTGATTATTAGATGTGAAAGTGTGAATTGGATTTTGCTCCGAGATTGCGATCCTATTTTGACTTGGTTTTAATTCGAATTTCGAAAAGTGTTCTGGATGAAAGTTGTAGGCCTACATGTTGTCTAACCAATAGCTTTTGTTTCACGTAAAAAGGATATATATAACTTAAGATACGATTTTTTTCGTAATTAAAGGTCAAGCTGCTAGGAAAATTATTCGCTTTGAAATTACGAATCCCTTTTGGGATGTTTTGGTTACGAATTTGGGAAAGTTTTCTTCATAAAAATTTTAGCCCTAGATTTTAGCTAATCAATGGTTTTTTCTTCACATAAAAATAATTTGTAAAGCATAAGATATGAATTTTTGAGTGATTAAAGGTCATGTTGCGAGGATGAGGGAAATGTTTTCGAATTTATTTTTGCTTGAGAGAAAATTTATTCTTTTTGGATAATCATTCATGTTCTAAATTGTATTAAAAGAGTATATATATGTGAAATGTGATAAAATGTTATAAGATATTTGTTGTATAATTAAACTATTGAGTTATGTAATGTGTGATTTGGTGATGTATTGTGATTGGAATTTGATTGTGAAATGATATTGGTGATAATGACGAGAATTTTGTTTTGTGAATTGTGAGTGAGGTCACAAGAAATTGTGATGGCAAAGGTGCCAAGGAATTGTATTCTTGGCAATGGTGCTAAGGAAATTGTGATGGTAGGGAGCTAATGTAAATAAAAATGACATTGATTGATGTTAATGAGATTGGTTTGATATGTTGTATAATTCTTAGATTAGTGGTGTGTTTTTTTGTGTGTAAGCCAGATAGTTACCATGGGTACTATTTGGTATAGCTTTAGTGTACGTATGGAAATCTAGAGATATTAGATAAGGTATCTAGACTTCTAATGATATTCTAGTAATGTAAACAGGAGTACCATGTGGTGAGAGGTCGGTGGAGACTTCTACTATACTTATCACTGGGCGGATTGAGCCATCAGTTCTTTGATATGTGTATGTAGGGGTTACCCTAGTGTGTCGGTACCAGAAAAAGGGAATAGGCAGGGAAATTCAGAGGTGAAAAGGACTCTTAGGATTCGTTTATGCCCCGGTAACGAAGGAAACATGTTCAGGTGCTAGCCTCAAAGGTCAAGAAATCCATATAATTTTCTGGAAGAGTCTGTCTAGAATATTAGGTGTTGTGAATGAGTGAGTGTGATGAATCCGTGTGATTGAGAACGACTATGATGGTTTGAATATCTGAATATATTTAGATAAATGATTATGATGATGAATTTATGAATTATATATATTGATTAGTTTTGTTTACATTAGCTTACCCTTTCTGTTTGTGCTTGTAGTTTTGTTGATACTACGATGACCATGTCGTTACACGGGAGTAGATAATAATGCAGGTGAAAGTTAAACAATAGTTTCAAGTTTTGCTTAAAGAGGAATTAATTTTGTGCTGAAGAATAATTTTAAAACTTTCAATTTATTATGAGTTTTTGTAAAGACTTTTTATTTTCAAGTGATTAACTTGAATAAAGTGAATATTTTATGTGTTTAGACGTTTTATATTTTATGATGTTTTGAAATTATTAATAATTAATGGGTAGATTTTTATTCCATTATAGATGCAAAATAGGTATATTTTTGGTTCATTAAATATTCGATTGGTTAATTGGATAAACGAATGAAGAGAAGATCGATCTCCAAGATTGGCTAGAACTTAGAATTCTACCACTATTTCAGTTTCTGCATTTTCATTTCTTTGCACTTTTACTTTCAGCAACTTCTAAAATTCATGCGAGTTGTTTTAATTATGTAGAAAGTAGTTCCTTGGTTGTTTCGTGGTTTATAACCAGTGAAGGAGGATTTCTTAGTATTTACCCGAGAATATGAAGCACTTTGATGTATTTCAAGAGAGCTTGGTGTGAGGAGACTTGCATGAGAAGTTCTTGCTTTGTCTTCTTGAGTAAATCTAGCACCTCTAAGTTGATTGTAATCTGTAAAACTTCCATAGATCATTTTGATGTTTTCGATGTGCGGTTCTTTTGTTTAAAGCTTTCAATCATTTTATTTTTGCATCAATTTAGCTTCGAATTCGCATAATCACATTGAAATCCAATAAACTGATATTTTCTAGATTAGCATAGGAGTGCTCTTCTTTTTGTTTGTTCTTGTTTTGGTCCTAATTTCCTAGTTTTGCATTTATAGTCTAGATTGGTTTTGATTTCTGGTTTAATAACCCTTAACAATTTGTTTCTGGTTTGGTTCAAGATTGATTTCAGCATTGACTTTGCTACATAGTCTCCACACTTAGCATTTTACATTGATTTAGATTAGATAGTTTTACTTTAGACCGCATTTACATTTCTAGAATTCACACTAGTATCCAAGTTCCATTATGCAATTTATTTCCTGCATTTACCTTCTGCATTTCAGTCATTTAAACCCCCTCTTATATCAACATTTGAATATCACATGAAATATCAACTCATTTAGTGCATACATCCATTGATTCATTCGTCACATTAGAAAACAACAAAATAAACTCCATTCAGTGGTATAAATCACATTGCCTCGACCATTCATTAGTTACAGACATACATCCATAACTGTGATCATATTCCAGTTTTGATTCAATACAAAGATATTCAAAAACAAATTCATTCATACATTCATATTCATTCATTCATTTTACATTACATTTCTTAGTCAAATTCATATAGCGCCAACCTTTAATCACCACATACTTCATTAATCATAGCCACTGCACCAAACATCATTATATCATCACTACTGTTCACCACGGTTAGATTTTCACTTTTTAGCAAACAACATCCATTCATTCTATAAAATTCAAAAAAGAAGAAATCCTACATTTATAAATCATCTTAACATTCAATCATCCATTATATTCGTTTTTACATAACATCTACATCACATTCTTCCCCAATTTTATGTTTTCTTTAAGAAGCTATTAACACTGGATACATAATGTTGTGCGTGTCTTGCATTGATACTTAGGTTGACCTCTTTACTACATTAGGGGGAAATTTAGTATTTGAAACTCACATGCGACTATGGTTTGTCATATGTTCATGGAAGTGAGATCTTTTGACTCCAATATTTCTATTACCTTAGGTTATTAGGTCCTATTTAATGATCTCAGGATCTTGATTTTACATATCATAGATGCTTTCACCCTAAATCATCCTAAACATCTCATATTATTGTATGAGAGTGTTCTTTATAGCCCTCTTGAAATCTTTAGTGTCTTCATGAGTTACCTCCAAGACATCCCCACTTGTTTTGGATTGTTATAGATGGATACTGTATAGAATTCATCAAGAGTGAGTGCTGAAGATATGATGTTCATTATTCTGACATCATATTATGCTCTCCTATTTTCATTTACATTTTGGATAAACAAATCCTTTGGCACTTGCATGTTCTCAACAATAGGAATATAAGGGTCATTTCTTATCAACTAACTCAAGAAATATTTTCATGCAGATTTTCCAAAAGGGATAATTTTCTCTAGAAAACAAAGGAGGTCTATTGATGGATGCACCCTTAGCAAAATTTTAATTTCGACCAGCCATACCAGGACAGTTTTCTTTTTGAAAAAAAAAAAACTAGCTCTAGTACTAATTGTAAAAAAATGTTTTGTTAAAAATTAAGAGGGGGTGAATTGACAAGAAATAGAAAGATATGAAAGTAAGAGATAACAAGATTGGCAAGAAAGATTTTAGATTGGTTTGAATTCTACATCCATTATCAATCAACCCAATCTTGATTATTTCCACTATCTTGAAATGTTTAGATTACAACCATACTTCACATGTGAAATATGTAATCACATTCAAGATAATGTCACTAAACCTCTTAACAATCCTTAATTGATATATGTCAGAACACAATAGAATATTGTTCTGTCTTATTCATCATTCTCAAATGAATATATATATATATCCAAATATATTATTGCACATTATATGTGCATTATTTCTATCATTTATTATTTTTTATATTTCTTTCTTATAAATCTGTTAAGAATATTATGTACATAATGATAATATTATGTACATAATTAGATTACATAATTCTTGCCCAATCACAGATTTTCTTCAAAATAATATCTCAGCCCAACACCCTCCCTCAAGTTGGTGCATGCAAATTTTGGATGCCCAACTTGGGAAGAAAGAAATCAAATTGACGTTTTCCGAGTGTTTTAGTGAAAATATCAGCAAGTTGACTAGAAGTAGTGACATAAGCCGTTGCAATAGTGCCGTTCAAAATTGCATCTCGTATAAAATGACAATCAATATTTATATGTTTGGTGCGTTCATGAAAAACGGGATTAGCAGCAATATGTAGGGCCGCTTGACTATCACAATAAAGCTTCATAGGACGTAGATGACCAATACCCAAGGAATGTAGAAGACCTTTCAACCACGTAAGTTCACATGTAGTGTTGGCCATTGAGCGATATTCCGCTTTAGCAAAGGAGCAAATACAGTATGTTGTTTCTTAGTTTTCCAAGAAATAGGTGAATTCCCAAGAAAAATAATCCACCTGTAAGAGAACGTCTTGTCAAAGGACAAGTAGCCCAATCTGAATCACACCAACCATAGAGTTGAAGATCACAATCTGCATGTAACATGATTCCTTGTCCAGGAGTACCCTTAAGATAACGAACTACGCAAAGAGCAGCATCCCAATGTTCCTAATCAGGAGTTTGCATGAATTGAGCAAGCATGTGAACACGGTAAGAAATATCAGGTCGAGTAACTGAAAGATAAATCAAACGACCAACTAGTCTTCGGTATTTGGCTGGATCAGATAGAGGACTCCATGTGGCAAGCGGAAGATGATGATTTTGATCAAGAGGAAAGTCAGCAGGCTTGGCACCTAAGAGACCAGTTTCAGTAATGATGTCAAAAGCATATTTTCGTTGGCATAAGAAAATACCAGTAGGACTTCTGGCCACTTCGATACCTAAAAAATATTTTAAGAGTCCAAGATCTTTCTTGTGAAAACAGTTACTCAAGTAGGCTTTGAAAGCCTGAATAGCTTCTTCATTATTTCCAGATATTACAAGATCATCAACATAAACTAATACATTGAGGTGTAGATAATTATGATGAAGAGTAAAAAGAGAGTAGTCTGAATAGGATTGTGTGAATCCATATTTCTGTAATGCACTCTTCAACTTACCAAACCAACAACGGGGAGCTTGTTTCAAACCATATAAAGATTTATGTAACCTGCAAACTTGATTAGAATCATGAGATTTGAAACCTGGAGGTAGCTTCATATATACTTCCTCATCAAGGTCACCATGTAAGAAAGCATTTTAAACGTCCATTTGATGGAGTGTCCAATTCTTAGCAGCTGCAACTGCAAGAAAAGTACGGACTATAACCATCTTTGCAACTGGTGCAAAGGTCTCATGAAAATCTAATCCTTCAACCTGTTTAATCCCCAAAACAACAAGGCGAGCTTTAAACCTTTCAATAGATCCATCTGCATGATATTTGATTCGATAAACCCACTTACTTCCAATAGCTTTTTTATTAGGAGGCAAAGATACTACAGACCAAGTCTCATTATTTTCAAGAGCTTGAATTTCTTCTTGTATCGCCTTTCGCCAATGTTCATGTTGAACAGCATCAGCAAAGGTATGTGGCTCAGTTTCTTTAGTAATGGCTGCCAAAAATTTCCTATGACGAGAAGAAAATTTATCACAACTGACATAATTAGCAATAGGATAGGATGTACCTGAGGAGTTGGATAGAACAGATAAACCGGGAGAGGGATTAATCTTATAAATTGTGTTAGTCACATAATCACGTAATACAGTTGAAGGAATTTTTCTAGGATAACCACGGCCCAAAGTTTCTGTATGCATGGGTTCTAGTGCGCCCCCCTGTCTATAACATTCTCTGATTCAATATCTAGTGTGATATCATTATTATGTGGGGCTCTATCTGGTATGGGAATAGATGAGAGACCATTTGATGTTGGAATAACTTCATTGTTTGGTGAAGTATTTTCATTCAATTGTGTCTCAAATATAAGAGGAACCTCATCATCATCATCAATGGAAGCATGTGTAATAGAAAGCTGATTAGATAAAGTGGAATCCTGTTCAAGAGATAGGTTTGATGCAAATGGAAATTGATCTTCATAAAATACAACATCAAGTGAGACGGTGTACCGTACAAAACTTCATAAGGAGATTTTCCTTTTAATACTGTTGTGAGAGTACGATTTATTAAGTGACATGCAGCCAAAGCACAATGTCCCCAAAATTCAATGGGAAGATTACCTTCAAAAAGCAAGGCACGTGCAACATTTAGAATATGCCTGTGTTTACGCTCTACTCGCCCATTTTGCTGTGGAGTTCCTGTACAATAAGTCTCATGCACTATACCATGATTATGAAAATATGTCCAAACCGCCCTTGAATAATCATCAACAATAGTTAAAAAATATCGAGCATCACAAAAGCTTGTATTTCTATAAGGTCCCCATAAGTCACAGTGAATTAACTGAAAAATTTCATTTGTTTTATTTTCACTGATAGGAAAACTTTCCCTTGGTTGTTTTGCTCGAAAACAAATATCACATACCTCGTTACATGATTTATTTATTCTGCCATGATCCATCTTAAATAACATATCAATAGCTTTATGAGAAGGGTGCCCTAACCTTTTATGCCATAATTCACAAGAAGTTTCTGATGATGATTTCGTTACAGCTGCTGTTGTGACTATCTTCCCAAAATAATATAATCCCTCTCGTTGCTCACCTATTCAAATCAATTTCTTTGAAATGCGATTCTGAATAGTACAAGATTTGTCACCAAAATAAATCTCACAATCTAATTCATTGATCAATTGAGACACTGAAATAAGATTGCAAGTTAAAGAAGACACATAAAGAACATTTGTAAGCGTTAGAGTATGACTTAACACCACTGTGTCTTCCTTTGTAACTGGCATGTGTTCACCATTAGGAAGACCTACCGAACATTCTGTAATATCCTTAATATTAGTGAGACATGCTAATTTTCCACTCATATGATGTGAGGCCCCTATGTCAATAATCCAACGCAAAGAAGTGCACTTACCACTCAGTTTTCCAGTAGCACTTAGATTTTCACTATCTCCCACCTTGATGTTGTTTAAAGACTCACAAGTGTTTTCCATTGTTGATCAGTGATACCTTTAACATTAGATGAATTTTCTTGCATAGCATGAACCTTGACAATTCCACATCTTTTTTCAATTTCACGAGGACGATCTCCCCACCAATTTGGATAGCCTATTATCTGAAAAAACAATTATCTGAGTCATGTCCAAGACGATGACAATAAGTACATAATCTTGTCCTTTGCTGAATTTCGAGTATTATCATAAGAAGAACAATTTCTCCTTATGATCCTCCATTCATTCTGTCTGTTGTTTGTTTCTGTCATGATGACAGATAACAAATATTTTTTTTTTAGTAATTCTATTGGTCTAGCTCTGATACCATGTCAGAACACAATAGAATATTGTTCTATCTTATTCATCATTCTCAAATGAATATATATATAAATATATTATTGCACGTTATATGTGCATTATTTCTATAATTTATTATTTTTTATATTTCCTTCCTATAAATCTGCTAAGAATATTATGTACATAATGATAATATTACGTACATAATTAGATTACATAATTCTTGCCCAATCAAAAATTTTCCTCAAAATAATATCTCAGCCCAACAATATACCACAATATAAACACGCTCTACAAGAATCACATAGTAAGATGCGATACATAATCAAGATTTAAAGAAAATTTATCATTTGAGTGATTGGTATGCAATAAAATGAACACAAAATCAAGAAAAGATCACTTATTACAAATTTCCTTCATAAACCCCTTTTATGTAATGATTGATTAAGAATAATTGTAAGCAAACTTAGAGTTTTTTTTTTTAAGACTTTGTAAAAAAATCTTAGTAAATAAAAAATTAACAGTAGATAAAAAATCTAACTTAGTATTTAAAACAATTTTCAATTATCCATAATTAATTATTTTAAGTATTAATTAATTACTGTTTAATCTATTATAAAAAAAAAAGATATTTTTATCAGTTTGAAATATAATCACTTTTATAAGAGCTTAATCGATTATCATAGAATGAAATATTTTAAAAATAGTTTTGAAAACTTGTACATAATCAATTATTATCGATTAATGTGTGTGAAAAAAAACTATTCTAAAATACATGATCAAGTTAAGACAATGTGATAGTATTTGTTTAATTTATCTTATATACATGAGTTATACTCATTCACACATTAAAAGCTTATAACACACAATACAAAATAGGAAAATGTTCGCTCATCATCATCAAAACAAAACTCTAAATTAGCTTTAATTCTTTGTGTTTTGATCTTGATAAAAAAAACATAATCAATAGATTAGTTGTTGTTGTAGCCCAACAAGATGAAGAAAAAGACAAAACCCTAGGTCTTGATTGTTCGGATAGGCTTCTAAGATGGTTCACGATGGTAACAAGTGGGTCACAACAAAGAAGGGCGATAAATACAAACTAGGGTGACACCATAGATTGCTAAAGAAGAAGAAAGTGAGGTTTATGTGGGATGTTTTAAACATATTTCTACATCAATTGTAAGGTAACCAACGTAGAAAGTAGCATTCAACATTGGTTAAAGAAAAACCTAATTGAATGTTACATTAGAAAGTAGCATTCAACCTTGGTTAAAGAAAAACCTAGTTGAATGTTATCCTGAGTACCAATTAATTTCAATCGACGTTGAAAAATTATAAAAAATTTATAATTATGTCACTATATTTCTTTCTACATCAATTGTTGGATACCTAACATAGAATGATGTCGGTAAATATGTTTTTTTTTTTTTAATAGTAGTGATCCCAGTTATGATGTGTGGAGAAGTGGCTAAAACGAAAAAGAAGAGCTAATTTTTTATTAGCGGTAACAAAATTTAGTGAATAAATATTATATTAATTTTAAGTGAGGCTAAGTTTATGAATTCAAACCCCATTATTTATCTTAAGTTTGCATTGTATTTTGAATATGCCTTGCTTTATTTCTATATTATTTTTTTAATGATTATATATGAATTGAATCATTATATTTTAAATTTAGAAAAAGGCACAATGAGTGAATTTTAATTTTTTATTTAAAATTTAATATAATGATTAATCAAGTACTAATTTTCGTATTGAATATTGAATCTTCCAATTGAATTTATCAACGTCATCGTCACACAACCTTAATGGGATATTTTAAGGTATTTAGTTCTTCATTAAATTTATTACAATAAATTTTGTTATTTTTTAAAAAATCAATTTAATTAATTTGATATATTAGCACAATAAATAACGATAAAACTTTAAATGTACATACTACCTCAAACATTGAAGGTTGATAATAGTCTGAATAGGTATTATTAATTCTTGAGATTAGGTAATAATATACTTTAAATTTTATAAATTAACTCATTTGTATTTTCAAAATTTCTATAATAGAAAATGAATAATTATTATATGTTAATTAGTTATATAAATAAATTTATATATAGATAAAAATGGTATGTAATTTTAATATTATTTATTGATTTTACATAAAAAATATTAAATTGTATATAAATATAAATTATATACAAATTTAAATTAATAAATAATATTAATATTATATACAGATTTTACTTACTATTTTATATAGAAATAAATAATTATATATAATATAATATTATATACAAATAAATTGATAGATAATTTATTATTTTATATATATATTTTATTTATTTATTATTATTTATTTTTTAAAAGAAAATACTTTTGTATTTAATATTTTTAAAATTAGTAAATATTTTATAAATAAAATTTATGAAGATAATTTTTTATATTCATAATTTTCATTAATTTTAAAATAAATTATTTATTTTTATTAGTATTATATTATTATTATTATTATTAATTTTTTATTTGATTTTATAAAATTACTAAAAGTTTTTTCCAAATCCTAATTCTTTCCACTCTATCCAGGCATTTCAAGTTTGAACATTTATCTCTTTGTGAAATCGGCTCACATTGCAAATTTTGAAGTTCAAACTCCAACATTCATGTCTCTCTCCTTCTCAAGTCGACTCCAGCACTGCAAATTTTCAAGTCCAAGGTAACATTCATCTCTCTGAAGTTCAAGCGCAGTCGCAACACCACGGTTTCGTTCCTTTGTAGCTTTAGTTTGTCTCTCCTATAACTCTATTTCAC
Organism: Macrotyloma uniflorum; assembly: GCA_016859785.1. Classification (NCBI taxonomy): domain Eukaryota; kingdom Viridiplantae; phylum Streptophyta; class Magnoliopsida; order Fabales; family Fabaceae; genus Macrotyloma; species Macrotyloma uniflorum. Next base: position 749,654 of record BDMB01000079.1, on the reverse strand, counting down.
CTAGGCTTCCTTAGCTCAATCTTAAGTTTGTTCTTATTCTACTTCTTCTTCATCTATTTTTGCCAAATTTGTTTGCTTCTAAATGGAACCCTAATTATGAAATTTGACGTTGTTTCAATTATTTAGATTTAGGGTTCTTTTTCGCTTTTGTACGAGCAATTGTACAATTATTTCTTGATTTTCATTGTATGGTTATTCCGATTTATGCAGATAAGGTAGGGTTCTGTTAAAATACTTTCATCTACTCCTACTTATAACAAATAAGAAATATAAAATAATGGAGTTGTGGTCTAATCATGAAGTGATTATATATTTACAATAAATTGGTGTGATGATTTTTTTTTGTGATGTTGTTCGTAATGCTCTTGCTGTGTATTAAATTATATGTTAAAGTATTTATTGTGATGCTCATCATATAAATGAATATTATACTTGCATATATTTCGTGCCTTCTTTTACTATATTTTTGTTCTTTTAGTTAAGTTTGATTTGCCAAATATCTTTTTTCATAAGTGAAATGTACCATCTAGAATTCAGGAATTTAATATACCTGTATAAGTCAAAACACAAATTATATATATATATATATATATATATATGCTCATTTCATGCAATAACTGTTCCACTTTATAGACTAGATATTTTCATTCTATTTTCTATAAATAAATCATAAAATTAAGATAAAAGTAAAAGATGGTATAACTCAACACAAAATCATATAAGTAAAAGGACTGAAGCTTCACTGATAAATGTATTTATTATCTTAAATATCTTGATAAATGTATTTATTATCTTAAATATCTTGATACACATTAGACTCATCTACTATTTCCTCATAAACAAAAGAACAAAAAAATATATCATGCACATCTTTGCCTATAAATCATCACTGATTGAAACACAATTAAATTACTAATTTAGATTGTATACTAACAACATTGTTTTAATAAAATAATCTAAAACTTTCTGTTCCATCTTGAGAATGTTTATATTTTTTTATATTATATTTTATTGTAGTGAATATGATACTCACTACAAATTTGATGGTAGACTTTCTGCTTCACCTTGAGAATGTTTATATTTTTTTTTATATTATATTTTATTGTAGTGTATATGATACTCATTACAAATTTGATGGGGAGGACATGATTAAGAAGGAAGATTACTTCATGCATTCTAATTAAATTATATTTTCAAATAAATTTAGATAAAACTAAAATTTATTTAATAATTGTTGAAATTTATTTATTTATATTATAAAACTAAAATGACATTTTTGTTTTTTTTTTTACAGGAAGATTTCGTTTTTCACAAGCATTATCTAAATCTGCATCTTGTGCTGGTGCTTCACATTCTACTTCTTTAACTCCAGTTGAAAAAGATAGACTTAGAAATAGGTGTTGGTTAGCAGCTGTAGGTGGAAAATATAAGTGTCGGGTGTACGGTGTAGGATATGTTGGGAACTTTGAAGATGACATTGATAATTTCGTACATCAAACAGAAGCTTGTTTTAGTCAATTAGCTGATTCACAAGAGATTAGTCGACTGAGAGAATAAATATCAACTAGTGAGGCACGATTATCAAGTTTTGAGGAGCAAAATCACCTAATGAGTTCTCAATTCCAATCTATCCAAACATTCCTTGGTACAACAATGCAATTCCTACCACCACCGGCAGCAACTGTTGCTCAAAATATTTTTCAACAAACTAATATTGAACAAAATAATGGTCAAGAATAGCAAGTGGATCCTAAGCAACAACAAGATTGTGAAAATGATTCTACTGGAGGATATGTCGACTATTAGTGTTTTAGGACATCTTATGAGCTATTTTAGTGAACAATTTAACTTTTCTATTAAAACAACATTTTGTATGAATTGTTTTTACTTTAATGTTGTGTATTTTTATTTTATAATCTTTGTTTGATTAAATTTATTTATGTCTTATGTTTATTTTAATTTATAAATAGAGTTTAATTAGAAAGTAAATTTATGACTTCAATGATACCTTTAGATTTGTATATATAAGAATTATGTTTATTATGCAGGAGTTGAATTATTTGTTAGTCAGTACTAGGTAATTATCTACGGATTATTCGATAGGTAAATTACCTACGACTTCATCTGTATGAAAAATTAACTATAATAATTTTACCTACGGATTTTAAGCCGTAGAAAGCCGTAGATAATATCTTCTTACCTACCGATATTGTTTATTTCCTACTAATTTCATCAGTAGATATTAATGATATTTGTTGTAGTACAATTTTTTTTATAAATGAGGGTCCACTAACCATATTGACAATTGAAAAATTTGTTAAAAGTATATTTTTTGCATATTAAATTTTATTAATTGTTATTTCTTTATTTTAATATTTATTAAGATTTTCATAGAAGATGCTTATTGAGGTGTTTAAATAAAATACGAGCTACTTGAAACAACTTTTCATTAGAAAAAATCTACTTAATATAATATAAGATGCTTTAAAAAATTATAAATTGTTTATCAAATAACTTTTCGAACAAATTTTATTTATAAGTTAAAAATGTTAGAAGCATGAGTAAGAATAAATCAAGTGAAATAGATGCATTTGGAAAGATTGTATAAAACAGTGGTGAACCAAAGTATATATACAAGGTACAGAAAACAATAATAATAGAAGTCTAAATAGAATATAACCGAAGTTGTTGACAATATCCTTTACAGCCCCCGTAAACTCATAGGGGAAGGGAATGAACCATGAGTTTATCATGTAACTTGAGAAAAATTGCACTAGATAAAGGTTTCATTAAAATGCCGGCAACCTAAGCTTGTGAAGGAATGTGGATAATAGAGATTGTTTTCTTCATTACTTGATCATGCACAAAATGAAGGTTCAACTCGAAATTCTTGATCTAGAATGTAAGATCGGGTTCCGTACAAGAAGAACAACGCTAAGATTGTCATAGTATACTTTAGGAATTGGAACATTAATATTAATTTCATGGAGAAGGGACATGACTCATATTATATCAGCAATGACTGCAACAATACTACTATATTTTGCTTCGATGGTGCTCTTAGATACAACTTTTTGCTTCCGGGAAGACCAGAAAATAATATTTGGACCAAGATACACATATAATCCAATGATGGATTTTCAGTCATGAAGATCAGAGCCCCAATCTGCATCACAAAATCCAGAAATAGAAAAATTGTGGCAATGTTTGAGATGCAGACCAAGGTGAGTAGTGCCACTTAGATAATGAAGAAGACGTTTGACAGCTTTCAAGTGATGCTCTTGGGGACTATGCATGTACTGGCAAACTTTGTTCACACTATAAACTAACTCAAGTCTGGTTATAGTGATGTATTGAAGGGCTCCAACAACCATTATGTAGAAACTTAGATCAAGAACCTATTAAGAACGGTCAACAATTAGTTTCAGTGATGACTGCATTGTAGGTTGAGGTTTGTTGTCAACCATATTTGTTTTGCAAAGAAGTTCGCAAATATACTTAATTTGACTCAAATATAAGCTACCATCTGCAGCTTTGAATGTCTCTATCCCAAGAAAGTAATGCAAGGATCCAAGATCTTTAAGAGTAAATTTATCATTAAGATAGATATTATATAATTTATATCTAGCTGAGAATTTTTAGTTATGATTATATCATCTACATAGACTAGGATATATGTAGTGTAGTGTTTTGTGAACTTAATAAATAGAGAAGAGTCATTAATGGCACATTTGAAGCCAAGATTAATCAAGGTGGAACTGAGTTTGAAGAAACAAGCCCTTGGTGCTTGTTTAAGACCATAATTGGCCTTGTTAAGTTTGCATAACATGTTTTTATCACTGGTGGAAAACCCTAGTGGTTGAGTCATGTAGACAATTTCTTCTAAGGTACCATGTAGGAAGGCATTATTGAGATCTATTTGTTGAATAGGCCACTTCTGTGTTATAGCAATGGTGAGAATCATTTGAGTAGCAGTAGTTTTAATCACAAGGTTAAAGGTTTCATTAAAGTCAAGCCCTTTTGACTAGTGGAAGTCTTTGGTAACCAAGCAAGTTTTGTGTTGTTCAAAAGTGTCATATGCATTGTATTTTAATTTGAAAAACCATTTACATCCAATATTGTGGCAGCTAGGTGGAAGAGAAGACAAGGTCCAAGTATTGTTAGCAACAAGAGCATCATACTCAAGCTGCATTGCTTTACGTCACTCAGGTTTAGAGAGAGTCTCTTTCACAAAAGCCGGTTCAAGTGTATGGTCATAGTCAGGAAATTTAATAGAAGTAGAAAAAACTTTTGGTTTAAATATTCCTGACTTAGCATGAGTGATCATGTGATGAGTCCTAGGAATTATGGTACTGGTTTTAGCAGAAATTTGAGGAGCAGTAATTAAATTTGGTGAATTATTACTAGGTTATGTGTTATTAGTAACATTAGTATTATCAGGAAGCGTGATATTGGTTGGGTTTAGGGTTTAGTTTAGTATGGATAACAGTATCAGTAGACAATGGCATAGGGAGAAAGGGATTCTTGGGTAATTTGTAAGGAAAACAAGTTTTATTACTTGAAGGGGATTGATGTAACTTGATTTTTACTTGCAAATAAATGTTAAAACAAGTTCACATGTTTATAATATGTTAAAATAACTTAATTAAGCAATGAATATATTTTTAGGAATTTAGAAGCAAAGATTAGAAACTATGTAAAATATTGTATTTATATAATATATTTTTCTGCTGCACAACTTAAAATAGGTTCAATAAATATTTTTATCTTTGTTCACAAGAATCCAAAAATCATGATTCTTGTTTCATTGGAAACTTAACTTATTAAGCTTTTGAAGGGAAGTGGAATCATTCAATTTGGACAAGAATTAGATTTTTGACACGTGTTTGAAGTGAAGCCTACAATAGTTGCAATATTGAAGCGAATTCCCTCAAGTTATGGATTGTTTCAAGTTGTAGAGGACCCATCCATTCATTTTATCACTTCTATATTATAAATAGGACATTAAGCCTTGTAATTAGAGAGATTTATCATAATGCACATTGCATTAGAGCTCTTTACATTTCAACACATGGCATTCTTCAAGTTAGTTAATTTGGTTAGACTCTTTCTAGTGTTCTTGTTCATTTCTTGTAATGAAGTTCATTTCTTTTAGTTTTTGTGTGTTCTCCTGCCTCTTCTCACCTTTATTTTGATTTCTTTCGATTTCTTTCATGCTTTGAACTTTACTTTCAATTTGAAATCTTTGCTGGAAACATCACTACTTCACAATGCTTGGAATTATTACCTTCCTTGGTTCATTTTTCATTTTGCTTTTTGATCAAGGGTGAAAGTAAAACTGCGGATACACTAGTCGTGCATTTACTTGGTTGTTTAATCGGGTTTTCGAATAAGGAGATTAATGATAGCCAAGATTTGCTTGAACTTGGTGTCTTTCATAATTGATTTCGAGTTCAACTTTTTATTTTCTGTTGTTTAAATTTCAGCATTTTAATTTAATAATATCTTGGAGTTTCTTGTATTTAGAATTGGTGAGGAAGGATTTCTTGGTGTTTTCTTGAAAATTCAAGGCACTTGGATGTTTTTCAAGGAAGTGTGGTGTTGAGCAATCAGCATAATGCACTCCAACTTTGTAATTTCAAGTTAATCCAACCAACAACTTTAAGTTAGTTCTAATTCCTAAGATTCCATTTAGTTAGTTTACTTGCTTCCAATTGTAATTTTCTAGTTTGTTTAATTCAAAAGCATTTTAATTTCAATTCTGTAATGTTTTAATTCAGTTTCCTACAAAGTAGTTTAACTTTCTAGTTTTCAGGTTTAGCATTGTTCTTGTTTTGATTTGTTCTTCATTTGATCCATTTTTTCAAGATTCATTTACTACATTGTCTTAGCTTCCTTTGCATTACAGTTCTACACAATAGCTTAACATCTTGATTAAATTTTATTTGCATTCCAATTCTTCATTCCAATCTTACATTTACATTCTAAATTATTCCTAAATCAATTCAATTCATTCTGCATTTACATCATTATTGTTCTACATCATCTTTTGGTCTTTAAAATTCCAGTTTTTAGATCCATCTTTCATTTCAAGTCATTTAACATTCTCTATTTATCAAATCTCAATTTTGCACTGATTTTCATTATTCTACAACATCATTTCATTTACACTTAAAATCCAATTACATTTTTACAAATACAAAACCCCCCAATTCTGCATCCATTATATATGTGAATAACCTTGCATTGCATCTAAATTCATTCCATTCATTATAATAACAACATCCTCATAGCATTCACTGTATAAAACAGTCGCTGCATCAACAAAATAGAAAAAGGAAACAAAATTCATAATCATTTACATTCCTACATAATTCTTTATTTACTTTCCCGATTCATTAATTCACTTTACATAACTCATATTCGGTCGATTCCATTGTTGCATTATTTCATACTTCATCTAAAAATAAGAACATTTCATATTTTTCATCTTTCCCTTTTCAAAGAAAAAAACTCATCATCACTTGTTTATCCATCTCATAATATAAATTTTACTCCTCCATCTATCATTTCTACATCAAATTACACGCCATTTAATTTCCATTACAGTAGCATAGAAAACTCCTTTTCTACATAATGTTCCAATTTTTCGTTCATCACTTAATCATTACATTTCCATTCAACAACAAACATTCATTGCATTACATTTACTGTAAACACATATATTTCACAACATCATTGCATTCATTACTTCCTTACACAGATTCATTCCAAATTAAAAAATTCCTCCATCATCATTGCATTTCATACATTCATCTCTGGATTGAGGGTGTACTCTTTCATTGTTCCGAGGATTTTGCCACCTTGTTTGACCCTATACTTTGTTAGGGGAAATTGCAAGTTTATTTGAGAAGGCACACGCGAATTAACAAAATTACCTTCCATAAGGAATAAACAGATATATCCAACATGGTTAGAACTGTAACCAAGGAAATACACATTTTGGATTTAAAATCAAATTTGCGTTGGTTATAAGTAAGGGATAACAAGCAAAACAAAAAATTCTAAAAATAGTGTAATCAGGTTTAATTTGAAACATTTTTTCATATGGGCTCATATTACCAAGAATAGAAGTGGGAAGTGAATTAATTATAGTGGTAGCAGTAAGAAAGGCTTCTCCCAAAGAACGTAAGGGAAGAACAGCATTTACAAGCATAATAAGACCAATTTCAGTAAAGTGTGTGTTTTCTCAGTAGTGCCATTTTGTCACGTGTGTGAGTACATGTGAGTCTATTTTGGATACCATTAACATTTAAAAAAGTTTTAAATTTGAGAAATTCAAGAACATTGTCCGTTTTAATAGCTTTAATGTGAAGATTCAATTGCTTTTAGCTAGAAATTTGAACTGTATAAAAGCTTGTAAAGCTTCAAATAAATTTGTGTTGAAGTAAGTATATCCAAGTATATATAAAGAAAGCATCAATAAATATAATATAATAGCAAGAGTTACAAGAAGCATTAATAGGAGAGGGTCCCCAAATATCTATGTAGATTAGATCAAGAGGTTTGTCATACACATTATTAGAGTTAAGAAAAGCTAATTGTTTTGCCTTGCCCATAATACAAGATTCACAAAAATGTTGTTCAAAGTTATGAGATAGATTACAAGATTTCATAACCGATTTGATTGTTTTGATAGAAGCATGTCCCAAACCTAGCATGCCATAGATTTGAAAAGGAATTTATGTGTGTAAGATTGCAAAGATTAGTTTGACATAGAGTAGGAAAACCATAAAGATCATATGTAACAGTTCCATGTAGTATGACCTTCTTGGTGTCTTGGGTTTTAACAATGAAATAATCAGGAAAAAATTCAAAGTAAACATTATTATCTTTAGCAAATTGAGAGACACTAATAAGATTCCAGTTAATATCAAGAACATGTAAAAGATTAAGCAAATTTAAATGTAGGTGAATGAGATAAACATAATTTTGTAGAACCAATATTCTTGACAGAGAGGGTAGAACTGTTGCCTAGATTGACCTTATCAGTTCTAGTATAGGGAGACTTATAAGTGAAATGTCATGAGTAATATGGTGTGTAGCACCAATATCAGGGTACCAAAGCGGTTCAAGAACAATTGAGGGAGTAGCAAGATTCATATGTTCGATTCCAACACTCAAAGGCTGAATGACTAGATTTTTGACAAATTTGACATAGGATTTTAGTTCGATTCCAAGAAGATTTTGTGTTGGAGGAGGTAGAGTATCTGTTGAAAGATCTTCACTACAATAGAATGGGGTTTGCGTAACGGCACTTTAGATAACGGTTAAGAGAAACCGCTTTTAAAAATATATATTAGATAGCGGTTAGGCACAAACCGCTCTCTAAAGTGCATTTTAATAGCGGTTGAGTAGGAACCGCTATGTAAAGTTAGATATAATAGCGGTTGTTAAATAACCGCTATCTAATGTGTTGCCTTTAAACAGCAGTTGACACGTGGAACCGCTATCATAACTTTAGATAGCGGTTACGTGGTTGAACCGCTATAAGAAAGGTAGTTTAGATAGCGGTTATTTCTCAAACCGCTATCTAAAGTCCTAATTTTAAAATCCCTAACCCCCTTTC
>BDMB01000079.1:633687-739877 GCA_016859785.1 Macrotyloma uniflorum | reverse complement strand
ACCGGGAGAGAAAAAGGGAAAAGGGGAGGGACAGGAAAAAATTTGGATTTCAAAATTTAAATAAAATTATTATTTTTTTACTTGGAACTTTAGATAGCGGTTCCCGGAACCGCTATCTAAACACAATAAAAGAAAGCGGTTCCACATTAACCGCTATTATATCTTATTTTATAATAGCGGTTAGTTAACCGCTATGTAAAGTTCAGACACTATCATAGCACCTCATTTAATAGCGTTTTTAACCGCTATTATAAGCCATGCGAAACCGCTATCTAAAGTCTATTCTGTTGTAGTGCTTCCACGGATGGACCTTTGAGAATGAGAGCCTCTAAAAGAGGAAACGACTCCACGTTGATTGTTGAGTGGGACTTGAATTTTTGTTGAGATGATTGTGGATTTTGCCAAGAAGTAGCTATATTTGTTTGAATCTGAAACTTTTAAAGTAATTTATGCCTTTCAATTCTTTCTTCCTATGTCAAAAGGAGTGTTTCAATTTCTTCTACAGGTATTGATCAAGTCTAGAAGTGACAGCAGTCACAAACGGAGACCATCCACACTACTAGAAAAATGCAAATTTACATCGGTTAAAATAGGTTATTTACATCGGTTCTGGAACCGATGTAAATAAAGCCGATGTAAATGTGGGCAGCAAATTTACATCGGTTCAAAAGTAACCGATGTAAATGTGAGAGCAAATTTACATCGGTTGTTTAAATAACCGATGTAAATTTGCTTCTATCAAATAAGAAAAAAAGCTACGAACACAAATACTGAAATCTGGAAGCAGACAAAATCAGTGGAATGCAACTGAACAAGATCACCCATAGCCTTCATCCTCTTGTGCAACTCCAAATTTTCCCGGAACCAAATATTGTAACTCAGTATCTTAAACGAACAAAAAACTTTCCCCGAGTCCATATTCTCTGCAACTTACAATAAATTAGCTTAAGGTACAAAATCAATTGTACAAAATCAAACAAATGCTTAAATATGTACTCACTCATAACCCTTTTTGGAACCCTCGAGTAGTCATGTGGAAGAAACAAACGAAAAGAAAGGAGAAAGGCTTGCTGTTGCCAAGGCCTATTCCTCGACCTGCCATGTAAACCCATATCCCAAGGAAGATATCAACATATTAACCTAAAACAACAGAAATAATTCATAATGTTATTTACCTTCAATTTTGAGGGAAAGTAAATGTATTGAAGGTGGAAGATAGGGTTTAATGGAGGCGGAAGAGGAAGAGACTCACTTTGTTCGCCGCGGCCTGAGAGACAACAGAGAGGCGCCTTGAGAGATAACAGAGAGGCGCCCTGAGAGACAACAGAGAGGCGCCCTGAGAGACAATAGAGAGGTGCCCTAAGAGACAACAGAGAGACGCCCTGAGAGACAACAGAGAGGACGAATGTGAAATGAGAGGGCTCAGTGCAGGTTTTGAGTTAATCGGTTGTAAAATAACCGATGTAAATATGCACATATTTACATCGGTTGTAAAATAACCGATGTAAATATGCACATATTTACATCGGTTGTAAAATAACCGATGTAAATATGCACATATTTACATCGGTTCTTCAAATAACCGATGTAAATATGTGCATATTTACATCGGTTATTTTACAACCGATGTAAATATGTTCAAATTTACATCGGCTCTTTTAAGAACCGATGTAAATGTGCTTTCACCTTGTTTTTTGTTTACAAAAATGCCACCGCGTTTATATTTACATCGGTTTTCCTTAGAACCGATGTAAATTTGACGATGTAAAATGATCATTTTGTAGTAGTGCCAGAAGTACTTCTGTGTGGTCTTCTGCATTTATTGAAGAACAAATGGTTGTTAATGTATTTGTAATTTTTTTTATGTCAAGAATGTATTGAGTATCAGTTTTTTTCCTTCTCTTCAACTTTTTGATCTTGACTCTTGTTTTATTAGTATAATAGACCTGTAACTTGTTCCAAACTTGACTAGTAGAGGTAAAACCTACCATCTAAGTTAAGAGATCTAAGTTAAGAAGGGAGTAGTTATGGGAGTCAAGAGCGAAACAAGAATAAAATGATTTTATTATTCATAATTAAGATAATTTTCATTAAAAATATTGTACTGATGATCCAAATTCTTGAATATTAGAGGAATGCAAGAACTATTAACATAAAATTGGAACTTCAAACCTTTTAAAAGGCTTATCATTTAATAAATTGGGTATGAAAAGTAAATGATAAGTAGTATAAAATTCTTTTAGAAAACAGTTTCTGAAACCGATGAAAATAAGAAACAAGCCTTTGATCTGTGCAATGTATGTTTTCAAAGAATCCATGAAGGGCATCAGTTGAGCTTTGAATTGGATCCCTCGTGTGCGTATAGGTCTACTACGAGTCTACGACTGTGATATGAATTGCACGTTTCAAATGTATTATCTATCTCTTACATATCTGTTATGAATATGTACTTCCAAGTTATCACTTAGAATTACCTTAGCAACCCACCACAATAAAATATTTATAAATTGAATAATAAACTTAAAAATAATTTCAAATTTTAGTTTAATCAAATTTGATGAACTATTAAATTACCTATTATCGAATAGTTATTGATCATCCTCAATTTTGTTTTATAATTAAAATATCTAATTTTCAGGTGTTAAAAATCCTATTATTTTAATATTTAACTAAATTAAAATGTAACATATGTGGATGCAAATATATTTTAAAAATTGATTTGTTTTTATTTTTTTTATAAAAATTTATAATAATAGTAAAAAAATTAAATATTTTTTTTAAATGAAAGTAAAATTAACTTATGTACATATTAAATATAAAAATTTAGAAAAAAAATATTTAAAAAAATTTACATATAAATTTAAGCACAAATTAATTTTAATATAAATAATTTTTTTTTCTAAAAATTCTTATGATAGTTATTTATCTAAATAAATGTGACTGAGTTATATATAAATTCGTGTGCGGATTTCATTGACCACAACTTACTTTGTAGTGTCGAAGAAAATTGTTCATAAACAAATTCGAGCTCATTAGGTTTAAATTTTAAAAAAAAAAATGTTAAGAGTTAAACTCTTTGCATGAATTTTAATATAGCATCTTTATACAATTCAATGCACATGAATTGGAACTAGGTTGTTATTACATAAAGGAAAGCTAAAAATGTGAAGAGAGTATTTAATTTTGAAGAGATCGAGAAAAAGAAAAAAAAAAATGGCTCACTGGCATTGGTACTGGCCCCATGCTCTCTTTCTGTGTATGAAACTTACTTGCTTCCGAGTGTCAGGGAAAGAGCTGTGGAAGGTGAAACATGGTCTACCTGTTCCCCTCCTCATTAAAATTCTGGTAAAGAAGCTTCCCAAAGTCATATTGGTCCTTTCAAACGGAGATCATTGATGAGAGAAGAGAGATTGATATTGCCCATCAGGATTGTCTTTTCTGGCTACTTTCTGATGCCCATTTAATTAAAAATGCCTGCATGGAAGCAGGAGAAAATGGCTCACTCAATGCCAGGGTGACCCACCAATTTTATGCATGTACATGCTTGTTATGCATAGATCTATTTCCTTTTGACAGAGACTGACATGGTAAATAGAAATTAAAAAAAGAAAATTCAGATGTACCTCTTTGTTAAAATCATAATTGCATTGCAATTTGTCCTAACTCATTTAAGACACTCACATTGTGCATTAATGAAGAAATATGCCAAAATCGCAGGATCAAATCCTGTCCGGTCCTTGTCTTGCAGCCAGGTTGTTTAAAGTTACCCATTAGAAAAAAAAAGTTCGATTTAAAAAATTTAAAATGGATCAAAATCAATCTTTTTAAAAAAATTTCGATTTAATATTTTCTTTGAACAACTTAATTTAGTTTTTTTTTTATATTTAAAAATCAAGAACTGAATTGCATATCGTTAACTATATTTAAATACATTATATATTTTTTGAAATAATTTATAACTAACTAAACTATATGAAATAATTCTAGAAAAGTTGTTTACGCTTAACTAATATATATATATATATATATATATATATATATATATATATATATATATTTAAACATAATAATATAATTTATTTATGAATATAAGAATAAGTTAAATTTGAGTATGATAATAATTATTAAAAGAATTATCATAAGATTTTTATTTAATAACTTTTTATTATAAAATATTTATAATTTTTTATAAAAAAATATTTCATATTTTATAATAAGTAAAAACTATACATGGTAGGTACAAATTCCTTACATGCTCGCCTAAAACCACCCAAACTAAGACATTCCTCGTATAGGTACCGATTCCTTATACGTTCGCCTAAAACCACCCAGATTAAGGCATTTCTATGAGAACTTGTTGGCCCAAACCGACAAGTACACAAATTGAGTTATAGGCCCATTAAATCATGAACTTTAATATACTACCGTAACAGAGTCAACTCAGTCTTCGCGGATCTCGTTAAGAAGATAAGTTAGTTAGTTGCATTTGAGGTATTCAATTATTTCTTTATATTATAAATAAAAATCATCTAAACCAAGTAAGACATCATCTCTCTAATCACACATTAAGTCATGATTATATTTTTTGCTGACTTGAACATCAAAATGTAATCGTAGGTACCCCCACTATTCAGTCTTATTCGACCGAGGAATTTAAGAGACTTAAAGTGTAAAAGACATTTTGGGATATCATCCAATCCTTATAAATTTAAAAACTATAAAAATAATATAAAACAAATAATAGAATTATTAATTTTGATTTACTAAATCATACTTAATTTTTAATTTTTGTTAAAATAAATTTTTAATAGAAAATCAAATCAAAGCCACAAGCAACCTACCAACACAACCAATGCATCCTCAACAATATTTTATTCTTATGACTTGAAATTGAATTCAACTTTAACATGGATCTATAGTTCTAGTGTAAATGTTCACTATTAATATTGGTGGCTAGCTCTAATGTATGTACTCTATTTTTTTTTTTTTTTTAAACAATCGAAGTCCTAAATGTACAGATTGCAAAATTGGTGAAGTCCAATTCCAAAACATAGGTTATATTAGTTTCTCATAGGTTTTTCTTATAAAATACTCAGTAACCTTGTTTATAATTAATTTTAATTAAAAATATTTTTATTCCTATATTTTTTTAAATTATGTTTAATTATTATGTTTTTAGATAATCAATGCAGTTTTTTAATTTTTTAAAATATATACATTTAATTTTTTACCAGTTTTATAAGAGTAAATAAATATAATTTTTTTTTAAGTTTCTAATTAATGAACGTATTTTTTATTTGATCTTTCGTAAAATTTTTTGCTTTATTGATCTTTATTTTTTTTTATTCGATTCTCATTAATAATTCTGTCAGTTTAGTATTCATGTACAAGTTAATTTTTCATGTTATCATTTTTTGTATTTATTTATAAGTTTTCTTTATTTTATATAAATAACTTTTTAGTTTCTAATAAATTTATTGATTTAAAATTTAGTCTTTTTTATTTTTTTTTACTTTCTTTATTGATCACAAATATATTTATTTTTTTACATTTGTTTGTTATTATTAAATTTCGTTATATTAACGTTTTTTGTGAAAGTTGATTTTGTTTTTAAAATTTAGTAGATTTGTTAGTATTATTAATTAAGTATAAGATATTTTAAGAATAACCAAAATTTCTATAAGAAATAATAGTTCATTACATGAAATAAATCTCTTACTAATTTTAATGTTATCAATTATGTTAGGTAAAATAGATAATGATAAAGTTAAAACTTGAGTTCAATCTTTAACCTTCATCATAAATAGGATATTCATTACCAAAATCTTGTTGTCCTAAGACTTTAAAACAATATTTGTGGTGGGTTATGATCAAACTAGTCTAAATCACTAATTTGTCTATACATGTATTGAATTTGTAGGTATTTTACCTTTATGGTGATTTTTTAGTTATCTTGCTAACATTTTTTGGTGGTCCATTTTTTTATAATTTTCACATAAACGCTAAGATAACTAAACTTGGATAATGACTAAATAGGAAAAAAGAATTTAGGATCAATAAAGGAAAAATATTATGTAGGACTAAACACAAAATTAATAAGTTTATTAGGAACTGAAAAATTATTTATGCTTAATAAAATAAAAAACACGTGGACAAACACGTAGATGATGATGTGGATAATTTAACCGTGACATTAACACTAAATTGACGACATCTAACCATAGGGACCAAATGAGAAAAAAAAAGTATTAACAACTAATAGAGTAGAAAAAATTTATAAGGGATCAAATGCAAAATTAATGAATTTATTAGGGACTAAAAATATTGTTTAGCCTAAATATTACTAAATATATATAGGTATAAATTGTAAGGGTATGATATTAGATAAATCTTAAACCCGCTTGTTGGTTGGAATGTTGTGATGGCTGCACCTGTTTTAGGAATGGTACCTGACCATGGTACATAACTGTAACCATCTCCATAGGACTGATTTCTTGAAGTTGAGGGCATGAGTCAGTGTGGTGATCTATGGTTGCACATATGCCACAACTTTTGAGTGCTGCAATGTTAGAACTTGACTGTTGTGCAATGGCTAATTATCTCACCAGTGATGTGAGTTCTATCAACTTATTTTCTAGTCTTGTGGTGTCTTGGGAGACCGCTGCTCCTTGGTGAATTTCAGGTACTGCCCTAGTATTTTTCCTAGAATTGAACTGTTGGAAATTCTCAGCCATGTTGGAGATTAGGTACCTAGCTACTGTAGGAGTTTTGTCCATCAATGCTCCTCCACTGGCTGCATCTATCATGTTTCTCTCTATGGGCATTAACCCCTCATAGAAATATTGAATGTGCAACTGCTCATTAATTTGATGCTTGAGGCAGCTAGCACACAGTTTGTTGAATCTTTCTCAGTACTCATAGAGTGACTCTCCCTGCAATTGTCTTATCCCATGATTTCCTTCCTAATTGATGCAATTTTTTATGTAGGGAAGAATTTTTCCAAGAACCTCTTCTTCATCTCTGGACATGTGGTGATTGGTGTGGGTTGAAAGTATATTCAATCTTTAGCCACATCACATAAAGAGAAGGGACATGCCTTCATCTTACATATTCTTCAAGCACATATTGTTGAACAAACCACATGGAACTCCATGAGATGCTTGTGTGAGTCTTCTCCAGCTGGCCCATGAAAGTTAGGTAGTAGGTGGATTAATCCTTATTTTAGTTCATATCCAGCCATCCCGTCTTCAGGCTTTGGTACTTGGATGCATAGTGGCTAGAAGTGCTCAGCAGGGGCAACTAATTTCTTCAAGGTCTTTTCCAATTGTTAGGAACCCATGTTATAGATGTTGGACTAATTCGGGTTGAGTTCCTCAACAATGTTTTCTATGTCCTCTTCTTGTTGAGACTGAACCACTTGCTGTTGCAGCTTTTGGCTGGTTCCTTTCCTTAAAGTCTTGGTAATTTCTAGGTCAAATGGAAGGAGATCCTCCCTAGATGACCTGGTCATGTACTATGCTATGACTTCAAAGAATTTGTAATGTGGCTGGAGCAAAGGTTAGCAATAAGAGGATTTTTCTATATATGGTGAATGTAGTATGTAAGATGCAATCTGAATGGTATGCACAATGTAATGTAGAATGCACTAGATTATTGCCTTTAGCTCCCCGACAACGATGTCAATTTGATGAGCAAGATTTTTCAGTTGTGTTGCTTGCCTCAAATACTTGAATTTTCCCCTAGTGTAATATAGGGTCAACCAAGGTGTCAAGATCCGTAGAGCTATGTATGACTAGGCACCTAATCTAGTATTGAATGAGTGAAATGGAATGTAGACGAGGGGAAATTTTGAATAAATCTGAAATATGAAAGTATGATGAATTAAGTGCAATGAATGTTGTGTATGGATGCAAGATGCAACAGTTGTGATTTATGCCACTACCGGAATTACAACTAATTGAGAAGAGAAATGATGTAGCTATATTTTGATGAGAATGGAATGTAATTATGCAGCATGTGTGTGATGAATATCAATGTTGAAGCTAGATGGAGGATGAATTATGCTGGAATTCCTAAGATGAGGAATTGAATGCAGATTGTCATATTTTGATTTTTTTTTTCTCTGAAATGTATGTAGGATGATTCAATGCTTTATACACATGCAAGGATGCAGTTTCGGGGGTTTTGGTTTCTTGGAAAAATATGAACTGAAATAAAAAATGTAGGATAGTTCTATGTAGCCTAAGCAATTATGAAAGCATGCAAAAAATTCAATTTGCTATGCTGTGACAGTAACAATTATGAAACTGGAAACTGAAAATGAAATTGGAAAGCTTAAAGGCAAATTAAAATTGATGAAATGAAATGCAGGGATTGAATTAGAAATGTTGTGGATTGCAGATTAAGGAAATGAATTAAAGAAACTACAATTCAATGGTTTAGGAGTAAACTTGAATCTAATTTTAAACTATCCATGCAGCATTTGAACAAAAAAAACATAGCAAGCTAAATTCTGGGAAATTTTTACCAAAAGAAGAACATGACTAAAACAAGAACAGTTTCAAAGCAATAGATGCAACTAAAGTTTTCTCGAACATCTCAACTACACTAATTTGCAAAGTAATATAGTGTGCTAATGCAGAATTAAATCGTAAATCATGCTTTGATTAAATCTAAACTACAACAAGGAATGAAATCAAACTGCAACTAATCTAATCGAACCCATGCAGATAAAAAATAGCTTAGAGGTGCTAGATCCAATCGAATTTATATAGCTGGAATATTTCTATGTAGATTTCTCCACACTACTCCCTTAAAAGACATTTAAGTGCTCTACAATTTCAAAAGGACACCAAGGAATCCTCCCTCACTAGTTTATAATCCACAAAACTCGCAATCATTACTGAATTGAAGAATTAAAAAGCATTATTTTGAAGTAAGCACAACAAAACATAAATTTGCATAATTAAAACAATATTGGTCTACACTACACTCCAGTCAATCTTGGATATTGACATTCTTTTTTATTTTGATTTAATGATGTGAAGAATCACAGTTTAAACTTCCAGTTGCAAAGAACAGTAGAAGCATAAAATGAATCCAAGAAAGTTGTCAATTCCAAGCATTGTGAGGTGTAAGCATTTCCAACATTGTGTTCGAATTATAACAAAATAATGCATGATTAAACTTGCAAGAAAGCTAAAGAAAACTGAGAAGAAGCAAGAGAGTACGAAGAACACAAGAGTTCTGAAAAGAATCGAGCTTCATTGCAATGCAAAGAACAAAACAACAATACAACACTAATTGTTTTAACTAACTTTTTAACTAACTCTTGTGGAAATCAACTTCTGAACTTGTAAACTTCACAAATGAATCGTACTCTATGATAAATCTGTTTAATTACATAGCTTAAAGTCCCATATATAGTTTACAACTCGTCTTCTTAATGGATGCGCCCTAGATAACTTAAGGGTTTAGGTCATAACTTGAGAGTATCCGCTTCTAGCATTGCAGCCACTGTAGGCTATACTTTAATCATGTGCCAAAAATCCAATTTTTGTCCATATTGAGTGATTCTACTTGCATATGAAAGCTTGATGAGTTAGAAATCTAGTGCAACAAAAATCAAGATTTTTGGATGCCTGTAGACAAAGATATAAAATAAAACAGTAGACATATATCATATTGTACAACAACAAATTGTACTGTAAAAATACAGTATTTATTGTTATTTTAATCTTAGCTTATAAATTCCTAAAATTATGTTTCTTGCTTAATTAAGTTAATTTAAGATATTATAAAAATGTGTGGACCTACTTTAGCATTTATTTACTAGTAAAAATCAAGTTACATCACAGTGATAAATGAGATTGAAGTTGAGCAACCTAGATGCATTCCAACCCTACCATCCAATCCACTAGCCAAACCTATTACAACTCTTGAACCACAAACTAACATTCCTCTCACCATTGACCTCACAAAAGCCACCCTCATCCTATCCAACATCATCCAACCACCCACATGTGACCTTTACTCGACCTTCCCTACAATCCAACTTCTCAACTAGCTACACTTGACCCTCACCATATATCATTTGCCATCTTTCCACCCTTAACGTGCCATTACATTGATAAAACATGCTCCATCACCCCTTACATCCTTGGGTTCAAACAAAAGCTTTCACCAACCTACCTTCCTATGACGCTATCAACAATGCATGGAAGCCTTTGTCATAGACTTTGGGAAGACTCTAAACTCATCTATGATGATGCTTTAGTCAGGCCAATCCATACTTGCTCTTCCCCATCCGAACATTGTCACCACCATCACCCTCTAGTTTCTACCACTAAACCACTATGTTTAAAACATACTAGCTTCTCCAAATGAGCCTTTACCCCAACCCTCCCCTACTCCCACTAAGCATACTCGATCCCCCTTCTCTACTTTCACTCCACCCAATGAGCAATGATGATACTTAATGTAACCTATTTTCTTATTATAAATAATTGATAAATTTAATTTATAAATGTTTATAATACTTTAAATAATTATAATTAAGCATAAAATACATTTTTATAAATAATTAAGTGAAAATTAAAACACTGTATTTATATAGTATATTTCTACTACTGCCTACATTAACATACACTAACTCTTTTGCTTATATCTTTTTCCACAATTATCTTATTAATACGATTCTTTTTGGATTGTATTTTAGACTCACAAAGCTTTAATATGGAAATAGAATCATTAGCTTCAGAGCTTGGACCGATTTTTGGCGCTTGTGTGAAGTTCCATCACAACAGTTGCATTTTTAGCTCAAATATAGTAGAGATTATGGGCTGGATCAAGCATAGTTTAGGCTCATCCATTAAGGAAATTCCCAAGTATTGTAAATATATTATTAGGTAGAGTTAGTGAAGAGAACCAAACATTTTACATGTTTTTCTCACAGCTAAAGCAATTATTACATTCAATTAGTTAGTTGGAAGTTTTTAGTTTAGTTAGTTGTAATTTCTAAATTCCTTGCAATAGAAGCTTTCATTTTCCATGATTGTTCAAGTTCTTCTTCAATCTCTCATTTTTTTTTTTGCATTCACTCTACTTTGTTCGGTAATTCTTTGATTAAATAATAAGTTTTCTTTCTCTGATTTCAATCTTCTCCTACTACTATATTCTGCTTGTTTCTTGATTAAGGATGATACAGGAACACATTGAATGTCTTTCTACAAGTTCTTAATTGCTTAATTTAGTTATTGAACTTAAGAGAGAATTGTTTTCGAAGCTTGAATACTTAATGTTTGATCTTGGAGTTATCTCAATTCATTCATTTTAACTCTTTTCATTATAACATACACTTCCAATTTTATTATATAGTTGTTTTAGTTTAATTTTGCAGTTGATTTTATTTATTAGGGTTGTTGTTATAGATTTTAATTCTTTTCCTTAATGCC
The DNA here is from genome assembly GCA_016859785.1 of Macrotyloma uniflorum. NCBI lineage: Eukaryota > Viridiplantae > Streptophyta > Magnoliopsida > Fabales > Fabaceae > Macrotyloma > Macrotyloma uniflorum. The sequence continues at coordinate 728,424 of BDMB01000079.1, read as the reverse complement.
TTCGATTTAGATTTGCTTTTAATTTCATTAGTTTAGGAAAACTTTAATTCATTAAACTGTGTAGCATTTTGTTTTGCGAATTCAAGAATAGTCATTGTGGATTTTGTCATCGAATTATATTGTTCTTGCCACTTCATTAGATTAGTTCTTGATTAAGACTAAATTTGCATTGCACTATAATGTCTTTCATAGTGTAACTTTATAGGAATTGTACCGGTTAGTTTGATTCTTAAAGTAAGGAAAGTATAACTCTGGAACAAAATCTTCATTGATCATCTTGAGTTTGTATTTTTAGATTTTTGAGCATTTGTTTTCTATGCATTCGATTCAATTAGCTTGATATTTTTGTTTGATTTTGATTATGCAATTTAGATTTTTAAGTCGTAGCATTTTTATTCCTTTTTTCTTTATTACCTTATGAATTTGATTTTTCATTTTAATTCCAGTGACGTATATTGCAATTATATTGTAGATTCAATTTTAAACATAGCTTTGGTTCCATTTTACTTTGTTGATTTAATATCATTGTATTAGCTTTATTCTATCCAAACTGCATTTGGATTGACACTTGAGGTCACTTCCCTATTACACTAAGGGGAAACTTTAAATAGTTTGATAAGCATCCATGATTGTGTTCTATCAAATTGGCGTTGTTGTCGGACTCGGGTGTGTTTTGAGATTTCGAGGCAGATTTTGTGTGCCAACTGATGATAGGTTGAAAATGATGATTTTGAAAGAAGGCCACAAGACTAAATTTAGTCTACACCCAGGTATGAATAAGATGTACCAAGATTTGAAGGAGTCATTTTGGTGGGCTAACATGAGAAGGGAAATTGTTTAGTATATTTCCACTTGTTTGACATGTCAAAAGGCCAAAATAGAATATCAAAGACCTAGGGAAATGTTGTAGTAGTTGGAGATTTTAGACTGAAAGTGGGATAGCATTACTATGGACTTTGTTACCATTTGCCACAATCGGTTAGAGGACATGACTTAGTCTGGTTTATTGTGGATAGATTGATGAAGAGTCCACAATTTTTGCCAGTCAATTTAAGAATCTCAATGGCTGACTAAACCTTTAGTCGTGTTGGTTTTTCAAACAATTTTCAAATCCCCTTAATGTAGTAATAGGGAGACCTTAAGTTTCAAATCCAAGGAGCAAGTTGGGAGGCTTAGTTGATTTTCTTATGAATGAAATGAAATGTTGCTGTAGGGGATAAAATATGTAGTGGATGAATTATGGTATATGCTACTGTTTTGATGATGAATTAATGAATGATTATAAATCTGGATGTATGAATGGAAATGGTGTAGTTTGTGTTCTGGAATGAAAATTGAACTATGCTGATGTAATGTGAGAAAAATCCAAGTGTAGTAGAATTTTAATGATGTAAAACAGTGAATGGATCGATATAAAATGTGAGAACATAATTGAATGATGCAGAATGTTGATGAATGAATGGTAGTATGTGATGCTGTTTTGGTTATGGATGAATGAATGAATTAATGAAGTCAATGATGGAATGTAGCTGTGAATGAGGGGGATTTTGCAATCTGTAATAAAAATGAACTAAACTATGCTACTGTAATGCAATACAAAATTAATCTGGAATGAAAATCAAATTATGCTAATGCAGTACAAGCTAAATCTAAATGCAGAATTATAAAGCTAGCATTGAATTAAAAGAATCTAAATGGTGTAATGTAATGAATGAATAATGCAAAGTGTAAGGTCAAAGTTGACTCGTGTGGAATGATATTGATGTGACTGATTTTTATCATATTTTAAATGTCTAATAATATTATGTTAATGTTTATAATGTGTTAACAAAGCTTAATTAACCTTGATTTGTATTATTGGGCCTTTAGAAGCCTTAACACAAAAACTTTGCATAAAAATAGTAAATTATCATTGTTTTATTGTATTCGGGTACTGACATAGGTCCACTGTTTTATTTATCATAATTTCTACAGAGATCAAAAAATCATGATTCTGGATGCAAATGAAAATAGACACGTGCAGATTTCAGCCAAAATTTGAAGCGTGTGATTTGGACCACAATTGTATTCTCCACACACGTTTTACGTTGGCACAAGTGAAGCTCACGCGTCCCACGAGTCATCAGCACCTAAATTAAGCTCCAGAATTCAATTGGACTCCAAATTGGATGATATTTAATTTATTGATTAGCTGACTTATTGGGCTTTAATCAAGCCTTTGAATCACTTAATTTGGACTTAAATTGAATTTTTCATAAATTATTGAAGTGGGGTTCACCAGGCCAGATCAGCCCAGAAAACATGTCTGAATGATTTATTTATAGAAAGCGCGCCAGATCTTCCAATTCAATGAGAACGGTGGCGTTTTGAAGTTAACTTAGAGAGCTTTCTAAAGGAGCTTGAATCGTCAAATTCAGACAAGAAACGAGTAATCTGCACACGTTTTAAGTGCATTGTAATTGCTGACCCGTGAGCTGGCGCGACCCTTGGGACTCCTCTTTAGTCTATTTTGATTCTCTACATCCAATTCTATTGTTGTAACTTAAGTAAACTATAAATAACTTAAACACAATGTAAAAAAATTATTAATGAAGCTTAATTCAGATCTAAGTCATTCCAATCGTTTTTTCTCTCAATTCTTCAAGCGCACCATGGGTTTCTTGCTTCTGTTGCATTTTTCTCTCATTTCCATGTATGTTTGCATTGAATTCCACCATTACTCTTGTTGATTTGGATCTGTTTTATCTTCTTCTTCCATGATTTATTGTTTTTCTTTAAAGATTTGATGCTTTAGTTTAGGTTTTACAGAACAAAGATCATGGAATTTGATGACGCATGTTTCACAATGCCTTGACTTCTATTCTTGACTTGACCTAGCTTATGGAAACCTACCGGTTGGAGGTTGAAGCATTGCAAGCATTCTGTGCAGTTTATGGTGAGGGTTTAATCGGTTGATAAGCCTTTATAATGTCAAGAATCATAAGACCTAGGATTGGCTAGGGCACTAGAGTCACTTTCCTTGATTTGAGTTCATGCTTTCTTTAATTTTCATGCCTTGTAGTGTAGTGATTTTATGAATTCCGAAACTGTATGGCTTGTAAACTTGGCTATAATTCAGTTTTAATTAGGGAGGAAAGGTTTCTTTCAATTGGATTGGGGCTTAGGCCACTCAAATGTCTTTTGAGGGGTGAGTTAATTGGGATTCACCCATGACTTAAGCTTTGTGAAGATTGTAGCACTTTCAAACTAATTCCAATTCAATTACATCCATGTTATGTAGATTTAAATGTTTTCCTTTATTGTTTTAATTTTTTCTTAGATGATTTAGGATGTTAGTTTAGGTTTAGTCCAGTTTAGACATTAGTTTAGATATGATTCCATGCATTAGGTAGTGTAGTTTAGTTTACTTTGCTTTGAAATTCCATTTTAATTTTCTTGCATCCCAAACCCCCTGGAAAATAATGCAAAATATATAAATATTCATTGGTGCCTTCATTCCATTGATCATACATTGCATTTGCCATTGATTTTGAATTCTGACCGAGTGACACTATTCACCACGGTCAGGATTTGAGCCACGCGCACCATCATACATACCTACATGGTCATCTATCATTTCTAAAGCTCAAAATCCAAAAATAATTGCATCTCCATCGACTAACCATACATTTCCTGCATAGCATTTCATTCTTGACCGAGACATTTTACCTACATTCACCTCTAACCGAGAGCACTTATTTGTAGTCTATTTTTGGCTCGGTCAGAACCAAAATTTTTATTTTTCATTGAACCATTGAAGACTTTTCTTGGTCAAGATTTTTCCTGCATTCATATTTCATATATTCCATGACATTCCACCATTAACTTCATAAAAACCATAAATATTTCTTGCATCTGACCGAGAGTCACCATTCTAGGCACCATTTTTGCATCAGATTTAGTATTGCACGGTCAACTCCATTTTTCTTCCATATTTTCTACACCAAGAATTTTACAGGAATATCCATACATCATTTCTGATCTACCATTTCTTTCTTGACCGAGAGATTCTCTCTCAATTTCATTTTGACGGAGTAATCTAATTTCCGACCGAGTGGGTTTGGTTGGCTGACCGGTGTTACTGTTCAACACGGTCAGTTTTATGATTTTTGCATATTTGCTTCTGGTTTGCATTCTGTTTCATTCACATTCATTGCATAGCATATTTTAACCCCTTTTTAGTTCATTTTATCATTGCATATTTCATTCATTCCCCATTGAATCATTCACATCTCATCCATCTATTCTCATTATTTCCTTGGATTGATATCTTGGTTCCCACTATACTACATTATCTTTAGGGGAATCATTATTTGTAAAGCGCATAGTACGACATATTGCTCTTTCAGGTATCTATACGACATAATGAAGAGTGAAATGTTTGGACAGGTTTAAAGGGAAATTGAAATGGGTTGAAATTGAAATACCTTGAACAGATTCAAAATTTCAGTGTAATACATAGTGAAGGATTTAAATGTGCAGAATGAATAGTACCATGCAAGTTGGATTTTGAATTATACAATGGAACTTAGATCTGATACAATACAACTAATGATGTAATGAATTGATAAAACTAATCTCAATTTTTGAATGATTATGCAACTATGACTCAAATGAACAGTGGAGCGGCGTGAACAGTGTACTGTTTTCTATTATGCAGAGAAGTATAAAGCTACTACTGTAAGGCAGAATTTCTACTTAACTACTGCAATTTAAAATTGAATGAATGCATAACTGAATTTTAATGGAAACAGTATTTGAAATACAATGTAAAGTAACTAAGCAAACTAATTACATCATAGAAAAGTAGAATTAAGCTAAGGAATTGGATTAATGCAAAACTAAAACAAAGCTATGAACATGCAATTGAATCTAATGCAGAATCTGGAATGGAACTTGGACTATAAGCAAAGCTATAATGCGAAACTAAAATTTGACCTATACAATCTCTTAAAAGCATCTAAAAACAGTAAACATCTTACTCTATGAATTAAAACGTAACAAACACAAATTTGGATTAAACTACAAAGGATTATCCTGACCGAAGGTTTTGAAGAATAGAAATCAGATCAAACAATGCTGGATCTTTTTAAAATCTTGAAACTGGTTTTTACTCCATTGAAAGACATTCAATTGTTCCAAAACTTCACAAAGACACCAAGAGATTGTTCTTCAATGATTCAATTCTTTAAAAACTTATAAAAACCAAGAAAGTGCAGAATTAAAACACTTTGAATAAGAAGCACTACTATTGCGTAAGTAAAACTATGTAGATCTATTGAACTATGATGTGAATGTATGATAACACCTATGTAAAATGGATGAATCAAGAGATGGAGCGTGATAGAGGAAGAGAGGATGAAGGAATCATGAGAGAGAAGAAGCCAAGAACTAAAAAGAACTTACTTGTATTGCACGGAGCTTGAAAAATGAAAGAAAACTACTACAACTACGTGAACTAACTTTGTTGCATCCATAGTAAACTGAAAACAAAATTCAAAGTGCTCAAAAACTTTGCCAAATCTCTCTACCTATTACATAGTAGCTTAGTCTATTTATACATTACGAAGGTTCAACTTAATGGATGGGCCCTTGCATGAACTGGCCCAGATTTTCTTCAGTCATGTTTTCCTTGCTGGTTTTTCCACGTGGGTGCACATGGGTTAACTTAGAACGTGCGTCATTTGCTCATTTCTCCATCGAATTGAATGATTCAAGTTTCCCTATGAAGATGCATGAGTCTACTTTCAATCAAGCCTAATTTCGCGATTTTAGGGACTTGGACGAGTTTGGTGGGCTCCAATCACCAAGATAAGTTTATCACGTGTGCCAGCTGGTGCCAACTACTATCGAGCCACTTAAATTTCTTACCATAATTCCAATTCTAATCCAAATTATATGAGTCGAGATCCAAATTAAAGCCCACTGAGTCTACTTTCATATGTCATTGATTTCACGATTTTAGGAACATTGGTGAGTTCTGGAGGTTCACTTCTTCAAGGTTGACTTTCCTGGACTCGCGAACTATAGTTGACCTGACTTGGATTGACTGTGAAAAATCCAATTCTAAACCAAATTGCAGGATTCCAGTTCCTATGAGAAGCTTCATGTGTCTATTTTAATTTTCATGAAAAATCACGATTTTAGGAGCTTTGTAGCAAAAGATATAAACAAAATAGTCAGTGAACGTGAGGTTGTGGTTTTGCTAAAAATATGATAATTTTGTATTGTTTTATAATGAATTTGTTCTAAGCTTTCTAACTCTTATAGATTATATTTGGTGGCTTAATTTAGTGTTCTATTCTATTAAGAATACTTAACATAATTATTAACCAAATAAAATATGTTAAAATAAAGTCTCATCAATGGCAAATTGGCTCAGTTGTACATTTAAGAGATTCTAAGACTACATGACGTGCTTGATGAAGCTAATTTCATCACTATGATTATATGCTAATTAAATTTCTAATTACTTATTTATCATATTTAATATGTATTTGTATTTTTCATAATAAATAAGATAAGATTCAAATACATCATACATTCTGTATTTTAACTATGTTTTTATGTTAACTATATGCACTAACCTTTGGCTACTATTTTATTTATGGTAATTTTTATAGGGATCAGATTACGCTCATTCTTTTCGCATTGGATTTTAGACTCATAAGAATTTAATTTGGAAGTGGAATAATCAATTTTGGAGCTCAGACCGAATTTTTATGAACAAGAGAAGTTGACCTTCAAGTGTTGAAGAATAACTTAAGTTTTGTTATTTTTATGGGCCAATTAGTTATTGGTTTTGGTTCATCCAATTATTTAATTTATAAAATTATAAATATTATAAAATTCAGTTGTATTAGGTAGAGATTAAAGAGTGTAGAACAAACTTTCTTTACATTCAAGTTTTCGGTTAGTAGTTACAATGTTAATCATTGCATTAGTTGTTAATGGTAAGTCATTTTCTTTGTTTGTTATTTTGTTTTCTTTGTTAATAGAAACATTTTTTTTCTGAATTTTAGACTTCTAAATTCGCTCTCTCTCATTTCCTTTTAATTCTTGAATTTTCTTTGTAAATGTATGAATGATTACTCAATGTTGAAGATGAAATTATGGCTCCTAGCTTCTCTTCTTCTTGTTAATGAATTTTCTTTGATGTTCTTCATTAGGAATGGTATGAGAAATGTGTTGGAATGTCTTTCTAAGCATAATTTTACAAGGATTTAATGGATTAATTAGATTCTTGAATATAAGATTAATGGAAACTTGGAATATAACTGTGAGGTGTTGTTTCTGCATTTGTGTTCTTTTACATTCATTTCCTTTTGACGCAAGTAATGTTTTGTTTTCAATTGTTCTCTAATTTTTTTCTTTAATTCTTTCAATTTAGTGCTTTAGCAATTGTTCTTGCATTTCATTTAGTCTTTACTTTCTGCATTTTCATTTAGTTTTTACTTCCTGCATTTCATTTCAAGCATTTTACTTTGATTTTTGAATTTTCATTTCCAAGTTTTGTTTCATCGTTTCATATTAATTCTATTTTTACTTTAGTGCAGTTTCATTTCTTTAATTCATAGTTTAGTCACTTCAATTTCTTTTTACAATTTCAATCATTGAAGTTTATCTCTATTCATTTTTACTTTCTGCATTTTCAATTCACGAAATCTTTCCCTTTGCATTTTAGTTTGAATTGTATTACATTTTAGTTCATTACATTTGGCTTCCATTACTACTACTGCATTTTAATTCTTGTTTTCTATAAGAATTTGTTTCGATGTAAGTGATACTATTGCATTCTTTCTCTTATATTTTAGTTTTAATTTAATTTTTACTTAAACTAGTTTAGAAAATTTTCAATCTCAGTTCTTGATACATTGTGTCCATTTCCATTTGATCATAGTTTTGGTTTCTTTCATTTAGTCTAGTTTACAACTTAGTTTTACTTTCAATTTGTTGTTTTCAATCCTAGTCTATATTTCATTTTATTTTTGGCATTCAAAACTTTTGAATTAACTTGTAGAATCCTTTTACATTTGAATAAAGTATGGGAGGAAGTGTATAGGACCCTTCTATATTGGTATCAAGACGGAGAAAGAGTGTGGATAGGACCTAAGTTGCTTCAGTAGACTATAGAAAAGATCAAGCTGATAAGGAAAGAATGAAGATTTCATAGAGTAGGAAAATATCTTATGTGGTTATAAGGGTCACTGATGTAATTGAAATTTTGCTTATAAATAAATACTAACATAGGTTCTAACATGTTTATAATGTCCTAAATTAACTTAATTAAGCTTGAAATGGATTTTTAGGAATTTCGAAGTCAAGATTTAAATTCATATAAAAATACAGTAAAATTACAGTATTTTATTATTCTACTATGAAGGTCCACTGTTTTATTTATATCTTTGTCTACAGGAACTCAAAAATCGTGATTCATGTTGCGTTGGAAACTAGATTCAATAAGATTTTATCTAGAAGTTGAACCGTGCGATTTGGAGCTAAATTGAATTTTTAACACATGTTCAAATTTAAGCTAACAGCAGTTGTAGTTTTGGTGGAGTGTCTCTCAAGTTATGGGCTCCCTCAAATTATCTAAGGCCCGTGCACTGATTGTATCACTTCTATAGTATAAGTAGGTGATTAAGCTTTGTAATTAAGTAGATTTGGCATAAGGAACAATTCATTTTGACGCTTAGATTCACAGCACATGACTTTCACGTTTTCGATTAATTCAGTTAGAACCTATCTTTGTATTTTCATGTTTTCTCTTCAAGAGAGAGTTCTAGCTCTTCGAGTTCCCTTGGTCTTGTGCCTCTTTTCATTCTTCTTCTATTCTTCTTGCATTTAATTCATACTTTGATATTTTACAATTCGAATTTGAAGTGGTGGAAGGAATTTTACTTGTTACACAATGCTTAGAGTTGATTTCTCTTCTTAGCTTACTTTGTGATTGCTTCTTGATTAAGAGTGAGATCAAAGCTGTGAAACTTCACATTTCTTGAACGTTTATTCAGTTGGTTAATTGGATAATCGAATCAAGAGAAGATTAATCTCTAAGATTGTCTAGAACTTAGAATTTCTCCCACTATTTCACTTTCTGCACTTTATTCCTTGCATTTTCAATTTCAGCAATTTTAGATTCATGTAAAACTGTTTTAAATCCTGTAGTGAGTAGTGTTAAGGAGCCTCTGTAGTTTATAATCGGTGAGGGGGGATCCCTTAGTGTCTTCTTGAAAATATAAAGCACTTGGATGTCTTTCAAAAGAGCATAAAATAAGGAAACTTGCATGAGATGTTCTTACTTTATATTCTTGAGTTGATCTAGCACCTCTTAGTTGATTTTTAACTTGTATAACTCCAATAGATAATTTTAATGCTTTTGATTTGCTGTTTTCTTGTTTAAAGCTTTAAGTCATTTCAATTCGGTTTTGAATTTTGCATAGTTTCATTTTTACTTCAATAAAACCACATTTCCAGATTTGCATTGCATGTGTTCTTGTTTTGGTAAGATTTTCCAGATTTGCATTGTTGTTTGATTCCATGTATTTCGATTCTTAGTTTTATCATTCATAACATTTCGATTCTAGTTACTTTAAGATCCAATTCTTCATTCGATTTTCTGCATAATTTTCATATTTAGCATTTATATTGAATTAGATTAGGAAATTTCATTTTGATTCTTGTGTTAGAATTCCAGAATTCCTACTAGCATTTAATTTCACATATATTCTGTATTCTGCATTTTGTTTAGTCTTTGGAACCTCCCTCTTATATTCAATACATCATTCATTCATGTATCAACAACTATACATCTAGTCATTACATAGAATCTCAGTCCATTAAACACATACATTCATTGATTCATTCATCAAATAGAAAAACAACAAAATAGATTACATCCAGTGACATAATTCACATTCCATCAATCATCATTTGCATATATGCATCCACGACCATAGCATATTCCAACATTGATCCAATACATAAAAATTCTAAAAAATAGTTTCATTCAACTACCTACATTCATTCAACACTTCATTCATTTCCAACTTCAGTTAATTCCAACATTTAATTACTCCATATTACATAAACCATAGCTACTGCATCATCATCATAATTCATTTCAACCAAATTCAAATTCATTCATTAACATCATTCATTCATTCCATAAAAATCCAGAAAAGAGAAAATCCAAAATCATTCATTTATTCATCTAATATTCATTCCTACATAATATTTTCCCCATCATTCATTGCATTGCTGGATTAAGATCTCACTCTATCATTGCTCCTAGGATTTGACATTTTGGTTGTTCCTATACTACATAAAAGGGGAAACCAATTATTTGAGGCAAGAAAAAGCGACTGAAAATCTTTGCTTATCAGTCACACCAATAACTAGGATAGGCAAAGGTATCTAGTCTAAGAAGCTAACTCTTAAGTTCATTTGACCATACTAGATTCATAGGTGTATAGGTCCAATGACTTATGAATTGGCTTTACCTCCTTATTTGGCTAGGTTGCAAAATGTTTTTTATGTGTCGTAGTTGAGGGAGTATGTGTATGACCCTAGTCATATTTTGGAGTTTGATGATATTCTAGTCAAGGAGGACCTATCTTTTCAAGTCTTGTTGGTGCAAATTAAAGATGTGCAGGAGAAGCAGTTTGAAGGGAGGACTATTAATATGGTGAAGGTGTTTTAAAATTCTCGGATTAGTGATTCCACTTAGGAGTCAAAAGACAAGATGAAAGTATCATATTTGTTTTCTTTGTTGGTGAGTATAATTGTTTAGGATGAAATTTTTTTTTGTTGGGAAGTGAAGAGAAGGTCGTCAGTCACTCTCCAAAAGGGTTCCCTCAACAAACAAGATGTAGTATAATGAGAACCTGAGTATCAATCCTGGAAGTAGTGAGAATAGGTGATGAGAAATGAATGATTTAATGAGGGAAATGAATGAAATGTAAACTAAATGCAATATTAAACTACAAATTAACCTAAAATGGGGTTAGAATACTATATGCAATGGAATGGAATGAAAACAGAATGCAAAATATGAAAATGTGCAAAAACCACAAAACTGACCAAAGTGAATAGTACCACAAGGTCAGAAAATCATGCTCTCGGTCAAAATGAAATGGATGAAGAATGTGTCGGTTAACAATGGTCCAGAATGGTTTAAATGATGAATGAATGATATGGTAAAAATCTTGGTGCAGGAAATGTGAACAGAAATGAAAATGACTGAGAGTGAGAGCAAAATTGGCTAAAAGTTAGCACACTAACCTTGGTGAAAATTGAACTTGGTCAGAATGATGAAACAACTGCACAGAATGTTAGTACACACAAAAATACTAATATTTGACAAAGACAAGATGCACAAAAAATGTAAAAATCAAAGTCTTGACTGAGAGTCACTACAAAATGGTGCATAAACTCTACCTCTCTTGGTCAGAGCAAAATCTACAAAGAATTAGAAAAAACCAGCTGAGCAGAAAGATTCAGAAGCTGGAAAACAGTCGAAAAACAAAGAAAATAGAAGTCAAAAATCACAAAATGATGGGGCTGACCGAGGTGAACAGTACGACTCAGTCAATGGCTAGCTGGCCTGACCGAGAGACAAGTGACTCTTCGGTCAGAGAAAAATCTGTTTATGGTTTTTATGTTTTGAATGGACAGAATGGATGAAAGATTAATGTATGCAAATTATTGACCGAGTGAAAATGAAGATGGTTCAATGAAAATGCAAGAAAATGTTTCTGACCGAGCCAGGAACACACTAGAATTGAGTGTTCTTGGTCAAGGGCTAAATGGTTGAAGTTTGCTCGGTCAAGAATTTCATGGCATGCATGAAATGTATGGTTGGCCGATGGAAATGCAATTATTTTTTGGATTTTGGGCTTTAAAAATGATAGATGACCGAATGGATGTGTGTTGGTTCAAGTAATTCAAATCTGACCGATTGAAATGGTTCACTTAGTCAAGATTCAAAACCAGTGGCAAATGACAGATATGAATGAATGAATGAATGCATCAATGAATGTTTACAATTTTTCTAATTTTTCAGGGGGTTTGTGATGGGTTTGAAAGTGAAATGTATGAATGTAAATGATCCTAAAACTACTCTAACCTAATGCATGAAATCATAAAAGTAGCAAGGCATTTAAATTCTACTCTAAGAAAGTGTTTAAAGAAAAGCAATAAAGGAAAGCAATAAATCGACCTAACGTGAAATACAAGTGAATTAAAGTTGGTTTGGGACTGCTACAACTCAAAGTTAGAGTAACCCGTGGCTAGGCCCCAATTAACCTATCCCTCAAAAGACATTTGACTAGTTCACACTAATCCTTGAGTCCAAAAGAAACCTCCCTACTCCCCATTAAGAACTCACAAGTATATCAAGTTTCAAAGCAATAAAGAAAGCATGTAAAGAAAGCGGTCCAAACGCCAATCCTAAAGAAGCATGATAACGTGCCTAAATCCAATCTTAGATCCTAGGGTTTCTTGATATTGTGAAGACCTAAAACAGATTAGGAAATCACCATAAAGATTTCCAAGCTTCCACCTCCAATTGGTAGGCTTCCACAAGTTTAGCAAAATCAAGAATCTAAGACTAAGAGTTGTTAAGCCCGCAACACCACACTCTTTGATCTTTGTTCAATAAAAACTACTCTAAATCATCAAAGCATTAAAGTGGTGCAGAAGAAAAGAAATCAGATCCAACACAAGAGAAACAATGGAGGAAAAACAATGGAACACATACACAAAGTGAAAAAACTTGTGGCGCAAGAATGGAGAAGAAAACCCATGGCGCGAGAGAGATGAGAGAAAACGAAACGCTTCTTGCATTCAGATCTTGATTCAATACTTTAGCAACCCGTTCTTACATTGTGTTAAAGTTATTTATAGTCCTACTTAAGTTATTACAATAGAATTGGATGTAGGGAATCAAAATAAACTAGAGAGGAATCACAAGGGTCGCGCCAGCTTACGGGTCAACAACTTCAGTGCACTTAAAACGCGTGCATCTTACTCGTTTCAAACTCCCTTCAAAAGCTCTATGTCTTAGCTTCAAAACGCCACCGTTCTCATTCAATTTGGAGATCTGGCGCGCTTTCTATAAATAAATCATTCAGACATGTTTTCTGGGCTAGTCTGGCCTGGTGAACCCCACTTCAACAATTTATGGAAAATTCAATTTAAGTCCAAATCAAGTGATTCAAAGGCTTGATTAAAGCCCAATAAGTCAGCTAATCAATAAATCAAATCTCATCCAATTTGGAGTCCAATTGAGTTCTGGAGCTTAATTTAGGTGTTGATGACTCGTGGGACGCGTGAGCTGCACTTGTGTCAACTTCAAATGTGTGTGGAGAATGCAATTGTGGTCCAAATCACACGCTTCAAATTTTGGCTGAAAGTTGTACGTGTCTTATTTCATTTGCATCCAGAATCATGATTTTGGATCTTTGCAGAAATTATGATAAATAAAACAGTGGACTTGTCAGTATTCGTTTACAATAAAAGAATGCTAATTTACTATTTTTATGCATATTTCTGTGTTAAGGCTTCCAATGATCCAATAACACAAATAATGGTTAATTTATATTTCTTAACAATTTATAAACATCAACATAACATTATTAGACATTTAAATTAGGATAAAATTCAGTCACATCAGCAAGATTATTAGGGTCAGGCCAAATCTTATTATTGCGTGGGCCTTGGGCCTAATCTTAAGGATGAGTAGAAAGGTATAAGTAGGGAAGTTTTCTATTCTCCCTCATTTTTCATCAAATTTTAGAATTTCCTCTCTCGCTCTCTCTCTCAAATTTTCTAATCACTCTCTAATTCTCTCAAATCTCTCTCAAATTTCCTCTTTCTCTCCAAGATATCTCACTCAAGTTTCATCCATTTGAAGGTTCAAGAACATCAAGAGGAAGCTTGTGAAGCAAAGAACAATCCTATCCGATTAGAATTATAAATTGAGTAAGTTCTAAGTTTCCCAATCTTTTTTAGAGCACTTTGTTCAAATATTTTAGGGATTTGATTCTTTTTATTAGATTTTAGAAACTTTGGTTTGGATCCATAGTAATTTAGACAATTATGCCTTTAGGATCTTGTCGAACAAGATAGAGTATCTTAATTCATTTTGAATTGGGGAAGAGCTAGATTAGAGGTAAGGGGCTAATTAAACTCTTCTTGCATTCTAAGTGTTTGATAAGATTGTTCTTATGTATATAGAAGTGTTATTGGTTTGTGATTAAACCATAGTTGCATGTGATTATCAAATACTAAATTTCCCCCTAATGTAGTATAGAGGTCAACCTAGGTATCAATCCAAAGACACACACAACATTATGTATTCATTGTTAATAGCTTATTGAAGAAAACATAAAATTGGAACGTAGTGCAGAATCAAAGTGCTGGAACGTAACTAAATCCTACTAAAACAGAGAATTAAAATCAAGAAAATACAAGAATTAAAATCAATAGAGAAACTAAATTGCTAAATTCAATTAAAAACTCCACGGATTAAAATAGTTTGAAAGTGCTGGATTTTCCTTAGAACATGAAACTAGAGTGTTCTCAATTAAACACTCTCTTGAAAGACATCCAAGTGTCTCAAGCTCTTAGAAAAACACCAAGAAACCTTTCCTCTCCAATTGTGATCTGTGAAACAATCTTAGAACTACACTACAACATATTAAAAACTCAAGAATGGAAGCATAACATTGTTGGAATTTAAATTTCAAGGAAATAAAGAAACATAAATGCTTGGCTGAAATATAAATTGCAAGAATCATAAAGGAAGAAGAAAGAAAGCATTAAATTGCAGAAACGTAAATTGAAATACCAAATTCAAGAGACTTCAAGCGGAAGAAGAAAAGCTACGTTATTATTCTCTCTACATTCTACTCTCTAATTGCTACTCTAATTTCTAAAAAATGAAAAGCTTCTTAAAATGAAAAACGTTTATTGGAATCCTTATATAGTAGTCCTAATTGCAATGAAGGAATGGGCCCAGGTCTGGCCAAATTAGGCGCATCCAATTACAAATACAAAATACAAAACCCTCAAGACAAAACACATGTATTGTTACAAACTTCAAAAATTTATTAAAAATAGCTCCGATCTTCAAATGCAACTTTTCAAGTATCCAAATTGAAGCTCAAGATGTCTAGTTTCCAACGCAACAAAAATCAGCTCAATTGAAGTTCTACAAAAACCGATATAAAGAAAACAGTGAGTATATGTCAAGATAAGGAAATACGAAAATACAGCAGAAATACAGTAAAAATACAGAAAATGTAATGTTTTTGTAATTTTGCCTATTTATCATGGAAAATATGAAAATGTACTAAATGCAAGAAATAAGAAAAGAAAATATACTAAGGAAATGCACTATAAATCTGAATAGAAAATATATCTCATTAGTGTGAGATCTTTGATTTTATGAGTTAAATGATGTGGAAACTAGATATTATTGCATTGTTTGTGTATCTTGTACCATGATTTTGTATGTAAGATGAAGTTTGAGTGTTGAAATGTGTATTTTTATGGTTTCTTATCTGTTATGCAAGGGACTATCGCTTGAGCGACCAATTTTCACTTGAGCAACAATCCCTAAGTGTGCTTTCAGTGTGATTTTTGCTTGAGTAAAGAGAATCTTGTTTGAGCGAAAAATACTAATTACTTGAGTGGAAAACAAATTCTACATTTCTCGTCATGTTGTTTTTCTTGTGCACATTCCATTCTAGTCACTTTTTTTCCAATTTCCACAATCCTACAAGATTTGATCTCATTTGTATTGATCATTTTTCCAGAGATGATAACAATGCTATAAATAATCTTGAAAGTAATAATTATGGGGATGATACTGATACTACAATAGCCTCATGGCTTCCCAAGCACCTCTTGTGATTGTTGATCCTTGATAGAACTATGAGTTTGTTTATTTATAAATGCTAACAAGGGTTCTAATGAGTTCTTAGGATGTTAATTCAACATAATTAAAATAAAATAGACTTTTAGAAACTTGGAAACTAAGATTAAAATTCGTACAAATACAATATAAAAATACAATGTTCTATTGTACTGACAACCTAAGATATGTGTACTGTTTCATTAATATCATTTTCTACAGACCTCCAAAGATCGTGATTTTCGTGGCATTATAAAATAGACTCAACAAGCTTTCCATAGAAAGTCGAACCACACAAGTTGGAGCAGAAATGAATTTTAAGCACGTGTCTGAAGTTCGCTGACCTGTAGTTGACTCAGGTGACGAGTACCTCTCAAGTTATGCGCCCTCTCCGATTCTCCAACGCCCTTAAAATCATTGTAACAATTTCATAATATAAATAGATGATTAACCAATGTAATTAGTGATAATTGGCATTGAGAACAAATACTTGTAGCATTTAATTTTCATGCATGTGGCTTCCATGACTTCGGTTAAGTTGGTTAGTTGTTCGTTGTATTCTTTTACATTTCAGCTTCAATGGAAGTCTTGGTTCTTCACTTTCTTTCATTCTTGTGCCTTTTCTCACTGTTCTTTTACTTTTACTTTATTATTTTCATGCTTTAATCCATTTTAGTTTGAACAAGATTCAATCAAAAAGAGTTTACTCGTTACACAATTCTTGGAATCAACCTTTCCCCATGGTTTTCTTTGAAATCGCTTCTCGGTCGAAGGTGAAGGCAAAGCAATAATTCTTTAATGTTCTTGAATGAATTTTTGATTGGTTAGTCGGGTTTTCAAGTGGAGAAAGGAATTGATATCCAAGATTGGCTAGAACTTAAGCTCTTGATCATCATTTCAAGTTCAGTCTTTACTTCCTTTCGTAGTTAAATTTCGAGCAACGTGTTCTTTAATTCTTGCATGATTAATTCAAGCATAGTATGTTTGCAAGACTATTTTGTAGTTCCTAATTGGTGAGGAAAGGTTTCTTGGTGTTCTCTCAAAGGCTTGAGACACTTGAATGTTTTTCAAGAGGAGTGTTTGATTGGAAACACTCTAGTTTCTCGGTTTTGGGAAAATCTTGCACTTTCAATCTGGTATGGAGTTGTAAATCTCTTATAGGTAGTTTTAATTTTTTTCCCTTTAATGTTCTAATCTGATTTCAATACAATTTTAGTATCAGTTTCAATTCAACACAATATAGGAGTAGATTTAGTCAAAATCGAGTAGTTTCGTTTCTATAAAATTTTCCAAAAAATCATAGAGATCATTATTCCTATTCTTGTTTTGGTAATTTTGTTCTTGATTTGGTATCAACTTTTAAACTTCATGTTTGCATTTTGAATTCCCTTAGTTTTAATCTCTGATTTAGCAATTTACAATAATCTGGTTTAGTTCTTTTGTTTTGTTTTGATTAAGCATTTATTGCCATGCAAGATCCTCATATTCGACATCTTATGATTGCATTAGATTAGGAGATTTCATTTCAATTTGCATTTGCTGTTCTTGAATTGATTTTTACATCTTATTTGAATTCTGCATCGTAACCAAGTCTTTCAGATCCCCTTTTTTTCTTATATCTCGCATAAGCATCAGCCATATCACATGAAATAATAACTCATGCATCACACTCATTCATTGATTCATTCAATATGATAGAAAAAAAATAATAAAAGTAATTTCCTTGACTGATATCTTACATCATTTTAATCATTCATCTTCATTCCTTTAAAGCTGCATGCATCACCTAGTTCTAACCCGAGATAAAAGCAACATACTCTAGACCAACAATATTCACATGATCACATCATTCTACATAATCATCATTCATCACAACACTCCATTCTAAATACAAACATATGTAAACATTCCTCTCTCACATTAATTCATCTATCTCATTACATACAGTTCATTCATCCATCTGAATCAACCGCATAAACATAGTTACCTCATATTCATTTCCCCACAATTACATTACAGCTTGATCATTGCCTACCTATTCTCACTACTCCTTGGATTCGGCAATCTTGGTTCTCTATACTACATTAAAGGGGAATCTTTTATTTGAAAATAGATTAATGCGACAGAAAAATTCTCTTCATCAAATTGGCGTTGTTGCCGAGGAGTAGAGGTAGTGTTAAAGCTTACTCATTCATCATTCATCATTCATAACCACTACTGCATTTGTATCTACAAAAATCACAAAAATATATCTTGTGCTTCCACTAACTTTCATTGCAGCCGAGTCATCAAAATTCTTAGAGACCGAGACATTATATGACCAGGTCATCCAGGGAAGAACTCCTCCCATTTGACCCCGAAATATCCAAGACTTTAAGGAAAGGCACCGGACAAAAGCTGCCTAAGGGAGTGGAATCACACCAAAACACCAATCATCAAACCAAAAGCAAAACTTTGAGCCCGAAGCAAGACAACACCCATGTTATGGGTTCTCATTATTTGGAAAAGACTTTGAAGGAGCTGGCAACACCTACTGAACACTACCAGCCCTTGTGCATCCAGGTTCCTCCACCTCAAGAAGGCATAGCAGGCTATGAGTTAAAGTCTGGATTGATCCACCTATTGCCTGAATTCCATGGCCTGGCTGGAGAGGACCCTCACAAACATCTCATGGAATTTCATGTGGTTTGTTCAACCATGAGACCTGCTAATGTACCCGAGGATCATGTGAAGATGAAGGCGTTCCCTTTCTCAATTTCTAGAGAAATTCTTTCCTGCTTCAAGAACAACTGCAATTAGAAAGGAGATTAGTGGAATCAAGCAGCTGTAAGGAGAGTCATTATTTGAATACTGGGAAAGGTTAAACAAATTATGTGCCACGTGCCAAAATCATCAAATCAATGAGCAGCTGCTCATTCAATATTTTTATGAAGGATTGATGGCAATGGGTAGAAGCATGGTTGACGCAGCCAGTGGAGGCGCATTGGTGGACAAAACACCTACAACAGCCAAGTATCTTATCTCCGACATGGTTGAAAACTCCCAACAATTCCATTCAAGATAGAACACAAGGGGTCTACATGAGATCAGCCAGAATTCTTGGGCTGCTCAAGAAAACTTGCGACTTGAAAACAAGTTGACTGAGCTCACCTCGCTAGTCAGGCAATTGGCTCTAGCACAACAGCCAAATCTTCAATCTTCTATGCCAAGTAATTGTGGCATTTGTGCAACCATTGACCACCACACAGATTCATGTCCTTAGCTACAAGAAACAAGTGCTTTTGAAACTACAAATGAAGTATACATAGGCCAGACTCCCCTTCTCAAGCAAATGCAGCCACATGTGCAGTTCCACCAACCAAGGTACAACCCTTATTCATCTACTTATAATCCTGGCTAGAGGGACGACCCAAATCTTCGGTATGGCACATCTAATCTAGGCCAAGCCAGTCACCAACAGCAGCCTCCACAGCAAAGGCACTATGGCCAACATTATCAGCAGTCCACTCAACACTATTATCCTCCACAATAGTAGCAACACTACCAGCATCAACACCATCAACAACAACATCACCCTCAGCATCAACAGCCAAGGTATACTTTTTAAAAAAACCAGCAACCTACTCAGTATGTGCAGCCATTGCAGCAGCCAGTGATGCACCAAGAAACCACCCCTGATGTGGGGAAATTACTAGAGAATCTTCTAGCTGGAATGAGTGACATGAGGATATAGATTGGGTAGCTATCAACTGAAGTTAATCACATGAAGTAGTAGGGATCCAGTGCACTCCCTTCGCAACCAAAGGTCAACCTTAGGGGAGATTTAAACGCCATCACCTTGAGAAGTGGGAAAGAAATTAAATCTAGGACTGAACTAGTCACAATTCCTCCCACTAACCATGCATAAACATTGGAAAATACAGAAGCCACCCAACAAACTAGCCAATTAGTGAAGATTGTGATCCCCACTCCTTTCCCAGTCAAAAATCGATCAACCAAGGCAAAGGAAGTAGATCTAGAGCTATTGGATATGTTCAAAAAGGTGGACATTGATCTCCCCCTGCTGGAAGCTATCAAACAAGTGCCTAAATATGCTAAGTTCTTGAAAGAGCTCTGCACTTATAAGCGAAAAGTCAAAGGGGCTAACCTTGAAGTTGTCTCCACACCATCCCAACTGCCACTGCCACAAAAATGCAATGATCCTGGCTCTTTCTCCATCCCTTGCACCATTGGACGCCTAACCTTTGGCAATGCCTTGATTGATCTAGTAGGTTCAAGCATCAATGTCATGCCTAGTGCACTCTACAAGATGCTGCAACTCGGAGAACTCAAGGAAACCAATATGGTGATTCAACTCACGAATAAGACTATCGTCCAACCACTTGGAATCCTTAAAGATGTACTTGTGAAAGTCAACCAGCTGATCTTCCCTGCTGACTTTTACATAATTGACATGGATGATGAAAGAAAGACCAACCAATCTACCATTATTCTAGGAGACCATTCCTAATGACAGTCAAGACAAAGATCGATGTGTATGCTGGTGTGCTTACAATGGAGTTTGGTGTGAAGAGAAAGTGACTTTCAACATCTTTTCAGCAATGAAATTTCCAATAGAAAGTCACTCAGTGCTATATGACCATTCTTTATTCACTATGGATGTTGTGAACACTATGAATTGTACAAATATAGATGTAGGATTAGATTACTTACAACATGATAACATTGACTTGCACACTATGTTCGGCTATCTTGGCTAGTTTGCTAATACATTCACTAACCATACTGCTTCATTAGAACTATTTTCCACAGGTTTATTTGAAAATCAACAAAAACAGGAAGAAAAGAAGGAAGAAAACATCAAGAAAGAAGATCACGAAGATGATAAGAGGCAACAGCCACAAGAAAATTTAGAACTCAAGCCACTGCCTACTCATCTCAAATACATATTTCTGAGTGAGTTCAACACCAAACTTGTGATTATTTCTAATGATTTATCTACTGCAGAAGAAGCAGCCCTTGTTAAAATATTGAAGGAGCATGAGAAGGCTATAGGATGGAGTCTCGATGACATTTCAGGGATCAGCCTTGTAGTATGCATGCACATAATACTCTTGGAAAATGATGTCAAGGCAATTAGGCAGCCGCAAAGGTGAGTCAACCCCACCATAGCCGATGAACTTAAGAAGGAAGTGTCTAAGCTATTAAAAGCTGGCATCATCTATCCCATCTTAGACAATGAGTGGGTTTCTCCTATCCAAGTGGTGCCAAAGAAGTCTAGAACAGTTGTAATTGAAACCAAGAACAAAGAAATTCTGCAGGCTCGTGTGGTGAAGAAGTAGAGAGTGTTTATAGACTATAAGAAGCTTAATCAAGCAACCAGGAAAGACCACTTCCCCTTTCCCTTCATTGACTAGATGCTAGAACACCTTGCAGGTAAATCTCATTACTGTTTCCTCAATGGCTTCTTTGGATATATGTAGATACACATAGCACCCAAGGATTAGCACAAAACTACCTTCACCTGTCCATTTGGCACCTTTGCTTATTCCAGGATGCCTTTTGGTTTGTGTAATGCTCTTGCAACATTTCAAAGATGTATGGTAAACTTATTTAGTGATTTAATTGAAGAATGCATGGAAGTATACATGGATGACTTTACTGTTTTCGGTTCTACTTTGAATCTTGCTTAAATAATTTATCTAGAGTATTAAGTAGGTGTGTGTAGTCTAACTTAGTCCTTAATTATGAAAAATGTCATTTCATGGTCAAAGAAGGCATAGTCCTAGGCCACTTATATTCAGAGAAAGGTATTGAAGTGGATAGGACGAAAATTGAAGTTATAGCAGATCTAAAATATCCAGAGACAGTGAAAGAAGTCAGGTCCTTTCTCGGGCATGCAGGTTTTAATAGAAGGTTTATACAGAATTTCAGTAAGATAACTTCTCCTCTATCTAACTTATTGCAAAAAGATATAAAGTTTGTGTTTGATGATCATTACAGAACTGCTTTTGATGAACTTAAGTCTAAATTAATTTCTGCACCTATAATGCAACCCCCTAATTGGAATTTACCTTTCGAATTAATGTGTGATGCATCCGATTTTGCATTAGGGGTTGTACTTTCACAAAGAGAAGATAAGTATCTCATGTCATTGCTTATGCCTCTAGAACTTTAGATTATGTACAAGTAAATTATACTACCATTGAAAAAGAACTTTTAGCCATAGTATTTGCCTTAGACAAATTCAGATCATATTTATTAGGAACCAAGATAATCATTCACTTATCACACTACCATTAAATATTTAATGAAAAAACATGATGCCAAACCAAGGCTAATCAACTGGTTTATGTAATCAAGTTGCAGACCACCTAAGTAGAATTAAATACAATGATACAGCCAGTTTAATTAATGAAAGTTTTCCCGATGAACATTTGTTTGAACTTAAATCCATTCCATGGTTTGCTGACATTGCTAATTATGTAGCCACTATAGTGTTACCTTCTAATGCAGATAGGAACTATATAAATAAGTTAAAGGCATATTCCAAGTATTACGTGTGGGAAGAACCATATTTATGGAAATTTTGTAGTGATCAAATCATTAGAAGGTGTGTAACCTATGAAACAGCAAGCACATCTTACAGTTATGCCATAGTTCACCTGTTGGAGGCCACATGGGGTCTAAGAGAACAACAATAAGAGTCTTAGAGTGTGGATTCTACTGGCCTATAATATTTAGACTCATATAACTATGTAATGAGCTGCGAACAGTGTCAAATGGTAGGGAATGCCATTACTCAAAAAAATGAGATGCCTCAACAGCCTATTGTATTTTGTGAAGTACTTAATGTATGGGGGATTGATTTTATGGGCCCCTTTCTTGTGTCTAATGGCTTTAATTATATATTTCTTGCTATTGGCTATGTATCCAGGTGGGTCGAGGTAAAGGCAGTAAAACAAATGATTCAAAAGTTGTTTTTAATTTTATTAAGGCCAACATTTTCTGTAGATTTGGAGTTCCTAAGGCCGTAATCAGTGATCAAGGGAGTCACTTCTGTAATCGAACAATAGCTGCTCTATTTAATAAATATGGAGTCACTCACAAAGTGTCCACTACTTACCACCCACAAACTAATGGCAAAACCGAGTTATTTAATAAAGAGGTAAAACACTTGGTACAAAAACTAGTGCAGCCAAATAAAAAGGATTGGAGCCAACACCTAGAGGATGCACTATGGGCACAACGAAAAACATTCAGAACACCTCTAGGCATGTTTGCATTTCAAGTAATCTATGGAAAATCTTGCCATCTCAATGTTGAGATCGAACACAAGTCATACTGGGTTGTCAAAGCATGTAACTTATCTTTAGAGGAGGCTGGACAATAGAGAAAATTAGAGCTCCAAGAGCTAGAGGAAATCAGACTCCAAGCCTATGAGAATTCCAAAATTTATAAAGAAAAAGCCAAGAAATTTCATGATGATAATATATGTAGAAAACAGTTTGCCAAAGGACAAAAGGTACTCCTCTTTAACTCAAGACTTAAGCTGATTTCAAGTAAATTAAAATCAAGATGGAAAGGACCTTATGTTGTTACTAATGTATTCCCTCATGGAGCCATTGAAATTGCTAACTTAAAAACAGGAGATACCTTTAAAGTTAATGGACATCAGCTTAAATTATTCCATGAGAATCAGCTCATTCCAATTGAACATAACCATGCTATTCCCTCATGGAGCCATTGAAATTGCTAACTTAAAAACAGGAGATACCTTTAAAGTTAATGGACATTAGCTTAAATTATTCCATGAGAATAAGCTCATTCCAATTGAACATAACCATGCTATTGAATTAACCATCCAGTTTTGCAGCCATAAGATTATTCTGTCATGATTTCCTGCCATCCGAGGCTTAGTAAGGTATATTCTTTCCTATTTTCCCTTGCTTACATTAAGGACAATGTGTCTTTCAAGTGTGGGGTATTTAGCGAGGTTTTATAATTTTATTCATGTTGCACAGTTCTGATTTATAACCCTCAAAACTTGCAAATCCTGAGCAAAACGAATCATAGTAGTGCCATCTTTTGATTCAATGTTTTCATAGATTTTTGAAATTGTGTTGAGCTGAAAAATCTGATTTATTAAACATTTTATCTTATGTTTATTTGAATTGATGCACAATGGTATGATGATCACTAAAATTGGAAATGCTTTCATAATTTAAAAAACATAATCGAATCCAGCTTCAATCAGTTATATAAACCTATCAGTCTTTTGAGCCTATATTCTCTTATGTGTGATTCATTCTTGATGATTAATTGTTGCAGAACTTGACTTTATTCTCTAAGTAAATTATCTTAGTTCTATGCATCATTTGGAAGTGATCAAGGCCATCTTTGTCTCAGCCACTAACCAAATACAGCTTACCATTGGATATTATAATCACTAGCCACCCCCTTGAGTCTTAATTATCCATTTCTTTGTTTATAACTTGTATATTACAAACCAAGAGACAGAAAAACCAGTGTATCCCTGAATATTGA
The DNA here is from genome assembly GCA_016859785.1 of Macrotyloma uniflorum. Lineage (NCBI taxonomy): Eukaryota > Viridiplantae > Streptophyta > Magnoliopsida > Fabales > Fabaceae > Macrotyloma > Macrotyloma uniflorum. The sequence goes on along the minus strand of BDMB01000079.1, from coordinate 703,919 downwards.
CAAGGGAAGAGGCTCTGATCCAAAGATTGAGCAAAGCTCAAGTGTGGGGTATTTAGTTATGCAAAACAGATTGAGAATTCAGTAGAGGAAGTGAATAAAACCAGCAAAGCTAGCAGAATTGGAAAATCAAAAAAATAAAAGCAAAAGCAGTACAAATGTAAGCTGCCAGGGAGTAATAAAATACGAGCCATAGGCAATGCAAAGAAAAGAAATTTGTGCCAAGAAGTTTTCCCACACTTGCAGTATTTAAAAACAAAGCTTCTCTTATCAAGAATTCAATATTTAAAGCTCTGCATTCCTTTGTTATCCCTGCCCAAAAATTACAAGCCCTTGTGATTCTTTGGATGCATGGTAATTGAGAGGATTGAAATTAGAATTTAGTTAAGCCTATGATAACAGTTTTTTCATCATGAAAGCTTGAGAGAAAACAACACCCTTTAAATACTATAAGAGACCAAGAGTGAAACACCGAATCCAGTGAGGAATCTCAAAAGAAGCTGGAAAAGATCCATGTTTAAAACTATGATGGATGTTTCTAATCAAAGGAATTACATACTACAAATGCTGTGATTTAAATTACATGTGGTTTGAATAGTGTTTTCATGAGCTCACTGCATAAAACAAAATTTTAAAAGCTGGTATTGCATAGTTTATCTGTAACACCCTTAATTTTTGGATGTGTATTTCATTTTGTGTGTTATATTTAAAATTAATAGAAATTATTTTTATTATAATTATTATTATTTTTAAAAAAGAAAATAAATATTAATATAATTATTTACAAAAAAAAAAAAAAAAAAAACTTAACTGCCTCAAAATATTTTATTATAAACCTATATATATGTGAACCGCCATCCGATTTCTTCTTCTTCACATTTCCTTTCTTCCCCATGAAGCAATTCTCTCTCAGTACATAGTGACCACCTCTTCTTCTTCTTGCTTCAAAATTTCCATTTCAAAATCTTGCTTTGATTCTCCGCTTCTTCTCAATTTGACGTAATGCTACTCAAATCCAATCTTCCAATTCTATTTTCACCAATTGAAATCCTAGATTAACGGTAGATTTTATTGATCTTTGAAGGTTGAGTTAGAAAATTTCAAAGTTCTCTGTTTTTGGACTGTTTGAAGAAATTCAAGGTAAGGGGAGTTTATTTCTGATTCTAATCTGTAATGTATGATGTTTTGTGGATTGATTGTTGTCTGGATACGTTTGATTTTAAAAATGGTTGAAAAATCACTGAAAACCCGAGGAGTTTCCGCGACACTGTAAAAATCCGCTGAGCGCATTGAAGAACACACATCATTCGAGGGAATCCGCTCAACGCGAGCGAAATTCGCTCAGCGAATTTTCAGGCGCTCAGCTAAAAAAAAAATTTACTATTTGCACCCCCCTATTTTTCTATTTTTACTATTTGCACCCGCTATTTTTACTATTTGCACTCCTGTTTTCTATTGTGCCTTATTTTGTTATTTGTACCCCGATGTGATTGTCTTTTATGATTAAGTGATATCTGGATGTGATAAGTTGAAATTAATTACCTGGAGAGTAGGAAAATTGTGTAATTTGGACAGTAAGATCCTTTCAAGTTGAATTCTATGTGGATTAGTCATAGAGATACACTAGGGTGTAATTCAGGAAGGTTCATTAACTTGGGGGAACTGAAGGGTGGTGAAGTGGCTCAGCCATCGATGTGCACGATGTGCTTAGGGACTGTCACAGACCTCGCACTTCGTTCCAACTGAACCGCTGACTATGCTTTTTGTCAAAGGGGCTTGTGCGCACACGTTGTATCCGTGTAGCGTAGTGCTAACCAGCAGCTATCCACACTGGCATAAGGCCAACATCATCTGGGTGGTGAGGTTGGCAGCGTTTAGGGGCCCAAGATAAGAATGAAAATTGGGTATCATGATGGGAATGAAAGACGAAGAGCATGACTATCTAGGATTTATATTATGTTGATATTAGCTCTTACTTGCATGTTTAGTGACTGTTAATTGATTGATTGAGTGATTGATTGACTGAGATTTTATATTGATGAAATTGATTGAAATTACTCTACCTGTTTATATTCTATTATTCTTTGGTTTCATTGTATACATTAAGATTATGAATAGGAATAGGCTCACCCTTATATCCAACATTTCAGGGCAAGACAATGACCACCCAACCCCGCAGAATTAGAATAACAAATGTATAATATAATTATAGATATAATGAGTTATTCAGGGAATATAGGTAGGTAGGTTTCTATAAATATGTATTAACTCCTAGGATAGATGGACCGGACTCAGTCATCACTATGGATGTCCATGCATCGTATAGCGTGCCATTTTGTAGGGAAGGTAATAGGAAATCACCCACTTGTATAACTATGATATATATAGAGGTATCGTGCGACCCCCTAGACCCCTACAATACCAGTTTCAGTTTCTTGATCATGATGCTACTGGAATGCCGACGAGGGTGACTAGAGCGAGGAACACATCCGTGGAGGTCACAGATGATGAGGGAGACATCTCACTATCTGATCTCTCATCTGACGAAATGGAGGCCTTTGAGGCATTATATGAAGCTGAGAATGAAGACTTCTCCCCATAGATGTGACAGATGCTGGATAGTTTAATAGCAACCTGCTTAATGGGACTATAGACATGTGACACCTTGGTTCTAAATGTTTTACCCATCATTTTTGAGATGTAAATTTATACTATGGTTCCTAGAACATATACTTATATGATATATATATATATATATATAAATGCATATATTATTGTAAATTATCATTTTCTTTTATTTTCTTCTTTTATATTTGTGCAGGTATAAAATATCTACAATGTTATGATTTCAATTTCAAAAAAAAAATTTACGAAAATTTCACATATTCAAATAAAAATGTTTTCTAAATTATGAGCATCACATTATCTGTGCCCAGAAGTGCAAATGTTTAAGTGTGGGGTATTTGATAAAACTGCGATTTTGTTTATTTATAAATGCTAACAAGGGTTCTAATGTGTTCCTAGGATGTTAATTCAACATAATTAAAATAAAACAGATTTTTAGAAGCTTGGAAACTAAGATTAAAATTCGTACAAATACAGTATAAAAATACAGTGTTCTATTGTATTGACAGCTTGAGGTATGTGTACGGTTTCATTTATATCTTTTTCTATAGACCTCCAAAAATCATGATTTCGATGCAATTACACTACTAGAAAAATATCATTTTACATCGGTTATATTGGACATTTAACATCGGTTAACCCGGCGTCGTTGAAAGAGATGTCGTTAAATTTAACGTCGGTTATGTAAATAACCGACATTGAATATTTGTGATTTTACATCTTCCAAAATCTCTTTCTCTCTGTTATTTTCTCGGTCCACTAAAAAAGCAAAGAAGAATATGGAGATTGATCTTTCTCCCCAGTTGGCGAAGAAAGTTTATGAAGGCAATGGTGGATCCTACCACGCCTAGTCCCCAGTTGGCGAAGAAAGATTATGGAGGCAATGGTGGGTCCTACCACGCAAGGGTTGTGGTGTTGATGGTCGTAGGGTTTTGGAGACAACCATAAAAGCTGGTAATTTGTTCATTGTGCCAAGGCTTTTTAAAAAGAATGCCCGATACCCCCTCACTGTTTCCTAGAATTGAAACTTATTACAGTTAACACTAATCTATTCATAGACTTCTTTCCTTGATCAGAGTATGTACTGCGCGAGACATGATTGTGCAGAAAGAAGAGCAGAAATTATAGAACTACTCTTCGAGCCAACCACACGAATGTTGGCTCGCATATGCTTAGTTAGGACCAGTAGCAAAACCTTGCAATCCACCACCAGATCCAGGTTGGGGTCCTCTGCTACATTCAAAACGCAACTTTTCCTGAATGTACAAGGTTCAGAACCCAAAGAACTTGTCTTGGCATGGTTTAATTCCTCTAATCCAGAGGGAATGGAGTGGTTTTCTATCATCACCACTCCTAATCCCATATTTACCCACTTGGCTGGAAGTTCTTCTGTGTGGAAGGTTTTATCACCTTTTGTTCTGCAAGCTGCTTTCAATGTATGTGCTCCAATTTTGCTTTGAAAAATCATGGCTCATACAAAAAGGAAAACAGAGGCAAAAAGGAAAAAATGAATAATAAAAATGAAAACAGAGGCAAAAAGGAAAAAATAAACAACGAAAAGGAAAGTTACCTCCGATTAGAGAGAAAGAGCGAAAGAGAGGGAGAGAGAGAGCGAAGAGGGAAAAATGGCAGCAGAAGTCGCGACAGAGGGAGATAGGGAAGCGCACAACAAAATAAAAGAAATCGCGCTGAGAGGTTTGAAATAATAACCATCAACGTCGGTTACTAAAAAAACCGACGTTAAATCAATATACATAACATCGTTTAAATCAATAACCGACGTTGTTATATTTTTTACGACGGTTGTATTTGTAACCGACGTGAAAAATGTAGTTATATTTACAATTTTGCCACCACGTGTAAAACAACGTCAGTTATATTTATAACATAACTGACGTTGTTTTATGACGTTGAATCCCCATCTTCTACTAGTGTTAGAAAGTAAACTCAACAAGCTTTCCATAGAAAGTTGAACCATACGAGTTGGAGCATAAATGAATTTTTAGCACGTGTCTGAAGTTCGCTGACCTATAGTTGACTCAGGTGACCCATACCTCTCAAGTTATGGGCCCTCTCCGGTTCTCCAAGGCCCCTAAAATCATTGTAAAAATTTCATAGTATAAATACATGATTAACCAATGTAATTAGTGAGAATTGGCATTGAGAACAAATACTTATAGCATTTAATCTTCATGCACGTGGCTTCCATGAGTTCGGTTAAGTTGGTTAGTTGTTCGTTGTATTCTTTTACATTTCAGCTTCAATGGAAGTCTTAGTTCTTCACTTTCTTTCATTCTTGTGCCTTTTCTCACTGTTCTTTTACTTTTAATTTACTGTTTTCATTCTTTAATCCATTTTAGTTCGACCAAGATTCAATGAAAAAGAGTTTACTCATTACACAATGCTTGGAATTAACTTTTCCCCTTGGTTTTCTTTGAAATCGCTTCTCGGTCGAGGGTGAAGGCAAAGCAGTGATTCTTTCACGTTCTTGAATGAATTCTTGATTGGTTAATCGGGTTTTTAAGTGGAGAAAGGAATTGATATCCAAGATTGGCTAGAACTTAAGCTCTTGATCATCGTTTCAAGTTCTGTCCTTACTTCCTTTCGTAGTTAAATTTCCAGCAGCGTGTTCTTTAATTCTTGCATGATTAATTCAAGCATAGTATGTTTGCAAGACTATTTTGTAGTTCCTAATCAGTGAGGAAAGGTTTCTTGGTGTTCTCTCAAAGGCTTGAGACACTTGAATGTCTTTCAAGAGGAGTGTTTGATTGGAAACACTCTAGTTTCTCGGCTTTGGGAAAATCTAGCACTTTCAATCTAGTTTGGAGTTGTAAAACTCTCTTATATGTAGTTTTATTTTTTTCCCTTTAATGTTCTAATCTGATTTCAATACAATTTTAGTATCAGTTTCAATTCGACACAATTCAGGAGTAGATTTAGTCAAAATCGAGTAGTTTCGTTTCTGTAAAATTTTCCAGAAAATCATAAAGTTCATTGTTCAAATTCTTGTTTTGGTAATTCTGTTCTTGTTTTGTTATCAACCTTCATGTTTGCATTTTGAATTCCCTTAGTTTTAATCTCTAACTTAGCAATTTACAATAATCTAGTTTAGTTCTTTTGTTTAGTTTTGGTTCAACATTTATTGCCATGCAAGATCCTCATATTCGACATCTTATGGTTGCATTAGAACAGGAGATTTCATTTCAATTTGCATTTGTTGTTCTTGATTTGATTTTTACATCTTATTTGAATTCTACATCACAACCAAGTCTGTCAAACCCCTGTTTTTTCTTATATCTCAGCATAATTAGCTATATCCCATGAAATAATAACTCATGCATCACACCCATTCATTGATTCATTCAATATGACAGAAAAAAATAATAAAAGTAATTTCCTTGACTAATATCTCTTACATCATTTTAATCATTCATCTTCATTACTTCAAAGATGCATTCATCACCTAGTTCTAACCCAAGATAAAAGCAACATACTCTAGACCAACAATATTCACATGATCACATCATTCTACATAATCATCATTCATCACAACACTCCATTCTAAATACAAACATATATAAACATTCCTCTCTCATATTAATTTATCTATCTCATTACATACCGTTTATTCATCCATCCGAATCAGCCACATAAACACAGTTACCTCATATTCATTTCCCCACAATTACATTACAGTTTAATCATTGTCTACCTATTCTTGCTACTCATTGGATTGTATAATCTTGGTTCTCTATACTACATGAGAATCTTGCTCTTGACAGATAAAAATTTAATGGGAAGGTTTGAAACACCTTTGTTTTCTGACCATGAAGAAAATCCTAAAGCTCAAGTCTCTTCCATAGGGTATTCAGGATGTTCCCTCTTTAGGAGAGTTCGATTTTACGAATACCCTGCTTTGACTAATCTACAAGAAAACATAGGCAACCCACCTCCCTTAGTGATATGTAAATTTGGAAACTTAGTTAGCTGCCCAAAGGATAGAAAAGTTCAAGTCTTTAAATAGTTTCTATCCTCACAAATACTTCTGATTTAGGTTTACCATTGAATCATATTGATTTTTTTTATAAAATGTATACATTTCTACCTATAATATTATATTATATCGTACATATATTGTATTAATATTTTGATTTTCATATTTTAAATTTGAAAAAAAATCTGACATAATCATAAAACAAATACTTATTTCTTATTTCATTATAAAATTTTCTAAAACTATTTATTTATTTTATCATCTTTCAAATTTTTTTATATTATAAAAGAATATATCTTATTTAATTAGAATTATCTTATATTTGTTACTTTTTTTTTTTACAAATTTAATATTGAAAAAAAATAGATTTCTTTACCATTAAATACTCAATTATTTCTCCTTAATTCTCCATATAAACTCGCTACATATTTATTATATATTCAGTAAATTCCTTTGTCAATTGTTTCTCCTATGTTATACAAACACTAACACACAATTTGTCATGCAGTAAATTCTTTGTCAATTGTTTCTCCTATGTTATACAAACACTAACACACAATTTGTCATGCTATATTTACTATCCAGACTTATCTTTCTCTAATTTTTTTTCCTTTTCCTTTTTGTTTAAGATATAAATATAATAAGATAAATATTTTATTTATATTTATTTATTATAATATCAGAATAGGATAATTCATAATTTTTTTTAAAATAATATCTAATTCTATCTTGTTAATATATTATATTAAGATTAATAATAATGTGAATGAATGAAAGAAATAATAACAAATAAAATTTATTATATAGTAAATAACTGATATTAAATATTTTTTTAATTAAGCTAATTAAAATTACTAATTGTACTAATTAGTTAAGTCAAATTATATTTTTTTATTAAAATAAAATTTAATTTTTATTTCTTTTATTTTTATATAAAATTTATCATAATTTAATTTTATAATTTTTTAATCTTCATATCAAAAATAGAAATAAATAAAAAGATCTTATAGAAAAAAAATTGTATAAAAAAAAATTCTTCAAATATCATTTATTATTTATCTCATATTTTATAAATATTTTATTTTATTTTATTCATATGTACGAGACTATTAAATTGGAAGGGTAGAAAAGATAAGTATTATATTAAAACTAACTTTTCGCGCAAATCTTATAATTGTGAAGGGAAGAGATATAATAGAAGGTCACACTAATATTTAAGTATCTATGTTATGCAAACATTATTTCTTTATATCGAAATAAAAATTATGTCTAAAACAAAACTGATTAAAGAATTAAATAGTATATAAATAGTCATAGAAAAAACTTATTTTGTTTTATTATTTTTTTATTATCATAAAAATGAATAACAAAAAGAAAAAAAAATTAAAGCAACAAAATTAAAAATTTGAAATTACATCTGAAATAAAAAAAATTATTTAACTGTTTTTAAATTATAATAGAAAAGCAATTACACATTTAAGAGGTAAATTAACCTTAACGAATAAAAAATATATTAATTTTGTACTTGTAATAGAATAATAGTCTATCTTTATATTATTAATAATTTCAAAACATTGTAAAATATGAATAATTTTGATACAAAGAATATGTAATTATCCATATAAGGTTCATCACTTGGAAATAAAATATTTTTACAAAAACTCTCATAATAAATTAAAAGTTGTAAAATTATTCAGCAATACAAAATTAATTCCTCTTTAAGCAAAACTCGAAGCTATTGTTTAACTTTCACCTGTATTGCTATCTGCTCCCTGCCAAGACATGATCATCGTAGTATCAACAAAACCACAAATACAAACAGAAAGAGTAAGTTAATATAAATAAAATCAATCAAAATATGTATAATTCATAAGTTCATCCTCATAAACATTTATCTAAATATATTCAAATATTCAAACCATCATAGTTGTTCTCAATCACGCGCATTCATTACACTCACTCATTCACAACACCTAATATTCTAAACAAACTCTTATGGAAAATTATATGGAATTCATGACCTTTGAGACTAGCATTTGAACATGTTTCCTTGATTATCGGACCATAGACGAACCCTAAGAGTTTTTTTAACCTCCAGATTTTCCTGCTTATTCCCTTTTTCTGGTACCGACACACCAAGGTAACCCCTATAAACACATATCAAAGAACTGATGGCTCAATCCACCAATGATAAGTGTAGTAGAAGTTTCCATTGACCTATCACCACATGTTACTTTTGTCTACATGACTAGAATACCATTAGAAGTCTGGATACCCCATTTGATATCTCTAGATTTCCATATGTACATTAAAGTTATACCAAATAGTACCCCGTGGTAACTATCTGGCTTACACACAAAAGCACACAACCAATTCAAGAATTATACAACATATCAAACCAATCTCATTAACATCAATCAATGTGGTTTTTATTTACATTGGCTCTCTGCCATCACAATTTCCTTGGCACCACTACCACCAACAAAATTCTTTGGCACCTTTGCCATCACAATTCCTCGGCACCTTTGCCATCACAGTTTCTTGTGACCTAAGTCACAAATCACAAACATAATTCACAACATCACATCACTAATCTCATTTCACTATTCAATTCCAATTACAATACATTACCAAATCACACATCACATAACTTAATAGTTTAATTATATAACAAATATCTTATAACATTCTATCATATTTCACATATATATAATCTTTTAATAAAAATTAGAACATGAATGATTATCCAAAAATAATAAACTTTCGCTCAAGCAAAAATACTTTCGAAAATATTTCGCTCATCCTCGCAGCATGACTTTTAATCAATCAAAAATTCATATCTTAATTTTTACATATTATTTTCACATGAAATAAAATCTATTAGTTAGATAACATCCAAGGCTAAAACTTTCATAAATAAAACTTTTCCAAATTAGAAATAAAAATATATCAAAATGGGTTCATAAGTTAAAAACGAATACATTTCCTGACAACTTGACCTTTAATTATCAAAAACATCATATCTTGAGTTATACACATCCCTTTTATATGAAATAAAAGCCATTAGTTAGATAACATCTAGAGATACAACTTTCATGAAGATCACTTTTTGAAATTCGAATTAAAAAATATTTTAAATTCTCGCTCAAGCGAGACTCATCTAACTCAAGTGAAAATGAACCCGAGAGCAGTCCCAAGATCACTCGCTTGAGCGAAAAATACTTTGGTCAAACGAAACAATCGACGTCTAGTGCAAGAAATTACCACTAAGCTTAATCCACAACTCTAAATCAATCACATTCACTCCAATTAAGTATCATCCAATTCAATCAAACACCAATACAAAATAATTAAGTAGTTTCATCAACATACAACATAATCTCAACATCAATTTTACACAATTCACTCCACATTCAATTTTCCCCAAATTTAGAAAATACTCAAAACTCAATTAACTTCCCTTACCTTTAAAGGATCTCAAAACGAAATTCTATTCGGATAGAATTAATCTACTCTTCACGCTCTTTCCCCCGGTGTTCTCAGATTTTCAAAGAGACAAGAATTGAAGGAGAATTCTTGAAAAGAATTGAGATAAATTTGAGAGAAAGGAATTAGGGATTTCTAAAAACAAGAGTCAAAATGAGAGAATTAGGGTTAAATAGACTATTTATAATCTCTCCCCTGCCTAAGCAAGTGGGCTTAGGGTTTACCTAAAACTTGGCCCTCACAATCTCCCCAACAAAAATAATTTTTCTCCTCAAAAATTATAATCACCATAAAAAAGAAAATGATAATATCTGACTTTTACAATCTCCCCAACAACAAGAATTTTCACCTTGAAAATTATACTTATAATTAAAGAGAAAGGGGTTCGATGCTCTCATCTTATCTTCCAACTCCCAAGTAGAAGTACAGTTAGGGTATTGCATAATACCTTCACCATAGACGACAATTTTATTTGCACAATTCAACAATACATGGTTGAAAGATAACTAGTCCACACCTAAATAATATCAAGTTGACTAAGACACAAAAAGAATTAAGTCAACTACACAAAACACTTATCATACCACAAAATATTCCACAAACACTTAAAGTGCACATAAAAATATATGGTAAGCAAACATAACAAGCAAACCCATCACATCAACATAAGCACTTGACACAACTGAGTATGTCACTCCACAATCAAAAACCACTCTAAGCTTTCTACCATGAAAGAAACACAAACTTTTCACCAAACAATAAGAATTATAACATTATAAGATGGAAAATAATCCTTGACCGAGTCTTGAGTGTGCACCCTGTTGAACAAGCTTTTTACTCGCGTTTCTTGCCTTCAAATAATTGATTTCCCCTTTTATGAAGTATAGGGACAACCAAAGTGTCAAATCCTAGGAGTAATGAAAGAGTGGAATCTTAATCCAACAATGCAGTGAATGATCGGGGAAAATATGATGTGAATGTGATGTAGAAATAAATGTAAATGAATGCTTGAGTGTTGAGATGATTGTAGGTATGGAATTCCTTCTTTTTTGAGTTTTATAGAATGAATGGCTGATATTTGCTAACGAGAGAAAATTTGACTATGGTGAATAGTTGTAGTGATGCAATGACTCGTGGTGCAGTGGTTGTATTCAATGGAATGCGAAGCAATCATGTGTTGATTTTATATGAATTCGACTCAGAAATGTAATGTAAAATGAATGAGTGGATATGAATGTATGAATGAAACTTTTTTTGAATATTTTTGTATTGAATCAAAAATGGAATGTGATCATAGTCATGGATGCATGTATATAACTAATGAATGGTCGAGGCAATGTGATTTATGTCACTGAATGGATTTTGTTTTATTGTTTTCTAGTGTGTTGAATGAATCAATGGATGTATACACTAAATGAGCTTATATTTCATGTGATATTCGAATGTATAACTGTTGGTGATGAAGATATGGTGTGTATGATATAAAAGGGGGTTTAAAGGGGCTGAAATGCAGAATATAAATGCTGGAAATAAATTGCAGAATGTAAATTGGATGCTAGTATGAATTCTGGAAATGCAAGTACGATTTAAAGTGAATCTACCTAATCTGAATCAATGTAAAATGCTAAGTGTGAAGATTATGCAACAAAGTAAATGTTGAATCCAGTCTAAACCAAACCAGATACGAATTACTAAGAGTTATTAAACCAGGAATCAAAACTAATCTGAACTACAAATGCAAAATTAGAAAATATGACCAAAACAAGAACAAACCAAAAGAAGAACACTCCTATGCAAATCTGGAAAATATCATTTTATTGGATTTCAATGCAATTATGCAAATTCGAAACTAAAATGATGCAAAAGTAAAATGAATCAAAGCTTTAAACAAAAGAACAAAAACCACAAACATTAAAATGATCTATGGAAGTTTTACAGATTACAATCAACTTAGAGGTGTTAGATTTACTTTAGAACACCAAGCAAGAACTTCTCATACAAGTCTCCTCACACAAAGCTCTCTTGGAATACATCCAAGTACTTCATATTCTCGGGTAAACACTAAGAAACCCTCCCTCACTGATTATAAACCATAAAACAACCAAGGAACTACTTTTTACAGAATTAAAACAACTCGCATGAATTTTAAAAGTTGCTGAAAGTAAAAGTGCAAAGAAATTAAAATGCAGAAACTGCAACAGTGGTAGAATTCTAAGTTCTAGCCAATCTTGAAGATTAACCTTCTCTTCATTTGTTTATTCAATTAATCAATCGAATATACGTTCAAAAAGTGTGAAGTATCACAACTTCATTCTCACTCTTAATCAAGAGGCGATTTCAAAGTAAGCCAAGAAGAAACATTAACTCCAAGCATTGTGTAACAAGTAAAACTCTTTCCACTACTTCAATTTCGAATTATAAAATCTCAAAACATGAATTAAGCGAAAGAAGAACAGAAGAAGAATGAGAAGAGGCACAAGAACAGAAGAGAACCAAGAGCTAGAAACACATTTATGATGAACAAGATTTTTAGTCATGTTTCTTGCCTTCAAATAATCGATTTTCCCTTTAATGTAGTATAGGGACAACCAAAGTATCAAATCCCAGGAACAATGAAAGAGTGAGATCTTAATCAAGTAATGCAGTGAATAATTAGGGAAAAATATGATATAGAGATGAATGTAAATGGATGATTGAGTGTTGTGATAATTTGTAGATATGGAATTTCTTCTTTTCTGGATTTTATAGATGAATGGATGACTTTTGGTTGGAAAATGATAATTCTGACTGTGGTGAACCGTAGTGATGATATTATGACGTGCAGTAGCTATGATCAATGAAACATGTAGTGATTAAATGCTGGCTCTATATGAATATGATTAAGAAATGTTATGTAGAATGGATGAATGAATGTGAATGTATGAATGGAACTGTTTTTAAATATTTCTATATTGAACCAAAAGGAATATGATCACAGCTATGAATGCATGTGTGAAATTGAGGAATGGTCGACACAATGCGATTTAGAACCCTGAATGAAATTTATTTTGTTATTTTCTAATATGATGAATGAATTAATGAATTTATGCACTGAATGAGTTGTTATTTTATGTGATAATCGAATGTATGGTTTGTGATAATAAAGATATGGTATCCCTGATATAAGTGAGTGTAAGGGGCTGAAATGAAGAAGATAAATGCAAGAAATAAAATATAAAATGAAACTTGATATAACGAATTATGGAATTGTTACTTTTTTTTTTTTTTAAATTTAATATTGTGCAAAAATATATTTCTTTACCATTAAATACTCAACTATTTTTTTCTTAGTTCTAGCTATTCTTCACCATTATTTAGTTTCTGTTATACAGAAATATGTTATATATTCAGTCAATTTCCTTGTGAATTGTTTCTCTTATGTTATATAAATACTAACACACAAAACTGTCATGCTATATTTATTATGCAATACGTTAGAGATAAATGTATATTTTATTTATATTTTTTTATTATAATGTCATAATAGGATAATTCATAATTTTTTAAAAATAATATCTAATTTTGTTCTACTAATATATTATATTAGGATTAATGATAATATGAATGGATAAAAAACATAATAACAAATCAAATTTATTATATATTAAATAAATGATATTAAACATTTTTTTAATTAAACTAATTAAAATTACTAAATATACTAATTAATTAAGTCAAATTATATTTTTTTATTAAAATAAAATAAAATTTACTTTTAATTTATTTTATTTTCATATAAAATTTATCAATAATTTAATTTTATAAGTTTTTAATGTTTATATTAAAAATAGAAATAAATAAAAAGAAAATAAATTTAAAAGAAAAATATAAATATTTATAATTAATTTTATAAAATAAAAAATATATAATAATTATATAAAATTAGATATAATTAAAATATAATTTGATAAACAAAATTAAATATAAATTAATATAATAAATATTTAATATTTATTTATAAAATTAAAATAAATTCTGATAATTAAATAGAAATATTTAATACTAATAAAAAATATTAATGATATATATATTTTAAATTAAAAAAAATAAATTTTTCATTCCTAAATTAATTATAATTTTTTTTAAAAACTGTTATGCAAACATAACTTTTATAAATATATTAAAAATTTTACCAGATAACAAAATATTTTACAAAATATCATTTTTGAAAGATATTAAAATAATTTTGATATTTAAAAATTAATTCAAAAACTATATTTATAAATAAATTATTAAAAACTATAATTTTTATTATTATAATATATTATTATAAAATATAATAAATTAAAAAAAATAGATCTGTATAAAAAAATTTCTTTAAATATTATCTATTATTTATCTCATATTTTACAAATATTTTATTTTTCTTATTCAAATGTGTGAGACTATTAAATTGGAAGAGTAGAAAAGATAGGTCCTATATTAAAACTAACTTTTTCACACAAATTTTATAATTGTAAAGGGAAGAGATATAGTGGAAGGTCACACTAATATTTAAACTTTTCTGTTATGCAAACATTATTTTTTTTATATGGAAATAAATTAGGTCTAGAACAAAACTAATTAAAAAATTAAACAGTTACAAAAAAATATTGTACTCAACAATTGTATAATTGTATGGGTTTTTAGATTTTGAATTGGAATTTATTTCATTTTATTATTTTTTTTACTATCATAAAAATAATAACAAAAAAAATTAATATGGTAACATATAATTATGACTAACAAAAAAAAATTAAAGCAAAAAAATAAAAAATTTGAAATTTCATTTGAAATAAAAAAGTTATTTAACTATTTTTAAATTATGATAGAAACGCAATTATGAGATATACATTAATTTTATCTTTAAAATAGACATACAGTTTTATCTTTTTTAAATATACAAATATTTATAAGATTATTAATTTATATTTTATGAAGATAATAATCATTATGATTAATCTTTAATTTTTAATATTATTTTTTTTTCATTTGATATTTGATATCATTAATATTATGAGATATTTATCAAGAATATTTTTTAGTATAGCTGTTTTTTAATCAATTCAAATATTAGTGTGACCCACGTATTCTTTTCTATTGTGATCATAATTTAAATTTGGTGTCGTCGTACAATTTTGATTTGGTCGGAATTCATTTTTGTTATGATCGGGAAAATTTTGTTGTAGTTGGAAGAATTCGATGCAGTCATAACTTATTTTGGGTGTGGTCGAAAATTTTTGGTTGAGTTGGAATCAATTTTAATGTGGTCAGAATTCAAATTTGGTTTGGCCGGATGAATGTAGACCATTCCTCATTCATTTATGATTCAATCAAAAAATTTTGATTCGGTCGAAATTCTTTTACTGTGTAGTCGAAAATTTTTGGTTTGTTCAAAATCAATTGTTGGTGTGGTCAAAATTTATATTTGGTTCTGTTAAACAAATCCGGCATAGTCAGAATTCAAGAATTTGATGATGTTAGAACTCATTTCTAGTGCCGTTTAAAAATTTTGGTAGAATCAGAATGGATTTCTAGTGTGGTTAAAATTCATATTTGGTTCGATCGAATAAATATGATGCATTCCTCATTCATTTATGTTCCTGTTGAAAAATTTTGGTTTAGTCGGAATTTTTTTACATTGTAGTTGAAATTTTCTTTTTCGTTCCAAATCGATTGCTAATGCGGTAAGAATTCATATCTCCTTTAGTTGGAGGAATTCATTTTCTCTACGGTCGAGAACTTTAGGCTTGGTCCAAATTCATTTCTAGTACGGTTAGAATTTATATATGCTACGGTCGGAAGTATTCGTTGTAGTCAGAATTCACTTTTAGTTTGGTCGGAAAATTCTAGTTCGGTCAAACTTTATGTATAATGTGATCAGAATTTCTATATGGAGCGGTTGACAAATTTTTGTTTAGTCGGAATCCATTTATGATGCGGTCATAATACATATTTGGTGTGGTCAAGAGAATATGGTACAGTTAGAAGTCATATCTAGTACGACGAAAAAATTGTGGTTTGGTTAGAATCCATTTCTAGTGTGGTCATAATTCATATCTAGTGCGGTCATAATTCATATCTAGTGCGGTCATAGTTCATATCGAGTGCAGTCGAAAGAATCTAGTACAGTTAGAACTCATCTCTTGCAAGGTCGAAAAACTTTGGTTTTATTGGAATTCATTTCTGGTACAACCAAACAATTTTGCTACCTTCAAAATTCATATATGTTGTGGTTGAAAGAATTTGGTGCAATCAAAACTCAATTCTAGAGCTGTTGAAAATTTTGTATTCAGTCAGAATTGATTTTTAGTGTGGTCAAAATTCATATCTGGTTCGGTCAGACGAATATGGTGCATTCGTCAATCATTTATGTTCCGGTTAAAAAATTTTGGTTCAGCTAAAATTTTTTTATGATGCGTTAAAAACTTTTGGTAATTGAGGAATGGTTGAGACAATGTGATTTAGATCACTGAATAAAACTTATTTTGTTATTTTCTAATATGATGAATGAATTAATGAATGTATGCATTCAATGAGTTGTTATTTTATGTAATAATCGAATGTATGGTTGATGATAAGAAGGATATGCTATGTATCATATAAGGGGTTGGAATGCAGAAGATAAATACAAGAAATAAAATGCAGAATGAAACTTGAATGGTATAAAGAATTATGGAATTGTTACTTTTTTTTTTTTCAAATTTAATATTGTACAAAAATAGATTTCTTTACCATTAAATACTCAACTATTTCTCGTTAGTTTTGCGCTATATTTTATCATTATTTAGTTTCTATTATACATAAACATGCTACATATTTGTTATATATTCAGTAAATTTTTTTGTGACTTGTTTCTTTTATGTTATATAAATACTAATACACAATACTCTCATGCTATATTTGATATGCAGATCTTGTTTAAAATCATAATATATATAAATATATATTTTATTTATATTTTTTTATTATAATGTTAGGATAATTCATAATTTTTTTAAAAATAATATATGATTTTATTCTACTAATATATTATATTAGGATTAATGATAATATAAATGGATAAGAAACATAATAACAAATAAAATTTATTATATATTAAATAACTGATACTAAACATTTTTTTTAATTAAACTAATTAAAATTACTAAATATACTAATTAATTAAATCAAATTATATTTCATTATTAAAATAAAATAAAATTTAATTTTTATTTATTTTATTTTCATATAAAATTTATCAATAATTTAATTTTATAAATTTTTAATGTTTATACTAAAACTAGAAATAAATAAAAAGAAAATAAATTTATATAAATTTAAAAGAGAAATATAAATATTTATAATTATATAAAATTAGATATAATTAAAATATAATTTGATAAAAAAATTAAATATAAATTAATATAATAAATATTTAATATTTATTTATAATATTAAAATAAATTCTGATAATTAAATAGATATATTTAATGTTAATAAAAAATATTAATGATGTATATATTTTAAAGTAAAAAATAAATTTTTCATTCCCAAATTAATTATAAATTTTTTTAAAAACTGTTATTCAAACATAACTTTTATAAATATATTAAAAATTTTACAAGATATAAAAATATTTTACAAAGTATTATTTTTAAAAGATATTAAAATAATTTTAATATTTCAAAATGTAATTTAAAAACTATACTTATAAATAAATTATTAAAAACTATCATTTTTATTATTATAATATATTATTATAAAATATAATGAATTAAAAAAATAGATCTGTATAAAAAATTCATCAGAAAAAATTTTCTTCAAATATTATCTATTATTTATCTCATATTTTACAAATATTTTATTTTTTTATTCAAATATTTGAGATTATTTAATTGGAAGTATAGAAAAGATAGGTGCTATATTAAAACTAATTTTTCACGCAAATCTTATAATTGTGAAGGGAAGAGATATAGTGTAAGGTCACACAATATTTAAGCATTTCTGTTATACGAATGAGTAAAGAATTAAATAGTCACAAAAAAGAAAAAAAAAAAAAATACTGTAATCAACATTTGCATGATTGGGCTTTCAGATTTTGAATTGGAATTTATTTCATTTTATTATTTTTCTTACTATTATAAAAATAATAACAAAAATAAAAAAAATAATTTAATATGGTATCATATAATTATGACTAACAAAAAAAATTAAAGCAAAAAAATAAAAAATTTGAAACTTCATTTGAAATAAAAAATTATTTAATTGTTTTTAAATTATGATAGAAAAGCAACTACACGTTTGAGATATACATTAATTTTATCTTTAAAATAGATATATAATTTTATCTTTTTTATATATACAAACATTTATAAGATTATTAATTTATATTTTATGAAAATAATAATCATTATCATTAATCTTTAATTTTTAATATTATAACTTTTTTTCATTCGATATCATTTATACTATGAGATATTTATCAACAAATTTTTTCAGTATAGCTATTTTTTAATACAGAAAAAGTGTTATAATTTCTTGTCAATTAATATTTTTAATTAATTCAAATATTAGTGTGACCCACATATCCTTTTCTATTGTGATCATAATTTAAATTTGGTGTGGTCGTACTATTCTGATTTGACCGGAAGTCACTTTTGTTATGATTGGAAAATTTTGTTGCAGTCGGAAGAATTCGATGCAGTCATAACTTATTTTTGGTGTTGTAGAAAATTTTTGGTTGAGTTGGAATCGATTTCAATGTGGTCAAAATTCAAATTTGGTTTGGTTGGATGAATGTAGACCATTCTTGATTCAATCGAAAAATTTTGATTCGGTCGAAATTCTTTTACAATGCAGTCGAAAATATTTGGTTTTATCAAATCAATGGCTGGTGTGGTCAGAATTTATATCTGGTTTGGTTGGACGAATCCGATACCGTCAGAATTCAAGAATTTGATGATGTTAGAACTCATTTCTAGTCCCGTTTAAAAATTTTGGTTCAATCAGAATGGATTTCTAGTGTGGTTAAAATTCATATATGGTTCGGTCAAATAAATTTGGTGCATTCCTCATTCATTTATGTTCCGGTCGAAAAATTTTGGTTTAGTCGTAATTTCTTTACATTGTAGTCGAAATTTTGGTTCGTTCTGAATTAATTGCTGGTGCGGTAAGAATTCATATCAGGTTTGGTCGAACGAATCCGTTGTAGTTAGAATTCATTTGAGGTACAATCGAAATTCATTTATGGTGCAATTAGAATTTGTATATGCTACGGTCAGAAGAATTCAGTGTAGTCTGAATTCGCTTTTAGTGTGGTTTAAAAATTTTGATTCAGTCAAACTTTAGCTTTGGTGCGATTAGAATTTCTATCTGGGGCGGTTGACAAATTCTGGTACAGACAAAATCCAATTCTGGTGCGGACAAAATTCTTATCTAGTGAGGTGGAAACAATATGGTGTAGTCAGAAGTCATCCTTGTCGTAATTGAAAAATTCTCATTTGGTCGAAATCCATTTCTACTGCGGTCATAATTCATATCTGGTTCAATCGAAGAAATCTTGTATTGTCAATAGTCATCTCTAGCATAGTAGAAAAATTTTGGTTTGGTCGGAATCCATTTCTGGTGTGGTCATAATTCAAATCTAGTACGATCAGAAGATTCTGTTTTGGTCAAAATTCATTTCTGATGTGATAGGAAAATTTTATTACTGTTAAAATTCATAAATGGTGCGATCGAAAGAATTCGATCGAGTCTAAACTCATTTCTAGTGGTGTTTAAATATTTTGATTTAGTCGAAATCAATTTCTAGTGTGGTCAAAATTTATATATGGTTTAGTCGGACAAATCTGGTGCATACCTCGTTCATTTATTTTCTGGTAAAAAAATTTTGGTTCGTTTGAAATTTTTTCGATGCGGTAGAAATTTTTCGGTTCGTTCGGAATCCATTGCTAGTGCGGTAAGAAGTAGTGTTGGTTCAGTTGGACTAATCCGATGCAATTAAAATTCATATGTTGGACGATCAAAAAATTCAAACTCAATTGAAATTCATTTCTAGTGCGGTCAGAATTTGTATATGTTGCAGTAAGAAT
Source organism: Macrotyloma uniflorum (assembly GCA_016859785.1). Taxonomy (NCBI): domain Eukaryota; kingdom Viridiplantae; phylum Streptophyta; class Magnoliopsida; order Fabales; family Fabaceae; genus Macrotyloma; species Macrotyloma uniflorum. Next base: position 683,726 of record BDMB01000079.1, on the reverse strand, counting down.
ATTTTGGTGCAGCCAGAATTAACTTTTAGAGGTGTCGAAAAATTCTAATTTGGTCAAACTTCAAGTTTGGTGCGATCGGAATTTCTCCATGGTGTGGTTGCAAATTTTGGTTTAGTCGGAATCCATTTTTGGTGTGGTCATAATTCATAGCTAGTGTAGTCAAAAGAATCTGGTCCAGTCAAAAGTCATCTCTAGCGCGATCGAAAAATTTTGGTTCGGTCAGAATGCATTTCTAGTTCTGTCATAACTCATATCTGATGTAGTCGATAAAATGTGGTGCAGTCAGAAGTCATCTTTGGTGCGGTCAACAAATTCTGATTTGGTCGAAATCCATTTCTAGTACGATCAGAATTTAAATATGGTAAGATCGGAAGATTCTGGTTTGGTCGGAATTCATTTATGGTGCAATAGGAAATTTTTTATGAGGTAAAAATTCATATTTTGTGCGGTCAAATAATTTGGTGCAGATAAAACTCATTTTTGGTGCCATTTGAAAATTTTGGTTCTATCAACATCAATATCTAGTGTGGTCCAAATTCATAGCTGGTTCAATCGGACGAATCTGGTGCATTCTTCATTCATTTATGTTCTAGTCGAAAAATTCTAGTTCATTCAGAATTTTTTTACGATGCGATAAAAAATCTTTGGGTCATTCGGAATCGATTACTGGTGTGATAAGAAGTCATATATGGTTTGGTTTGATGAATTCGCTACAGTCAGAATTCATTTACGGTACGTTCAAAAAATTCAAGCTTGGTCAAAATTTATTTCTAGTGCCATTAGAATTTGTATATGCTACAATCAAGAGAATTTTGTGTAGTCAAAATGCACTTTTAGTATGATTGGTGATAGAAGAGATTTTTATAGTCGCCTTAATCCCTTTTTCAAATGATAGACCCCCTTAAGTGTAGTATAGGGAACCAAGATTATCGAATCCAAGGAGTAGTGAGAATGAGTAGGCAATGATTAAGTTAGAATATGAGATGGGGAAATGAATGTAATGTAATGAATTGTGATGTGGAATTGATGCTGTGAAAAAGAGTGTTATGAAATGAGATGAAATGTTGTTATGCAAATGAATCTAATTCCTAAATGATGATGAGTAAATGTTAGTTAGAAAGCAGTACTTATTTTTCTGTATTTTATGATGAACTGAATTTGAGGAATGATATGAAGTATAAAATCAAATGGATGAATCTAAATGATTGTAGTAACAACTTTATACAGTATGAAGATTAATAGGAATGATAAGAATGTAAAAGAAATGACCGTGAAGTATTAATGTCTATTGATTATTCGAAAGGATGAATGGTGAATGATGATAGATGATTTGATGATTTGATTTATGATTTGGTCCAGAATTCACTGAAGAATAATGAATGAATTTGAGTGAATGAATGAATGTCAATTATGCTGTAAATCTTTTTTTTTTTTAATGATGCAAAAATGAAATATGCAAATAGAAGATTAAAATGCAATGATCAATGAAGTAGTGAAATAATGATGCATAAGTGATGAGACTTTAATTTAACACATTTTATTTAATTAATAATTATATTTAAGTATCTTTAAGTAAGTAGAATAAGCCAAATTAAATGAAAATTATATTCTGTAAAGAATTACAAAGTCTAGAAAAATTCGTTTTAAGACAGCATAAAATCACAGCCTGACGTTCACTTATTGTTTCGCCCATATCCTTTTCCACAATGCTCCTAAAATCGTGATTTTTTATGCAGATTAAAATAGACACATGGAAATTTTCATAGAAACTGGAATCACACAATTCGGTGCAAAAATGGATTTTTCACAATCAACCCAAGTCGAGTCAACTGCAGTTCACGAATCCAGAAAAGTCAACTTCGAAGAATTGGGTCTCCAGAACGCTACAAAGCTCCTAAAATCACAAAATCTGTCCTAGAAGAAAGTAGACTTGCTGGGATTTAATTTAGATTTTGAATGACACAATTTGGACCAGAAATGGATTTTTGGTAAGCCAAACAAGCAGACGCGACAGTAGCTACAATCAGATGGAACGCGCGAAAAACATCTCTCAGTAATCGAGGCCCACTGGACTTGTCCAAGCCCTTAAAATTACTAAACATGTCTCGTTTGAAAATAGACTCGTATATCTTCATTTGGAAACTCAAATCGATCAATTTGATGGAGAAACGAGTAAGATACACACGCTCTAAGTTCACCCATGTGCAGTTGAAGCATGAAAAACGTGATCTAAAGAAATATGGGCCAGTTCATACGAAGACCCACCCACTAAGCAGAGATTATGTAAATTATAAATAGCCATAGCTCCTGTGTAATTAGTAGAGAGATTCTGCAATGGAGATCAAGCATAGCTACGTACATTTACAGTTTACAAGTTTCGGTTTTCAGTTGCAATGTGTAGAGCTACCTGTAGTTTTCTTCTTTCACAGGTTTTCAGCATAATGCAAGTAAGTTTTCTGTAGTTTCTTGATTTTTCTCTCTCATTCCTTCTTCACTTCTTCTTTAAACATGTTCATTTCTTGAATCTTTCCACTTTCAATGGTTTACTTTACACGCATCCACCTCAGTCCGATTTCTTCACGTGATCTTGTTTAGTTTTCTTTCCCTTAGTAATAGTTCTTGTTATTTGAAGCTTGTTAGTTCTCTAGTTTCTCGGTTTCCAGGAGTTTTAAATAATTGAATCATTGAATAAAAATTTTTTGATGTCTTTGTGAGTTCTTGGAACAATTGAATGTCTTTCAATGGTATAAAAACCAGTTTCAATATCTCTACAAGATTCAACATTGTTTGAATTGATTCTTATTCCTTAAAACCCTCAGCTAGATTGATCTTTTATAGTTTGATTCAATTTTACACTTGCTGCAGTTTAATCCATAGAGTAGGAAGATTTACTGTTCCAGAGCAATAGTGTTAAGACAATTTTAGTTCCATATTTTAGTTTGTTTACAGTACACGTCACGTCCCGATTATGCTTTAGATTCAGTTCTGCATTTCATAGCATAGTTTTCATTTTAGCTCTACAGTCTTTCAATTTCATAGTCTAGCTTTGTTTCTAATGCCATATTAGTTTTAATTCTGCATTATGATTGCATTTTGAAATTCAATATCACCTCAATTCCAAATCTGCATGCATCGGTTAATTAGGCTCCTTGCATCATAGCAATAAACTCTAGTTTCATTGCATAATAAAGTTCACTGCATTGGTCAATTCATTTTAATTTCAATTCTACATTAGTTTGATACCATAGTTCAGGATAATCTCCAATTCATCTTAGACCTCAGTTATGCATTTCATCTAGGATTTACATTGTATAAAAATTCCAGTAGCAATTTAACTTTCAACTGTGCATTTCCACTGTTCATACTGTTAGCTTGCACTTGCATTCCATCTTGCATTATACCATCAATTTGCATCTGTTTCTACTTTAAATCCAATCCATACCATCTAAGTCAACACCACACGCTGCATAATTCAATTTTACCGCTGCATTACATTTTAATTCATTCACTAATCTACTTCATAAGAATTATGCATCCAAATTCAATCCACTGCATCATTCATAGTTTAGTTGCACCATTTGATTTTATTTCAATAAATACAGTAGTTCATTCATTTCAACACATCACATTTCAATCCACTGATTTTAGACTCTTGCATTTGCATCATAGAACATAATTCAATTCTCTTCACATCACTATTAATCCTAGTTTAGCTTTTTGCATTTAGATTCGTTTTAGTACATCAGTAGCAACTTAGTGCATCACTCAAATCTGCATCATCCAGCTTAGTCCATTAGCTCATTCAACACAATACAGTAATCAGTTAGCCATCTTGCATTTTCAATTCAAGTTAGCATTTCAGTTCCAGATTAAAAACCCCCCTCTTTATATCCTACTCCTATCATACACCAATCATCTACCACTAGACATAATACCATATATTCTGCATCATTCCATTCCATTAAACACCTGCACTATTTAAATCTGCTCTCATTCATAAAAGATCAACCTGCTGTTCAACTTCACATTACATCATTTTTATTCATACACATAGATCATTATCACAGTATCATAAAACTCGCATTTTATATCCCCGCCAACATTCCATTTGCATCCATAAAAAGAATAAACCAAACCTCACAACTTACTCTCTGGATTGACACTCAAGGTCTCCCCACTACTACATTTAAAAGGGGATTTGAAAAATTGTTTGAGAAAACCAAACGCGACAAAAAGGTTTAATCAATAAGACTGCAAACTAAATGTGAAATGAACTGCTAGAATTATAAACGAATGATAAATGCAATGTGAAATCAGATGTGGAACAAATTCATCCTAATGTGATATAGAATTGAAAACTGAATTAAAATGAATGGGGTTTGAATTGATTGAATTGAAATGAAAATACAGAAAGTAAAAGCAGTATGAAGGATTGAAATCAAAGATTATTTCTACTTGAAAATTCTGGAAAAATAAAGACCAAAACAAGAATACAAGAACCAAAACAAGAACATGAACAGTGAGAATTTCTGGAAAACTTAACTAATCGGTTTCCAGTAATCCTACTCCTAAGTTGCGTAGAATTAAAGCTAAAATTACAACTAAATCAACTACAGATCAAAGCATTAAACGGAAAGCGATTAAAACTATGTATAAGAGAGTTTCACAACTCCAAACCAAATTGAAAGTGTTGGATTTTTCTCAAAGCAAGAAACTAGAGTGCTCTCAATTAAACACTCCCTTGAAAGACATCCAAGTGTCTCAAACTCTTAGAGAAATACCAAGAAACATTTCCTCACCGATTAGAAATCACAAAAAAATCTTGCAACTACACTACGCTGAATTAAACTTGTGAGAATTAAGAGAAAACATTGCTGAAATTTAAATTGCAAAGAAACTAAAAGATAAAACTCAAAACAATGAACAAGATCCTAAGTTCTAGCCAATCTTGAATATCAAAGCCTTTCTCCACTTCAATATCCGATTAATCAACCAAATATACATTGAAGAATGTGAAAAATTCACTGCTTTGCCTTCACTCTCAATCGAGAAGCTATCTCAAAGTAAACCATGGAGAAAAGTTGATTTCAAGCATTGTGTAACAAGTAGTTTCTTATTCATTGAATTTTGTTCGAAATAAAATTCTATCTAACTATGAAAACAGTAAAAAGAAAGTAAAGAAACATTGAGAAGAGGCACTAGAGTGAAGAAGAACGAAGAGTCAGAACTTCCATTGAAGATGAAACTTGAAAATACAAAGGAAAGAAGAATCGGTTGTAGCCATGTGCTCGAAGATTAAATGTTGAAACTAATTGCTCTAAATGCCAAATCTCACTTAATTACATTGGTTAATAATCTATATATACTAAAAAATTGTTACAATGAATTTAGGGACCTTGGAGAACTGTAGAGGGCCCATAACTTGAGAGAAACTCGTCATCTGAGTCAACTATAGGTCAGCGAACTTCAGACACACGCCAAAAATCTAATTCTGCTCCAAATCGTGCAGTTGGACTTCCTATAGAAAGCATGTTAATTCTAGTTTCCAATGCCACAAAAATCACGATTTTTGGAGGTCTGTAGCAAAAGATATAAAAGAAACAGTAAACATACTTCAAACTATCAATAACATAAAATATTGTTTTTGTGCTGCATATTCTACGAATTTTAATTTATGTTTCTAAATTCCTAAAAAACTTATTTAAGCTTAATTATGTTAAATTAACATTCTAAGAACACATTAGAACTCTTGTTAGCATTTATAATTAAGTAAAATCACAATTCTATCAAATACCCCACACTTGAACATTTGCACTCCTGGACAAAGATAAACTATGCAATACGAAGCTTTTAAAAATCCAATTTCATACAGTGAGTTGATGAAAATATTATTTAAACCTCATGTAACTTAAATCAAAGCATTATAGTGTGTGACTCCTTGATTAGAAACAACCATCACAGTTTTAAACATGAATATTTTCCAACTTCTTTTGAGATTCCTCACTGGAGAAGGTGTTTCACTCTTGCTCTCTCTTAGTGTTTGATAGGTGTTATTTTCTCTCAAGCATCCTTAATGAAGAACTGATAGCATAGGCTTGATTGAATTCTAATTCCTCTTAATTACAATACATCCAAAGAATCACAAAGGCTTCATAATAGCTTATAATGTTCGGGCAGGATAAATAAGGGAATGCAGGGCTTTAAATATCGAATTCTTGACAAGAGAAGCTTGGTTCTTAAATATTGTATGTGTGGGAAAACCTCTAGGCACAACTTTCTTTTCTTTGCATTTCCTATAGATCATAATTTATTATTCCTTAGCAGCTTATATTGTACTACTTTTGCTATTTTTATTTTTCTGATTTTTCAATTCTGCCAACTTTGCTAAGGTCTTTATTCACTTCCTTTGCTGCTTTCCCAATCTATTTTGCATATTTTAAACACCCCACACTTGAGCTTTGCTCAGTCCTTGAATCAGAATCTTTTCCTTTGTCAAGAATTCAAGAATATAATGGTTTTTTCTGGCCTTTGCCTTGTAATATACAAGTTATAAGCAAAGAAATGGATAATTAAGCTCAACGGGGTGACTAGTGTTTATAATATTCAATGGTAAGCTGTATTTGGTCAATAGCTGAGACAAACATGGCCTTGATCACTTTCAGAGGATGCATAGAACCAAGATAATTACCTCATAGAATAAAGTCAAGTTCTGCAACAATTAATCATCAAGAATGAATCACAGTTCAAAGAGTATAGGCTCAAAAACTCACAGGTTTATATAACTCAATGAAGCTGGATTCAATTCTGTTTTTAAATTATGAAAACATTACCAATTTCAGTGATCAACACATCATCATGTATCAATTCAAATAATCATAATATAGAATTAATAAATCAAGTTTTTTTTTCAACTCAGTAATTTCAAACATCTAGAAAAATAGCTGAATTCAAAACATAATATTGTTGTTATTTACTTTGCACTAGGTTTTAACAATTATAACTCAAGCATAAATCAAGAATTATGAACCAAAAAGAAAATTAGAAACCCCCTAAATACCCCACACCTAAAAGACACATTGTCCTCAATGTAAGCAAGGTAAAATAGGAAAGAGCATACTTTAAGAAGCCTCGGGTTGCAGGAAATCATCACAAAATCACCTTATTGTTGCAAAACTGGATTAGTAAGCTCAATGGCATGATTATGTTCAATAGAAATCGGTTGGTTTTCATGAAATAATTTGAGTTGGTGTCCATTAACTTTAAAAGTGTTTCTTGTTTTTAAATTAGCAATTTTGATGGCTCCATGAGGGAAAACATTAGTGACAACATAAGGACCTTTCCATTTTGATTTTAACTTACCCGAAATAAGCTTAAGTCTTGAATCAAGCAGCAGTACCTTTTGGCCTTTCTCAAAGTGCTTACAATTGATATTATCATCATGAAATTTCTTTGCCTTTTCTTTGTAACTTTTAGAGTTTTCGTAGGCTTGAAGTCTGATTTCCTCCAGCTCTTGAAGTTCTAGCTTTCTCTGTTTTCCAGCTTCATCCTTAGATAAATTACAAGTTTTGACAGCCCAAAATGACTTATGCTCAATCTCTACAAGGACATGGCAAGATTTTCCATAAATTATTCTAAATGGAGACAGGCCTAGAGGTGTCCTGAATGTAGTTCTTTGTGCCAACATGGCATCTTCCAAGTGTTGGCTCCAATCTTTTCTATTTGGTTGCACCAGTTTCTGTAACAAGTGTTTCACCTCTGTATTAAATACTTCTGCTTGTCCATTAGTTTGCGGATGGTAGGCAGTGTATATTTTATGAGTGACACCATATTTGTTAAATAAAGTAGCTATTGTTCGATTACAGAAGTGGCTCCCTTGGTCACTGATTATAGCTTTAGGAACTCCAAATCTGCAGAAAATGTTAGTCTTAATAAAATTAGAAACCACTTTAGAATCATTTGTCCTTGTTGCTTTTGCTTCAACCCACCTGGATACATAATCAACAAGTATAATGCAATGAAAACCATTAGATACAGGGAAGGGACCCATAAAATCAATCCCTGAAACATCAAAGACTTCACAAAAAATTATAGGTTTTTGTGGCATCTCATTCCTTCATGTTATAGCATTTCCTGCCCTTTGGCACTGCTCATAGTTTATTACATAATTATGCACGTCTTTAAATATTGCAGGCCAGTAAAATCCATATTCAAGGACTCTCATTGCAGTCCTTTTTGACCCCATGTGATCTCTAGCAGGGAACTGTGACATAATTCCAAGATATGCCTGTTGTCTTCATAACCTTGGTTTTGCATCCTGCTTTTTCAATAAATATTTAATGGCAACATGATCAGTGAAAATATTTATTTTAGTTCCTAATAAATATGATCTAAACTTGTCTAAAGCAAATACTATGGCTAGAAGCTCTTTTTCAGTAGTGGTATAATTTATTTGTGCAGAATCTAAGGTCCTAGAAGCATAGGCTATAACATGGGTTAACTTATTTATTCTTTGTGAAAGCACAGCTCCTAATGCAAAGTCGGATGCATCACACATTAACTCAAAAGGTAAATTCCGATTAGAAGGCTGCATGATTGGTGTAGATGTTAACTTATCTTTAAGTTCATTGAAAGCACTCTTACAATCATCATTGAATACAAATTTCTCATCTTTTTGTAATAATTTAGATAAGGGAAGAATATCTTACTGATATCTTTAATAAACCTTCTATAAAAGCCAGCATGTCCAAGGAAAGATCTCACTTCCTTCACGGATTCAAGATAGTTCAAGGTTGTTATGACTTCAATCTTTGTTTTGTCCACTTCAATCCCTTTACCTGAAATTAAATGTCCTAAAACTATGCCTTCCTCTACCATAAAGTGGCACTTTTCAAAATTAAGAACAAGATTAGATTGAACACATCTATTCAATACCTTAGCTAAATTATTTAAGCAAGATTCATAAGTAAAACCAAAGACAGTGAAATCATCAATATATACCTGCATGCATTCTTCAATTAAGTCACTAAATATACTCATCATACACCTCTGAAAAGTAGCAGGAGCATTACATAATTCAAAAGGCTTCCTACAGTAAGCAAAGGAGCCAAATGGACAAGTGAAGGTGGTCTTGTGCTGGTCTTCAAGTGCTATATGTATTTGCATGTAACCAGAGAAACCATCCAAAATACAATAATGAGACCTGCAAGTCTCTCAAGCATTTGATCAATGAATGGTAAGGGAAAATGGTCTTTTCTTGTAGCTTGATGAAGCTTCTTGTAGCCAATACACACTCTCTATTTATTAGTGACTCAAGCCTACAGAATTTCCTTGTTTTTAGTTTCCATTATGGTGGTTCCTGATTTCTTAGGCACCACTTGGACAAGGTGTTTTTCATTTTCTTTTTAAGTTTTCCCGTAATGTAGTATAGAGTTAACTTGAGTGTCAATCCAAGGAGCACAAGTCCAAAAATGTTTTGTTCAATTGTTAAAGGATTGTACAAATTAATGGGGAAGTTTTGATTGTAGAAATCAAGAAACTAAAACGGAAACTATAAAACAAAGTTTGAAATCTGTAAATGAAATACAGAATTGAAAACAAAACAAAACTAAGACTTAGAAATGAACTAAATGCTAGAAAACAAGATGAAAACTACAATTGAGTTAAAGGTTTACAATATAAGAAGAAATTTATACTAAAATTTAGTGAGAAAGATTAAAGCTATACTTAAAATTAAAATTAAAAATAGAAACAAAACATCAAGATAAATTCTAAAATTGAAAATGAAATAAATGGAGGAACTGGAAAACAACTAAAATCAAACTAGGGAGAATAAAATCAAAATCTTAAATAACAATAAAGGACAATTTAAGAAAGCAAAAATTTGAAGTGTAAAGAAAGCAAAACTAAAAGAAAATACTAAAACATTAAAATGCAAGAAGAAAAGAATTGAAATGGAAATGTAATAGCAAAATGAAAGTACCAAAAATAATGAATTATTTTCGCTAAAAGGGAAATGAATGCATAAACAACAAAGTAAAATTGTATTAAAGACAAAAAACAGAAAACTATTCCACACAATGAATTGAATACAAAGATTAAAAACAAAATAGAATACTATGCCCTATTTAATTGCTGAAAACTGAAAAGAAAGATAAGTAAAGAAACTATATCATGGAATAAAAGAAAATCAAACTATGATCACAAAATATAGAAGTAAAACCTAACACTAAATCACTATAGAACTAAAATACAGGAATGAAACTTTAAATTGCAAGAAATCAAAGATTGAAATTAACATGCAGACGTTAAAAGAAAGAGCCAAAACATTGAATCGCTTGCGAAGGAAGTAAATGAATTTAGAAGCAATTACTTGAGATATTATTTTAAATTTTTTATTCATCTTGCATTAAGAATCTAATTAATCCATCAAATCTTTGTAAAGTAGTTTTTAGAAATACATTCCAGCACATTGTTATTGTTATTCTCAATCAAGAACAACAAAGAAAATTAATTGCTAGAAGGAAGAAGAAGTTAGAGCAATGAATCCATCTTCTACCTCAAGTAAGTGCTTGTACATTCAAGAGAAAATTCAAGAACTGAAAGAGAAGAGAGAAAGTGAATGTAGAACTCCAAAAGTCACAAAAGGGAAAAATTCTATTAACAAAAAAAATATAACAAAGAAAAGGACTTACAACCAAAACTAGAGGTAATGATGAACCTTGTAACTAATAACCGACAATTAAATGCAAAGTAAACTTGTTCTACACTCTTCAATCTCAGCCTAATCTACACTCTTCAATCTCAGCCTAATACAATTAACTTCCCTATTATTTATAAGGTTCTAAATTACATAATTGGATGGGCCAAAAAAAATAATAAATCGACCCATAAAAGTAGCAAAGTTCTGACTATTGTATAGCATCACTAGTCTGACTTCTCTGTTTTATAAAAAATTGCTCCGAGCTTCAAAATTGATGATTCCACATCCAAATTAAATCTGTATGAGTCTTGAATCCAATTCAAAAAGAATGAGCTCAATTGGATCACTACAAAAAATACTATAAATAAAATAGTGAGCAAAGGTCAATGCATAGTTAACATGAAAGTATAGTTAAAATACATAAATTATGATGTATTTAAATCTTGACTTATTTATTACAAAAAATATAAAAATATATTAAATATAACAAATAAATAAAATAAAAGTAATTAGCAAATATAATTAGTATATAATCATAGTTATAAAATGAGCTTCGTTAATACGCACTACCCTTGTCTCGTACATATACACATCCCAAACCTTGATAAGAAGCATTTCAATAAACCTCAAAAGGTTTCTCCTTGTCAGAATAACCAAAAATGGTGAACTAGTTAGCCTTTGCTTTAAATCCAAGAAACTTTTTTCTCACTTATCAGTCCAAGTAAAAGGTTGATCCTTGTAGGTCAACTGTGTTAGAGGTGCTACTATTTTGGAAAATGTCCCTCTTTAACCTTCTATAATAGCCAACTAAACCCACAAAGTTCTTCATCGAGATAACATTCTTAGGACGTTGTCATTGAATAACTACCTCCACCTTAGCAGGATCTATAGTAATTTATTGAGCATGTCCCAAAAAATGCACCTCTACTAACCAAAACTTACACTTGGACATTTTTGCATATAGTTGCTTCTCCCTTAAAATTCCTAACACTGTCCTCAAGTGCTCCTCATGAGTACAAGAATAAACAAGGATATCATCTATGAAAGCCACCACAAACTTGTCAAGAAATTGATGAAAGATTCTATTCATGTAATCCATTAATAGAACCGGGACATTCATCACTCCAAAGGATATTACCACATACTCATAATGATCATATGTGAATCTAAATAATTTCTTTTGAACATCTTCAGTGTACTAAAATCTGGTGATATCCCAGCTTAGATATATCTTGGAGAATACCGTAGCTCCATGTGATATCCCACCTTAGATATATCTTGGAGAATCCATCAAATCATTGATAGAGCCAACAGTCGCATGTGATTATCAAATACTAAATTTTCCCCTAATGTAGTATAGAGGTCAACCTAGGTATCAATCCAAAGACACAAACAACATTATCTATTCATTGTTAATTGTTTCATGAGGAAAACATAAAATTGGGGGATTGGAAACATTGAAACAAAATAAACTAAAGTTTTGTAAATTGAAAGCAATGTTAAACGTAATTAAATTCTACAAGAACAGAGAATTAAAATCAAGAAAACAGAGAATTAAACCTATCGATAAGAGAGTTTTACAATTCCAAACTAGATTGAAAGTGCTAAATTTTTCCAAAGCCAAGAAACTAGAGTGTTTTCAATCAAACACTCTCTTGAAAGACATCCAAGTGTCTCAAGTCTTTAGAAAAACACCAAGAAACCTTTCCTCACCAATTAGGAACCACAAAACAGTCTTGCAACTACACTACATTGAATTAAACATGCAAGAATTAAAAGGAAATGTTGCTGGAATTACATTGCACGAAAATTAAAGACAAAACTCAAAACAATGAACAAGAATCTAAATTCTAGCCAATCTTGAATATCAAAGCCTTTCTCCACTTGGAAACTTGATTAACCAATCAAGAATCCATTCAAGAATGTGAAAGATTTCACTACTTTACCTTCACTCTCAACCGAGAAGCTATCTCAAAGAAAACCAAGGAAAAAAGTTGATTTCAAGTATTGTGTAACAAGTAGTTTCTTCTTCATTGAATTTCGTTTGAATTAAAGAAATGTAAATGTTTGGCTGAAATTTAAATTGCAAGAATCATAAAGGAAGAAGAAAGAAAGCATTAAATTGCATAAACGTAAATTGAAATACCAAATGAAGAGACATTACAAGCGGAAGAGGAAAAAGCTACGTTACGCTACTCCTAACTTTGCTACCAATTCTACAAATGAAAAACTTGCTATGAAAAAATGACTATTGGAATCCTTATATATTAGTCCTAATTGCAATGAAGGAAGGGGTCCAGGTCTAGCCGAATTAGGCCCACCCAATAGCAAGAATACAAGTCATACACGCAAGGTACAACACATGTTTCGTTACAAACTTCCAAAATTTAATAAAAATATCTATTATATCCAAATGCAACGGTTCAGGTGTTCAAAGTGAAGCCCAAGAAGTCTAGAATCCAACGCAAAAAGAATCAGCTCAATCGGAGTTCTACAGAAAAAGATATAAAGAAAACAGTGAATATATGTCAGGATAAGGAAATACGAAAATACAGCGAAAATACAGTAAACATACAAAAAATGTAATGTTTTTGTAATTTTGCCTATTTATCATGGAAAATATGAAAATCTACTAAATGAAAGAAATAAGAAAAGAAAATATACTAAAGAAATGAAATAAGACTATAAATGTGAATAGAAAATATGTCTCATCAATCATCTATCCTTAATAGTAGATATTTGTTCTTGATTGTCAACTTGTTTAACTATCAATAGTCCACACACAATCAAGAACTCTCATCCTTCTTTTTCACCAAAAAGCACTAACGCTCCCTAAGGTGACACACTAGGCCTAATGAATTGCTTTTCTAACAACTCTTCAACTTACTTTGTCAATTCCACTAACTCTATTGGAGTCATTTTGTAAGGTGTCATTAATACTACTTCCACCTTTATGAGCAAGATTTTAGTCACTTTTCTTGTATCAAATACTTGAATTTCCCCTAATGTAGCATAGGGTTAACCAAGGTGTCAAATCCTAGGAGTAGTGAAAATGTAGACTCTTAATCCAGTGAAATATGTGTTTTTTTATTTATGAATGCAATGGAAAACTTGGGGAAAAAAGTTTAAAATGAATCTGTGAAATGTAGTGAATGAAATGCAATGGATGTTATGCAACAGATGCTAGAATCAGAACTAGCTAAGATGCAAATGTGTAAAATGATGCAGTTTTATATACATATGAATTATGCAGATTCGGGGGGTTTGATTTTGAAAACTGAACTGAAATTAAATGCAAAGAAGAATAGTATGTAATCAAAGAAAATGTAAAAGAATCCAAGAATAAAAATGCAGATTGGAAACAATGCAAATGCAGTATTTAAAGCAATGTTGAATAGCTAAATGATAAGAAAGAAAGTTGGAAAAGAAATTGGAATTTAAAAGGTAAATGCATAATGATTAAAGTGCAAGCACAAAATGAGTTGAAACTAAATTAATGTAGTACAGAGTGTAAATGCAAAATGGGAATCAGAAATTATAATTCAAATGTTGAAATGAAATTCAAATCAAATTCTAAGCTATCATATAGTATTAAAATTCAAAGGAAATTGAAATGATGTTGTAATTGAATTCTGAAAAACATACCAAAACAAAAAGAAGAACATGACAAATCAAGAACACCTAATCTATCAAATGAAATCAAAATTAGAAAATTGAATTACCTTGTAATTGAAGTAATACTTTTCATAATTGAAATTGAAAGTGCAATTGAATTAAAACTATCCACAACAATGAATTAAAATCCAGTAAACTATCTAAATGGAATCCTAGGAATTAAAACTAGTTTGAAGGTGCTGGATTAACTTGAAATCACAAAGCTAGAGTGTCTTATGCAGATTTCTCAACATTACACTCTCTTGAAAGACATCCAAGTGCCTTGTATTTCCAAGAAAACACCAAGGAATCCTTCCTCACTAATTCTAAATCCAAGAAACTCCAAAGAACTACCGAATTGCAAAATTAAAACTCAAGAAAACATGAATTAAAATGTTGGAATTAAAATTGTAGAGAATAAAATGCAAAACCCGAAACCAGTGAAGGAAAACAAACATGTTCAAGCCAATCTTAGCTATCATCAATCTCTCTATTTGAAAACTGAATTTGAACAACTAAGTAAACGCATAACTAGTGTGTTTGATCACAACTTTGCCTTCACCCTTAATCAAGAAGCAAATGCAAAGTAAACCAAAGAGAGATGATGATTCTAAGCATTTTGAATCAATGAAACTTCAAACACGAATTTTAGATTGAATGTAAACTTTAAAGCATAAAACGAATTGAAAATCAATGAAAGAAAAGTGAGAAGAGGCAAGAGAACACGCGGACACTAAGAGAAGAAAACTTCATTGCAAGAAAAGATCAAGAATACAACTAAAAAGCTGACTATTTTCAACTAACTTGAATGAAGCCATGTGTTGGAATTGTAAATTATTGGAATGCAATGTACTCTTTGCCAAATGTATTGAATTATAAGGCTAAATTTTATATTTATAATACAGAAGTGATAAACTTAATAGATGGTCCTTGTACAACTTGAGGTAGCCCGTAACTTGAGGGAATCCGCTCCTGCACTACAGCTACTGGACGCTAACTTTAATCATGTGACAAAAATCCAATTCTTGTCAAAATTGAGTGATTCCACTTTCTTATGAAAGCTTGATGAGTTAGGAATCCATTTCAAAAAATATCGTCCAAATCGGACACTTGTGGAAAAAGATATAAACAAAACAGTGAACCTATGTCAAGCTGTATAGCAGAAAAATATACTGTATAAATACAGTATTTTGCACAATTTTTAATCTTGGCTTATAAATTCATAAAAATATATTTCTTACTTAATTAGTTATTTTAAGATATTATAAACATTTATAGACCTATTTTAAAATTTATTTGCAAGTAAAAATCAAGTTACATCACACCTCAAGCACAAAATTAATGGAAAACTCTACTTCCCTCTTGAGAAGTAACCTAAGGATTCCATCACTCAACTGACCTACCTTCACTACTAGTCTCCATCTTAGTTAACAAAGCAACTAGATCCTCCTTGCAATTCTTTCTATACTTGTTGTGCAAATAACAATTCTCCTTCCATTAGGTCTAGAAACATAATTCTTTGTTGAACACAATCAATGAGAATGTGATTAGTTACTAATCAATCCATTCCTAAAATAACATCAAAGTTTTGTAGATGTAAGAAAATTAGATTGACTTTAAATCTACGTCCCTCTACCACCAGTAGACATTCTACACAAACAAAAGTTGTTAACACCATTCCTAAGGCTAGCATAGAAACTAGAAACTCAAACTATAACTCCCTCATAGGCAAACATAACTCACCCATGTACAAATTTGACACAAAAGAGTGTATCGTTCCAAAGTCATATAACACCTTCAATTCTTACCAACTACTGAACATAAAACATATACTAGTCTACCTGATTTAGAAATTTCTACTCCAGTCAATGCAAATACTCTATCGACTACTCTAGATTTGTTACCCTCTCCCTTAGCCTGTAGGGTCCCATTAGATTTAACTACTCCCCTCTTTCTAAGATAGTCTCTAAACAGATGCCACTGCTCTAAACAGATGCCACTAATTCTAACAAACATAACACCTCCTCTATGTAGAAAACACTCTCTCTCTTTAGATGTGTTTCACCACATTCATAACATCTAACTTTGATGGGTTGTGGTTATCGCTATTGAAATGTATGTGCACTGCCCTGTTCTAATTGGGTGTAGTATATGTCTTGTGCTACTCTATCTTGGCTTTCCCATTAAAAAACTCTCCTCCATGAGATCTGATCACTCTAGTGCTACTAGACTCTAGTGTCTCTATCATCTTAGTCTTCTCTACCAAGGCTGGGAACTCCATGATAGACATAGGAGATGTAGTCCTCTTCAACTCATGCTTCAACCCTTCCTCAAACTTTCTACACCTTTAAGTCTCAAAGATAGCTTGGGTGTAGAACCTAATTAAGTATTCAAACTTAGTATCACAAGCATGCACAAACATGCTTCCTTGCTCTAATATTAGAAACTTCATCTCCTTAACAAACTTGGTATTGTTTTGAAAATTCTTTTCCAAAAATTTCCTCCTAAAGTTTTCCTAGTCTACTACTCCAACTCTTGCTTGCTTCCATCATTTGTTGTATATACCCACCAAAACTCAAAATCTCCCACTAGTAATTATGAGGCAAGTGATAACTTCTTCTCCTTAGATGAATATTTTCTCTATCTCCTTCATCCACTTATCAGCTTGGTTAGGGATAGAATTACCATTGAATTTTAGAGGGTGTTGCCTTATAAATTCGATAAGCATAAACTATTCCCTAGGTTGATTAATAGAAGGGATTGTTGATGTTGCTATTGTCATGACTCTAACAATCTCTCATTGTTGAATTAAATTCTAATGATTATGAACCATCGGCATATTCTATTGTGTGGTATTGGTCATTCTCTTAATAGCATGAACCATTTGACTCATTTGATATAAAAATTAAAGAAAGGTAAGAGATCTAAGTATCTCCTAAACAAATACAAAAGAATAACACTAACCAAATTTAAAATAAACATCATTTTTTTCAAAATGTTAAAATCAAATCATTATTCTATCGTCAATCAAACATTCCAATCCAAACTATTCAAGAAAATATTCAAATATCATTATGAACTTTTGTTTGAAAATAGAAATTATCTAAATTCATAATTTTTGTTTAAAAGTAGGACTTAACTAAATTCATATTTTTTTCAAATTTATTTATTTTGATAAATTTGAAAAAAAGAACTCCATCATTCCATTCTAAATATCTGTTAATAGTGTTTTGCCCTCTTCCTTCCACAACCATGCAACGTGGATTAAAGGCTTGCCCTCCGGAAAGGTGGAATTGATTGTCTAAGAAAACTATTTGATATTTAATTTAAGAGTTTTTGTAAATTGCAGTCTCTGGCCTGGTTCTCCTTTACCAGGTCCAGGTTTTGATAATTTTATTATAATATTTTACATCTAGTACAAAACAAGAAAAAACATTAAATATGTTTTCAATAATAGAGTAAAAAAATTAATAAATTAAAAATATTTTATCACACTTAAATAAATATTAAAAAATGGTAATATAAGTTTTTTTTTAATTTAAGTCACACTTTTTCTCTTTTTATTTTTATTCTAAATTGAAAACAAGAAAATTTTGATTACAGGGACTAAAAAAAATACTTATAAATCTATATATATATATATATATATATATATAAATAAAAGATCTTTTTAACTATACAAAATTCAAAAAGTACAATATGCAAGAAATTCATTTATGCACATTTATATAAAAAAACCACTGAAAATTTGGTAATATATAAAAAAATTCCAAAGGTAAATATATATATATATATATATATATATATATATATTTGCAAATAATTAGATATATTTACTCAGAATTAAATTAGACTGATTGGGTGACACTTATGTTTAACCTTTTTCTACCAACATTAAAAAATTAAAAAAAATATAGAAAGAACTGGATAATAATGTTAACATATTATATTCATAGCTAGTATGTTTGAATTGACACTAAAACTCCATCTTTATTGCAAAATTATGGTGAAATCCAAATAAAAACAACTATTTAATACTTAAAATCAGGGAAGTGATTGCAACTCACCTTGTTACATGCACTCAATAATCTGCCATTTAAGTTTTGACTTTTGAGTTGGGTATTTTAATTATAAATGTATTTCAACCGAGTTGCTCGTGCAACATGTCTATCTAAAGACTAAATCACAAGATAAAACTCTTGAAATAGGTAAAAAAACAGTATTTTTCTTTTAATTTAATATAAAATGTAATGAAACAAATAAAGATTGCGAGACTTTAGTGTAAGATAGTTATAGTGAGATAGTGATTTAAGTGGTGAAAAGTGAAAGTGTTTGTTAGAGTTTATAAAAAATTATAAATAGAAAAACAAATCCTTTCAACCTTCATTATTTCAAATTAATTATCTCTCTAAAACACTTTTCTCTCCACTCTCTCTACCTTCTCTCTAACTTATCTTCCCCTCCTTCATCCGTTTCAAGATTTTAAAGGTACCAAATCAAAGCTTGTGAAGAGTAGATCACATCCAACTAATTGGAATTTTGATTTGGGTAAGTTTTCCTTGTTCCAAAACCCCTATCCCCAAATTGTTTTGTCCTTGCATGTGGACGTTGCTCTCCTTGCATGGCTTTTTTCTCATCAATATGGCTCTATGCTACCTTTGGTTCTTAGTGGTGTGTTTGGATTGTGAAACAGGTGCTTGGATAGCTAGTTAGAGCACTTGAAACTTTGCTCAGAGGCGGTGACAGTGCACTATTATAGGAATCCCTTTAAGGTAAGGGAAGTTAGTGTTAGGTTGAGTTTTAAATTATAGAGAAATATGATTTTGGGCCTGTTATGGACTGATATATCCTGGAATGTGATTAAATCTGTGTGTGTTAAATGGTTGAATAATCTGCACTAGTGATTTGCTGTCATGGTTTGTTGAATTGATAAATTAGATTGTGATGATTTGAGTATTTGTCCATGTTTAGTGGTATACTTGTTTATTACAAATTGAGTTTGCTTGAATTTTGAATGATAAGAATTTGGTTCCAGGTTGTATGAAAATGTGCATATTTGAGAAGGGTGTAGATCTTGTGATTTGACTGTGCTGAAATTTCTTAATTCTTATATTGAAATGTAAGCTAAAATTATTGTGAATGAGTAAGAGTTAGACGGATTGGTTGATTTGTATCAAACTATGCTTATTGTGATTATTGATGTGTTTGAAATGGAAGGTGGTATAACTTTCAATTGAGTAGAACCTTGTTAAACCTGTGAATCTGATTTGAGTTGACTTGGTGGTGTGGTAAATTGGAGTTGGTTAATTGAAATTTTGGAGAAGAATCTACTTTGAATTAGTAACCCAATAATTTGAAAATAGGCCTAAATTAATCTGTTGTGACTAGACTTATGACATGGATTTTGTTTGAATCCTTGATCAAAATGTGATAATCTGATATGGAACAAATTGACTGGTGTGGGATGAATTTTGTTTTAGTTAAGCTAATTGAATTCTTGTTTCATTTGTGAAATTTTGTAGGAGAACCATTTTGAACCACCCGACCCATAAATTTTCTTGAAAAGAAAATGAGATAAGTTGATTTAGCATGTTTAAATGTATCAAATTTATGAATTGGGTTCATTAAATTAAAGTGATTTTCTGCAGTATTTCTAAATAGAGCAATTGGAGCATGACCTAGATTTGGGAAATAGAAAAAAGGAATATCTGAACAATCACACCAAACTAGGGAAGTTAGTTTTAAATTAAGTTTAATAGGATTAGGAACTGAGTAGGTGACCTGTTTCTGGATTGCTACCCTTGAATGAGAGTGGAATGTTGGGTGTGTTGAATGAATGTGAAATCTGCCCTGCTTGGATTGAATATTCACTACTAGAAAATTGCAAATTTACATCGTTAAATTTACATCGATTATTAGGTAAACCGATGTAAATATAAACACGGTGGCATTTTTGTAAATAAAAAAAAAGGTGATCGCATATTTACATCGGTTGTATGAAGACCGATGTAAATATGTGCATATTTACATCGATTCTTTTAGGACCGATGTAAATATGTTCATATTTACATCGGTTCTTAAAAGAACCGATGTAAATTTTTTTATCTTAACCTTATTTTTTTCCCGTACTGATCCCTCTCATTTCCACTCTCTAACATTTGCACTTCCAAATCACAAATCCTAGAAACCCAAACTTGAAACCCTAGGAGAGAGGCTCCCGACGACGAGATGATGACTCTTGAGGACTTCCTCGCCAAGGTCGGCGCCGTCCACGGAGACGACAACGACGACGTTTTAGGACGGAGTGGAAGGCTCTGTCATCGGGTTCGGGAACGACATGGAGGTGGTTGAAGGCGGGAGAGGGAAGAGAGCGCGCCCCGTTTTGGAACAGCTGGATAAGGCTGCGCAACAGAGACAGAGGAGAATGCTATGGTTTTTAATATACTGCATTTTACAGCATTTTTAATATATTGTAACGTAAACATGCAAAGGTATGGTTTTTAATATACTCTGTTTTACGTTCCTTTCTTTCTCCTATTCTCTTTCTTCTTCTGTTACAGTAGTTTCAATCTTTTAAAACATGTATCTATAGCGATGTGGATATGATATCTGTGTGTTTGTTTCGGTGTAGTTGACTTGTCTTTGTTGGTTGTGATGTGAATTTCGCTATTTCAGGCTTACCAAGTGGAATTGGAGTCCTTGGCGGTGAAACTAGAGGAGGAAAACGACAAGCTCTTGAAGGAAAAGGTGCCTTTGGTTTTCATGTGTTTTGAAGTTTTGTACCGAGGATACTTTCAATTTCCATTAGCCATGCTACTTTTTTTTTTTTTGTAAATAAGCAAATTTACATCGGTTATTGAAACAACCGATGTAAATCTGGAAGCAAATTTACATCGGTTATTTTAGAGCCGATGTAAATTTGTTTTTAAATTTACATCGGCCTTATTTACATCGGTTCCCTAACCGGTGTAAATAACTTAAAATAACCGATGTAAATTTGCAATTTTCTAGTAGTGATTGTGATTTAGGAACCTGTTAAATTGGACTGTTGTAATTTGAGTAATTGACCATTTGCTTGGTTGTTGTTCTGATTGAGTGTGCTTATGTTGCAATAATAAAGTGAGTCTGAGATGTTGGGAATTACTTTAAACGCATTGTTAATGTAACTTGGTGTTCGTATTAAAGGGAGCTTGATTTTATGATGAGTATGATGTTGGTAATGTAGTGTGTATGGATTTAGGGATATGTTATAGGGTATCCAGACCTTAATGACTCTCTAGGTCACATAGACTAAGATTGTCATGTGGTAAAGGTCGATAGAGGTCTTACCAATTGTCTTTATGATAGTTTGTGAGGCTACCCTGATATGAGATGGGTGTGGTGATATTTTATGGATGATCTTGGGGTGAAAAAGACTCAATGGTCGGCCAGTTAGGCCCGTGGTCCTAGAATACACATTAGGTGCTAGTCTAAGATATCCAAAACTGATACAGTCTTCCGGAAGGCGTCATTCTTGTTTGTAATGTGTGAATTTTATTATGTGTAAAACCTTAGATAGGCTCTTACACTTGGATGAGATTGTGTTGAATGTCTTATCTATTTTATAAATTCATGTATGTTCTTTTATATCACTAGCTTACCTACTTTGTTGTGTTGTGTATGTTAACTGCTATAATCGTGTATTTTTGCACAGGAGCAGATGTTAGGTCTAGAGAGGGTTCATTAGCTAGGCGGTAGTAGATGTAGAACGGTTGTAGCTGGAGTTAGAAATATTAAGGGAAAAAAATTGTGTAATTTATATCTTAGGGTCTTATTTAGTTGTCTCAAACAATGTAAGAGAATTGGTCCCTTTTAAATCTTGAAATATTATAGAATGTATTAGTATAAACTAGTATTTTAGGTATGTTACATTTAATGGATCAGAGCGGTTGAGTTCTTTAGAATGACCTAGGGTTTTGGGTTTGCCTCACTAGGTTAGTGTTATAGATTGTGTCTTAGGTTGATTTGAGAGAATGAGATTTGTTATGTTTAATTGTGCAAGTTTTTTGTATAGTTGTTTGTTATGATTTAAGGAATTTGAGTATCTTATTCTAATTCAACTTCTTCTCAAATTTTCTTATGATATCCAAGTTAAAGCTTAGACCTCGCAAAATATTTTCTTTTCTTTTTAGAGATAAGTCATTGGCATAGTTGGAAAAAAAAAATTATTTTCTGTCATTTTCATATCAAGTAGACGGAGTGTTTAAAGGAAGAAAGTAAACTTGATAGAGTATTGAAGGTGCACACTCAAGACTCGGTCAAAGATTAATTTTTTTCTTGAACTATTAAAATTCTTATAGTCTAGTGAAAGATTTATATTTCTTTTATGGTAGTAAGCTTAAAGTGTTACTTGAATTTTGGAGCGGCACACTCTTTTGTGTCAAATGTTCGTGTTGATGTGATGAGTTTGTTTATGCAAGGACTTCCTTTAGAGATATAGCTTCTACACTAGCTTTTAATAGGGTCAAAGCATCTTGAGTTTGTTTTCAATGTCCAATTAGAGTGGAAGGACACAAATTCAATGTGAATCTAGTTTGCTTATCTTTCCAAACCTAGATGTAATTTTAGGGATGGATTGGTTGTCTACAAACCGTATTCTTATCGATTGCGGTTTGAAAGAGTTGATTTTTCCCCTGTTTCGATGGAGCAGAAGTTGTTGTTTGCTAATCATCAGATATGGAAGGAGTTGAGTGATGGTTTTGTATGCTACGTGATTCCTACTTAGATAGAGGTTGAGGCAAGGAGTAAGACGAGTGATATTCCAATAGTGAAGGAGTTTCTAGGCGTGTTCTCGAAAGAGGTTCTAAGTTTCCCTCTTAGGAGAAAAGTCGAGTCTCTATTGATCTAGTGACAAGAACTGGACCAGTATCGATAACACTTGTCGCATGGCCCAACAGAGTTGGTGGGGTTGAAGAAGCAAATTGAAGAGCATAAGGATCACTTTAGGACCATGTTAAACATATTGAGGGAGAGGTAGCTATATGCTAAACTGCCTAAGTATAAATTTTAAATGTTTTAGAATAAATCTTTGGGGCACGTGGTGTCAGCTCTAGGGATAACAGTAGACCCTACGAAAGTAGATGTAACACTTCAATGAGAGCTTTGACTATAGTAACTGAGATAAGGGGCTTTGTGGGGTATGTGTATATTATCACAGATTCATTTAGGGATTCTTCAAGATCATAGTTCCATTGAAACAAAATTCGGAAGGATCAACCAATTGCTTGGACAGAGAAGTGTAAGAATGTCTTGTTAGAGATGAAACAGAGGTTGATCAACTCTCTAGTATTGGTTATTCCATAAATTGATGAACCTTTGAGGTATTCTACGACGCATCATATCAGGGGTTGGGTTATGTCCAAATGCAGGAAAAGAAGGTTGTGGCGTATGCACCAAAGTAGTTAAAGAATCACGAGAAGAATTACATTTACATGACGTAAAGCTAGCAGAAGTGGGATTGAGTTCCTCAAGGACTATGATTTCTTTCAACTAATGTATCACCTTGAAAAGACGAATGGATGGCCAGTGTCTCAAGTATGAAGGTGTCGAGCATGTCAACGTTAATGGTGAAATAGTTGGAGTTGATAAAGGAGTTTGAGAATTTGAACCTCAATAGAAATCTCTTTCGATATGATCAGTTGCGACAAGAGGGGGATAACCAATGACTTCCTTGGGATGGTAAAGGAAAAGTAAGTGTTGGATGCTAATCTGAGGGATTCAATTGAATCCTTGGGTACTTAGTAGATTAACGATTTGCAAGTGGGGTAAGATGAGATTTGAGGTTTAAGAATAGAGTAGATAGAGATTTAAAAAGACTGATTTTGGGAGAAGGACGTAAGGGTAGACTCAATCTACATCCTAGCAAACCTAAGATGTGCAAAGACTTGAAAGATTTCTTTTAGTAATTCAACAAGAGAAGAGAGATAGCATAGTTTGTAACAGTTCGTTTGACTTACCAAAAGGCCAAAATAGAGTATCAGAGACTAGGAGGTATGTTGCTATAGTTGGAAGTTCTAAAGCAGAAATGAGGCAGAAATAGTCATAGATTTTGTGATCTAGTTACCTCAGTCTATGAGAAGACATGATTTGATCTGAGTAAATTGTAGAGGGGTCGACGAAGAGCACGCATTTTGCTAGTGGACCTAAGGGTTCCTATGGAGAAAGTTACTCAACTGGGATCAAAGAAATAGAGAGACTGCATGGGGTACTTTCTAGCATTGTGTCCGATCGAGACCCGAGTTTCACCTCTACATTCCAATGGAACTTTCGAGAAGCATTGGGGGCTAAGTTGAGACTCAGTTCAACCTATCATCCTCGGGCAAATAGGCAGTTTAAGAGAACCCTCCACCCCTTAAGAAATAGGTTGAAGACGTGCGCTTTGGACAATTTGAAGTGTTGGGATGAAATTTCATCATTTGTGGGGTTTACTTATGAAGATAGCTACAACACCAGTATTGAGACGACACCATATGAAGTCTTGTATGAGAAAAAGTGCAAAACTCCCCTTTGTTACCAAGTTGGAGAAAGAATCTTAGTGACGTTCGAATTTCTACGACAAATCATGGAAAAGGTAAAGCTGACTCAAGAACGAATGAGGGTGTCCAAAAGCCAACAGAAGCCATATGTAGATCAAAGCGGGACAACCACTGGAGTTGAAGCGAGAAATCATGTGTTTTTAAAAGTTATCATACGACGAGATTGAGGAGAACTATCGAGTTTAGGAGGTTAACCCCTAAGTTCATTTGGACCGCATTGGAGTCTAAGGAGGTTAACCACTTAACTTTTACCTGTATTGTTATCTCCTCCTATGTCAAGACAAGATCATCACAGTATCAACAAAACTACAAAACATAATCAGTAAAGGTAAACTAATGTAAAAAAAATCAATCAATATATTCATTTATATAAATATATTCAAGTATTTAAACAATCATGTTTGTACTCAATTACATGCATTCATCACAATCACTCATCCACATGCACCTAATATTTTAGAGAGACTCTTCCAAAAAGTTAAATCAAATTCTTGACCTCTAAGACTAACAACTGAACATGTTTCCTTGGTTATCGGGACATAGAAGAACCATAAGAATCTTTTTCACTTCCATATTTTCCTGCTTATTCTCTTTTTCTAATATCGGCATGTCAAAGTGATCTCACACATACACCTACCAAATAATTGATGGCTCAGTTCACTTAGTGATAAGTATAGTAGAAACCTCCATCGACTTCTCACCACATGGTACTCATGTCTATATGACTAGAATATTATTGAAGTTTACTACCTCATATAATATCTTTAGATTTCCATATGTATAGTAAAGTTATAACAAATAGTCCGACTCACATACAAACAACACACATTTATTCCATAATCATAACAACATACAATCCCATCTCATTAGATCACTATCATTTCCATTTTCATTGGCTCTTTACCACCACAATTTTCATGGCACTACTGCCATCATAATTTCCTTGGCAGCACTATCATCACAATTTCCTTAACACCACTGTCATCATAATTTCTTTGTCACCACTACCATCACAATCATATTGACACAATACAATAAATTTCCACAAATTTTCATGACCTCAATTACAACTCATAATTATAATTCATATCATAATTACCAATCTCATTTCATAATTCACCACAAGTCATAATATATCTCACTATTTACCATAAATCATAAAATATAATCTCAATAGTTCAATACACACCTAGTGGCATATCATATTCTATTAATTTCACAAATGTATCAAATTCTCAGATTATTTCTCAATAAATTATACAATATCTCTCAATATGTTTTCACAAGTATATAACCTCAATAATTTACCACACTAAAATTTTCAATCATGCAACATCAAATCTCATAATCCATACTCAACAATTCAATTATGTAAAAAAATATTTCATTATATTTCATTGTGATCCACATATAATAATTTTTCTAATTCAATTTAGAATATTATTAATTTTCCAGAATAATATATTTTCTCAAACAAAAATAATTTTGAGAGCATTTTGCTCATTTTGACATGACCTTTAATCATTAAAAAATTTATATTTTAAGTTATAAACATTATTTTTATGTGAAACTAATGTCATTAGTTAGCTAATATTTAGAGTTACAACTTTGATGAAGATCAGTTGTTGTCAAGTGGCATCAAGAGGGGGGGTGAATTGATGCAATAAAAATTAAAACTTTAAACGCCTTTCAATTCAAATTTTAACACTCTTGAATTAATTAGTCTAGCATATATTTTATAAAGCGCAACGGAAAAATTAAAAGATAAGGGAAAGAAAGAAGAACACCAGGAATTTATACTGGTTCGGGTTAAATCCTTAACCCAACATCCAGTTCCCAATCACCTCAACCTGAGATGATCACACACTCTTATATCTTTAATTTATCAAAATTTTTACAACCACTAATCACAAGTGAAACATGCAAAAATACAGAAATTAAATATCACCTCACAATCTCTTGAAACCCACAAGAGATTACCACACATTCCTTGAGTCCCACAAGGAATGAAACACCTTCCTTGAATCACACAAGGAATGAAAAAACACCTCCTCTGAACAGCCTCATAGGATAAATATAATCAAAATAAATATCACCTAGAGTGAAGCTTTCAAACTGTAGCACCGGCTCTACTCAGAGTCTCCTCAAGATTTTTCACAGAAAGATAAATGCATAGAACAATATTCCCACTTTCAAAACATGAAATTTCGTAGCTCAAGATACTCAGAGAAAAAGTATAAAGCTTTTTAGAGAAAAATGTATAAAAGAACGTATGAGTCAGGTCTCTTGAAAAACCCTGATATCCTTATTAAATAATCAAAATATTCCCAAATAAAATATTTTTTGTTTTATTTTAATTCGAAATCAAACTTTTACTCTGTTCAGAGACTCCAACGTTCAGAAAATTCCAATCAAAGATACTCCTTTATTTTCGGAGAATTTTTCGCAACGTTTATTTTTAAAAAATCTTCGAACATAATCGATTACGTTATGGACATAATCGATTATTCCCGAGATAAATACTTTCAGTTTTCAAATAAATAATCGATTACATAATCGATTATTCTAGAGAAAAAAACTTTCATTTTCAAAATAATCGATTACTTAATCGATTATTCCCGAGAGCTTTTCATTTTTCAAAATACATAATCGATTACTTAATCAATTATTCCAGAGACAAAATTATTCTTAAAAATTTTCCAGAAACATAATCGATTATGTTCTACATATAATCGATTATTACAGTGAGTTTTATAATTTTTCGAAAATAGTTTTCTTGAGAAAACACTTTGAGCTGAGTGATGATTACCTTTTGATATCATTCACTCCTAACTATAAACTAAGTCTTCTATGTCTTTGAGCTTGCTTCCAACTTGAGTTTTCTTGATGTCCTAATTCTTGAATTTCTTGATCATTATTAAAATACTTGAATTACTTGTATAGAGTTGTCCAATCTTCAAAGAGTGATAACAATCTCCCCCTTTTTGATGATGATCAAGAAGAAAATAAGTGTACCTGTATGTTGAGACTAATCCAGAAACTTTCAACAACATTAGTATTAGTTAGTATAAATAATTATTAAAGCTCCCCCTGCTTATGATATAATTCAACAGTCTAGAAAAAATAAGCAGAAAATCAAAACACATACACACAAGAAAATTCTCCCCCTTTTTACTAGATCATAATTAAAAAGGACAATAAAGAAACACACAAAAATACAAAACTCAGCTCAAAAGACCTAAGAACAATTTTCACAAAACAGAATTACCATCCAAAATTCCTAATTCTCTTCTTAGCTCAAGAAATCTATCTCTAGGTAATGGTTTAGTGAAAATATAAGCTAATTGATTCTTAGTATCTATATATTCAATTATGCAATCTCCCTTAATTATATGATCTCTTATGAAATGGTGTCTAATTTCAATATGCTTTGTCCTAGAATGCATGATAGGGTTCCTAGTAAGGTTTATGGCACTAGTACTATCACACTTCAAGGGTATGTGATCTAGATAAATATTAAAATCCTCTAATTGATGCTTCATCCACAAAATTTGTGCACAACAACTACCTACTGCTATATACTCAGCTTCTGTGGTGGATAAAGCTACACATGCTTGCTTCTTAGAGTGCCATGAAACTAAGGAACATCCTAATAAATGACATGTGCCACTAGTGCTTTTTCTATCTATCTTACATCCTCCATAATCTGAATCAGAATAACCTATTAGGCTAGGGGAGGATCCTGAGGGGTACCAAAGTCCAAAATTCCTAGTTCCATTTAAATATTTTAGAATTCTTTTAATAGCAACTAGATGTGATTCTTTTGGCGATGATTGAAATCTAGCACACACACAAACACTATGCATTATATCTAGTCTACTAGCAGTAAGATAAAGCAAAGAACCAATCATACCTCTATATTTGGTTTGATCAACCATCTTACCTTTTTCATCATGATCAAGATAGCATGATGTAGCCATAGGAGTCGCTGCTTCCTTAGAACTTTCAAGTTCAAACTTCTTCAGAATTTCTAGGCAATACTTGGATTGGGAGATGGAGATTCCTTCCTTTAGTTGTTTGATTTGTAGTCCAAGAAAGAATGTTAGCTCCCCCATCATTGACATTTCAAATTCTCCCTGCATAAGCTTGACAAACTCTTGGCAAAGATCATTGTTAGTATATCCAAAAATTATATCATAATGATAAAAGACATTAATTCTTTACTTGAACCCAAACAAATTTTCCAGAAGGAACACCTACCTGTTTTATTAAACATTTATTTACCGTATGACCATATTTCATGCAATAAAAACATTTTGTTTTAGAAAATGTAGGTTTATAGATTTTATTTTGAAAATTGTTCAAGGAAGGTTTTCACTTCCTTGTGGTACTCAAGGAAGGGTGGGAATTCTCTTGTGGGTTCAAGAGATTGTGAGAATTTTAATTTTCCTTTTTACATGTTTCACTGGTAATTGGTGGTTGTAATTTGTGAAAAATTAAAATATAAGAGTGGGAGATCATCTCGAGTTGAGGTGATTTGGGAACTGGATGTAGGGTTAAAAGTGTTAACCCGAACCAGTATAAATTCTGTGTGTTTTTCTTCTTTCCCTTATCCTCTTTAATTTTCTGTTGCGTTCTTATTTATCTGCTAAGACAATTTAATATAAAGAGGAATAAATTTTTTTTAGGAAAATTTTTAAAGGTTTTAACTTTAACATCAATTCACCCCCCCTCTTGATGCCACTTGATAACAAGTGGTATCAGAGCTTGGTTTGATAAGGTATTTCTAATCGATCTTGTGAGATGTCTATGCAGAATCAGATTTACAGGGAAGGAGCGTCAATCAACAGACTGCCACTCTTTGAAGGAGACAACTACCCATTCTGGAAGGCAAGGATGGAGATTTTTCTTCAAACCTTCGATTATGGAGTCTGAGATGCAGTGCAAAACGGTCTGTTCGTGCCAATGACAACGCTAGCTGAAGGACCGACACCAAAGCAGTTTCTACAGTGGACACCAGATGAAAACAAAAGGGCTCAATACGATGTAAGGGCAAGAAACGCTATTGTTTCCGCGCTAACCTTAAGTGAATTTTACAGGATTTCTAGGTGCAAGACTGCCAAAGAAATGTGGGACACACTAGAGGTCACACATGAAGGTACAGAAGAAGTCAAGCGTGAAGGAAGAATACCTTGACACAAGAGTACGAACTTTTAACCATGGCGCCGAACGAAAGTATTAGAGACTTTCAGACAAGATTTACACATATAGTAAATCACTTGGAAGCCTTGGGAAGGAGCTTTGCTAAGGAAGAACTCAACACAAAGATATTGAAGTCCCTGGACAGAAACTGGCAACCAAAAGTCACAGCTATCACGGAATCGAGAGATTTGACCAAAATGGATACAACAACCTTGTTCGGAAAACTCAGAGAGCATGAACTTGAATTGCAGAGATTAAAGAATGGAGAGGACAATTACAAAAAGAAAACCCTTGCATTCAAAACTGAACAGTCCGACACTGAAAACGAAGGTGAGACTGACAATCATGATTTTTCTTTATTGGTGAAAAAATTTTCCAGGTTTCTCAAGAACAAAAAGAAGAATCAAATTCAGAAGAAGGAGAAGAATAACCCACTATAAACTTCAAGTGCTTTAGATGCAATAGAGTGGGCCACATCAAATCAGAATGTCCTTTTGCAAAGAAAGAAGACAAAGAAAAAAAAAAGGGGAAGAAAATATTTAAGAAGAAAAAGAAAGCCTACATCACATGGGAAGACAATGCTTCAACAACCTCAGAAAGTGACTCCAGTGAAAGTGAAGAGGAAGAGGAGGCAAACCTATGCTTGATGGCAAATGAGAATCAAGGCAATCCTTCTACAAACTACAAGTGCTTATGTTACGGATGCAACAGACTGGGCAACATAAAATCCAAGTGTCCATTTGCAAAGAAGGAAGAAGATAAAGAGGAGGCAAATAGCTGCTTAATGGCCAATGATGATATAGAAACATCGTCACGGGTAAGTCATTCCGAATCTATAGACTATTATGATGAGTTACATGAGGCTTTTCAAGAGTTGTTTCAAAATTTTGATGATTTATCAAAAAAACATACTTCTTTAAAAAATAATTTTAAAATTCTGGAAAATAAATTGCAAGATGTGGAAAAAGAAAAAGAGTTTCTAAAAACAAACTTAGAAACAATTTCAAAAGAGAAAAGTGTGAAAACTGTGAAACTTTTCAAGACAAAATATTGAGTCTTGAAAAAGTGATTTCAAAATTTTCAAAATCAAGCGTGCATCTTGACACTATTTTAAACTCTAAAAAAGAAGCTTCTAGTAAAACTGGGCTTGGTTTTAATCCTAAGAAAACTTTGGAAAAACAAAAGACAATTTTTGTCAAAGCATCCAAATCAACATTTTCTACTACCAAATGTTTTTATTGCATGAAACATGGTCATACCGTAAATAAATGCTTTATAAAACATGTAGGCGTTCCATCTGGGAAATTTGTTTGGGTACCAACAAAGAATTAATTGCTAGAAAACTTGAGAATGTGTACTAACCCTTAAGGACCCAAAATAATAAAGGGGACCTAAAATCATATATTTGTGATGCAGATTACCTCTAAGCAAAGAAGAACCATATGGTATCTAGACAGTGGATGCTCAAGACATATGACAGGAGACAAAAGCAAGTTTCAAAATCTCAAAATAAAAAAACAAGGGCATGTGACCTATGGAGACAATAACAAAGGAAGAATTCTCGGATCTGGAGACATAGGTGTTACTGAAAGTTTTGTAATACATGATGTTCTCCTGGTAGAAGGACTGAAGCACAATCTCTTGAGCATTAGTCAACTATGTGACAAAGGTTTGAAAATAGTTTTTGAATCAACTGGCTGCCAAATTCTTCATAAAGATTCAAATGAAGTTGCTCTAAAAGGAAAACCCTCTTGAGTCAAGAAAGAAATTGATAGATACAGAAGAAGAGAAAGCAGCAGTGGAAAAATCTCAGGAAGAAGACCCTATACAGAAGTCATCCAGCAACATAGAAGATTTAACTAAAAGTCTTGGAAAGCTTTCCATAGATGAGCATCAAAAAATTAATGAACTTCCAAGAGAATGGAGAACCCCAAGAGGACTATCAATGGATAATATCATAGGAAGCATTGATCAAAGAGTAACAACGAGAAGCAGGATAAACAATTTCTGCATGAATGTAGCTTTTGTTTCTCAAGTTGAACCTAAAAGCATTGATGAAGCATTAAAGGATGAATACTGGATCAATGCCATGCAAGAAGAGCTAAATCAATTCAAGAGAAATGAAGTGTGGGATCTTGTACCAAGAACACCCTCTCAACAAGTTATTGGAGCAAAATGGGTGTTTAGAAACAAACTTGATGAGAATGGTATTATCACAAAGAATAAAGCAAGACTAGTAGCTAAAGGGTACAGTCAAGAAGAAGGCATAGATTACAATGAGACTTATGCTCCTGTTGCAAGACTTGAAGCAATAAGGATATTGCTTGCCTATGCCTCTATAATGAAATTCAAGCTATTTCAAATGGACGTAAAGAGCGCTTTCTTAAATGGCTACATAAAAGAAGAAGTCTATGTTTGCCAACCTCCGGGATTTGAAGACTATGAACATCCTAATCATGTATACAAGCTGAAGAAAGCACTCTATGGACTCAAGCAAGCGCCAAGATCGTGGTATGAAAGACTTAGCAATTTCTTGGTAAGTCAAAATTATCGATGAGGTAAAGTTGATCCAACTCTATTCATTAAAGAATTTCAAAAGCATATTATAGTTGTACAAATTTACGTTGATGACATAATTTTTGGATCCACTAACAATGATCTTTGCCAAGAGTTTGCTAAGCTTATGCAGGGAGAATTTGAAATGTCAATGATGGGGGAGCTCACATTCTTCCTTGGGCTACAAATCAAACAATTAAAGGAAGGAATCTTCATCTCCCGATCAAAGTACTGCTTCGAGATATTAAAGAAACTTTCACTTGAGAGTTCTAAAGAAGCAGCTACTCCCATGGCGACATCATGTTATCTTGATCATGATGAGAAAGGTAAGATGGTTGATCAAACCAAATATAGAGGTATGATACGTTCCTTACTCTATCTTACTGCTAGTAGGCTTGATATTATGCATAGTGTTTGTGTGTGTGCTAGGTTTCAATCATCTCCTAGAGAATCACATTTAGTAGCCATTAAAAGAATTCTTAAGTATTTAAAAGGGACTACAAATTTTGGACTTTGGTATCCCTCAGGATCCTCCCCTAGCCTAATAGGTTATTCAGACTCAGACTATGGAGGCTGTAAAATAGATAGGAAAAGCACTAGTGGCACATGTCACTTGTTAGGTTGTTCCTTAGTTTCATGGCACTCTAAGAAGCAAGCTTGTGTAGCTTTATCCACCACAGAAGTTGAGTATATAGCAGCAGGTAGTTGTTGTGCACAGATCTTATGGATGAAGCATCAGTTAGAGGATTTTAATATCTATCTAGATCACATACCCCTAAAGTGCGATAGTACTAGTGCCATAAACCTTACTAGGAATCCTATCATGCATTCTAGGACCAAACATATTGAAATTAGGCATCATTTCATTAGAGATCACATAATCAAAGGAGATTGCATAATTGAATACATTGATACTTAAAATCAATTAGCAGACATTTTCACTAAACCATTACCTAGAGATAGATTCCTTGAACTTAGAAGAGAATTAGGAATATTGGATGTTAAATCTTTGTGATCTTTGCTGATATGTTGTGAAAATTTTTTTGAAATGTTTCCGCTAATAATCGATTCTGTGCTCACCATAATCGATTATCTGGATTGTATTCACTATGCTTGATTCGTACTTGAAATTAATCGATTATGTTCATAGTATAATCGACTATCTGGGTTTGGATAATCGATTATCATTAAACAATAATCGATTATGCGCGTCAGACTTGGTTTTCAAAATTCAAATTTGTTCAAACTAGCCGTTTTCCTTCTTGGAATTTGTAAACTAGCCGTTTCAAACGGTCATATTTTCAAATTGGACTCTGAAATCTCTATTTAAGCAACACAATTTGCTCTTCTCTCTCACTTCTCCTTAAGCACTCATCTCTTTGCATCACTATCAAGTTTCTTTGTTCTTGTTATTCTGTGTTATTCTCCATGGCATCCTCATCACATCCCAGAAGAAAATTATCAGCCAGGCGCAGACATAGAGAACCTGTCTCTCCTCCTCAAGAACCTCTTGTGGAACGCCCTCATGACTTGAGTGGCTGGATTTCGGATGAAGAACTTCATCCTTTGTTTATCCGAGACTTCAAAACCAAGAAATTGGTTCCTCCAAAGCGTCTATCCCTCAATTTTTTCAAACATGAAGGTTTTGAATTTCAGGAGCTATTGCAGGCACAAGGATTAAAACACCTTGTGGAGAATATACCACTTATCAAAGTGTCCCTTCCCAACGGAATCTCGATTTCAACCAACATTTCTGACACAATTCATCTTTCATCCAATTTTGTTTTGACCAATGTTTTATTTCTACCAAGTTTCAAATTCAATTTAATATCAGTGACGAAATTAACTCAAACCCTTCATTATAAATTGACTTTCCTTGATGATGTTTGTTTAATACAGGATTCCAATGCTTGTAAACTGATTGACATAGCTAAAGCAGAAAGAGGCCTATACATTCTCACACAAACAACTAAGTCTTCTTAATCCTCTATTCGCAACACCATTTCAGAAAACTTTTCCTGTAATTTTTCTTCTAGTTTACCCAATTTATGGCAATATAGATTAGGTCATTCATCTTCTGATAGAGGTTAGACAATTAGTAAAATGTTTCCTTTCATTCATTGTAATAAAAATCACGTTTGTTATGTATGTCATATTGCAAAACAGAAAAAGTTGAGTTTTTCTTTGAGTTCTTCCTCTACCACTGCAATTTTTTAGTTAATTCATGCTGATATTTGGTGTCCAATTTCTATAATATCTATGGATGGTTACTCTTATTTTCTTACTATAGCGGATGACTACTCTAGACATACTTGGGTTCATTTGTTAAGAAATAAGGTAGAAGTTAGACCTTTAATTCAATCTTTTTGTGCGTTGGTGGAAAATCAGTTTCAAACCATAATTAAAGCCATTAGAACTGATAATGGTAGGGAATTCAAACTTAACCAATTTTATGCTACAAAAAGAATAATTCACCGAACCAGTTTATCTTATCAATAGGATCCCTACACCAGTCTTAGATAACAAGTATCCTTATCAACTCCTACATAAATGTTAGACCTCACTCAACTCAAGGTCTTTGAATCACTTTGATTCTCTTCCACACTTGTTAATCATAGGACTAAATTTGATTTGATCCTAGAGTGACAAGGTGTATTTTCCTAGGATATAAAAATGGCATAAAAGGTTATATTGTATTTGATCTCTCAAGACTAGAGAGTTGTCAATATCTAGGAATGTTATCTTTCATAAAAATATTTTTCCATATAAACTGAAATCATCTATCAAAGATATTGTCAATTGTAATATTCTCTTGCCAACCTTTATTTTTGTGGAACCTTTTGATTATGCTTTACCACATTGAATTAGAACCTGAAACACTACAAAATAATCCTCCTAACAGCCAAATAGCAAATATAGTACCCGCACCACATAATCCTATACCAATACCACAATGTTCAACCAAGAGAATTAGAAAGTCTTCTTCATATTTACAGGAACATCACTCTTCAAGCAAAGATAATCTTTATCCTCTTTTTCAAGTGTTTTCCTATGATTGTTTGACGCTTCCATATCAACCTTTTGTTATGAATATCACCAGCCCACCAGATATTCTGAAGCCATCAAACATGAATGTTGGAGGATAGCCATGAATGAAGAACTAGAGGCACTAGCAAGGAATAATACTTGGGTTTTGGTTGATAAACCGCCTGATAAAAATCTTATTTGATGCAAATGGGTCTACAAAGTCAAGCACAAACAAGATGGGACAATAAAATGATACAAAGTCAGGCTGGTTGTGAAAGGTTACACTCAAATAGAAGGTATTGACTTCATGGATACATTTTCCCCTATATCAAAGATGACCTCTCTAAGAGTTGTGTTGGCTTTAGCATCCTTTCCAAATTGGTTCTTACACCAATTGGATGTAGATAATGCTTTCTTACATGCTGATTTAGAAAAAGAAATTTATATGACTTTACCACAAGGTCTATCAACTTCTAAACCTAACTAGGTTTTTTTATTAAAGAAATCTTTTTATGGATTGAAATAAGTTAATCGCCAATGGTTCAATACTATCTCATGTGCTCTGCAGGTTCTTGGTTATTCTCAAAGTCAAGCTGATCACACCTTATATATCAAGAAGACAGAGAAATCTCTCACAGTTTTACTAATATATATTGATGATGTGTTATTAGTAGGAAATGACATTTCTGAGATAAATAAAGTTAAACAATCTCTTCATGCACAATTTTGCATTAAGGATCTTGGAGTTGCCAAGTTTTTCTTAGAACTAGAAATTGCACAATCCTCCAAAGGCATAGTGGTTAACCAACACAATCAATTAAGTGGGGAGTTAATATTGGGAAACCACTCTCAGATATCAGTTCCTACAGAAAATTGATAGGACGACTCCTTTATCTTACCACTACAAGACCAGACATAACTTTTGCAGTGAACAAACTTAGTCAATTTTTATCTGCTCCCACAGACCAACATCAAGCAGTTGCTCACAGAGTCCTTTGTTATATCAAAAGTTCACCTGGGTGTAGCCTTTTCTATCTATCATCAAACACTCACAAGCTCACAGCATATAGTGACTTTGATTGGGCCGGTTGCAATGATTCTAGAAAAATCTATTATAGGATACTGTTTATACATTGGTTCCTCTTTAATCTCATGGCGATCCAAGAAGCAAACTACTACAGCAAGATCCTCATGTGAGGCTGAATATTGCGCACTCGCAACAACAGTGTTTGAAATACAATGAGTTTCTTATTTATTACAAGATTTATAAGTCACTGAACCTTCTCCTATGTCACATTTTTGTGATAATCGCTTCGTAATTCATATTGCTCATAATCCCAGCTTCGTACAAAATATATCGAGTTGGATTGTCATATTGTTCACGAGAAGCTCCACTAAAGCCTTATTCATCTTCTGTCTGTCCTTTTAGCACAACAATTGGCTATCATTTATACAAAACCTTTGGTACTTGCACCATTTAAATTCATTTTCTCTAAACTAGAAATAACTAATCTAGATTCTCCCGTTTGAGGGGGACTAATACCCGTAATCAGTCAGATACTAATATACTTAATCAAATATTCAGATTACGTTGTCTAATTAGTCTCTATTTTCCTTAATATTTTTTGCTGTTACTTTATTTTTAGCCTTTAATCTTTTTAATATCTATATATATACAATTTGATACGGATTTTTAATATGAATAAAATTAATTTTTTATTTTCTCACCTTCAAATTTGTTACTCCTCTCAAAGTTGGAGTCCCTCTAATATGTATCATTACTCCCTTGGCAACTTAAATATGTGCTCTATATGATATTCATATATCTAATTAAAAGACTAAGTAAAAAATACAATATCTAGAGGTATAGCAATTACATACTTAAAAATACCAATTAGTTGTTTGTAGTGGGACCTATCTACCTTAATTTTATTCTCATCCTTCATAAATTTGCATCCTAGAACAATTGGGTTGTAGACTAGATTACACCATCAAACATTTCTAACACTTCTCGTTATACATCTTTTAACAAATAAAAATACATTTTTGATGTCCTATAATTTTTATAATTTTTATGTAAAGAACATATAATAATATGTTTAACATTTTTCCTCTTAAACTCATATGTCATAGAATTTTTAAATTTGATAAATATTTATTCATCATTACGAAAACAAGATGATCACATATAATTAGGAATATACTTCTATTTCTAATTTTAATAAATAAGGTGGGTTCATATTGTTTAGTAACATAAGATTCTATTATCATGTATTAGGCTTGTAATGCTTGTTTTAGTTAGTGTACTTACACGGACAGTACTTGATACGAGCCGAATACTATTCGGAGATATATCCTTGACGCTGGATCCTGATCCTTGCTTTGGGTTTGAACCGAATGGGGGGGGTACCTACGAAGAC
Organism: Macrotyloma uniflorum; assembly: GCA_016859785.1. Lineage (NCBI taxonomy): Eukaryota > Viridiplantae > Streptophyta > Magnoliopsida > Fabales > Fabaceae > Macrotyloma > Macrotyloma uniflorum. The sequence continues at coordinate 645,594 of BDMB01000079.1, read as the reverse complement.
ACTCCGACACTCAAGTCAGTAAGAGCTAAGGCAGTGCTAAGCAGGAGATATAGGATAAGGAGTATCGAGAGAGTAGGGTTAAGATTGGATGCCTCATACCTGGGGTGAGACCTCATATTTATAGTAACGTATTACCTGGGTAAATCATAATTGACGTCGAGATTTTTGAGATACTTATTATGTACCAAGATCTATGGGATTGTATTAATGGTGAATTGTAACTGACGTCGAGATCATTGGGATACCATTATGTGCCCAGATTTAGGGGATACTGAGATCTGTGAGATTCTCATTAGTAATGGTACACCAAGATTCTCAGGATTCTGCCATAAAGGCTTTGGGGGCCTTGCCCATGCCGAAATGTTATCGGCCTTGATCTGGGCCGAGAACCTGCCGGTTAGGATATGACGTGTTCTCGGTTAGGGAGTCCTTATTCGGTACAATTAGTATAAAGTTTTTTTAATTTGTAAACTTTCTTCTCATCACCTTATTATTAAGATCTAAGTGATTTTTCAATAAAAACATCTTTACTAAGTTTTCCATGAAAAAAAATTGATTTGATGTTTGAAATATTTTTTACCCGTTTTGAATTGTAATAGAAATCACCATTCAAATTATTTCTAGTCATACAATCGGTACAAAATCTTCTATATAATTTATACTATATTTATAAACGTAACATTTAGCAACTAGATATGCCTTTTGTATTATTTATTAAATTTTTTCTTGTAAATCCTCTTTACATTGACTTTCTTTTCCAACAAACAATTTTATTAATTTTTAAATATATTTTTATATATAGTTTAAATCTTAATATCTATGAAAGTTATCAATTTTTAATTATTTTATATTTCTTCAAAAGAGGATGGATCATCTATTATAACTATAATAAAATCTATCATATCTTCTTCTAACAAACTTTCTCCACTTATAAAATCAAGTTTATTCCCATTTTATTCTTTTTTCTAATAAGATAGTTTAGTTAATTTGATCTTATTTTTAATTAATATAAAATTAAAAAAAAATATATATTAAGAAAAGTAGCTCTTTTCATTCCTTTATGTTGGAATGTTGAAATATGTTTAAACCATTAAAGCTCAAATTTCTACTGTGTTGTGTTGCTACAAACAACGTGAACATTTGTTTTGAAGACATTTGAATCTCCAAAATTAAACTTCTTTTAGGATGATAAATTTTCTCGTTCTAAAAGGATTTCAAACTCCTTCTCAACAGACTAACCTGATGCTCGATAAGTTATTTCTTAATTTAGAAATATAAAATACAGTAGTATGAATAACATTCAAATAATACCTTTACCCATCATTTTCATCTTCATGGTTGAATTATGTTTACCGTCACCTTTATTCTATAGCTTTTGTCAAAATCAACAAATGATTTTTGCTTGCCACACATGTTATTGCTACATCCAAAATCTAGAAATCATATTCTTTTTTGCAGACTTTATGCTCTTTAACATATGCCATCAATAGCCTTTCATCACCACCAACAACATAATTTTCTACGTTTGATTCTTTTGTTGGATATTAGTACTGAAAGTATCCAAGTTTTTTATGGCAATGATAGCACTCAATTATTGATTTATCAAAATAGCGTCAAATTTTTATCTTCTTCATTCAAATATACCATCTATAATATTTTCCTATTCCAACAAAGGACTCACTAAAGTTGACTATAAAAAATATATTTTCGTGATATGATTTTTCAACTCATTCAAAATATTTAACCTTTTTAAAATTACAAAAATATTTTTTTTATATTTTATATGAATTTATGCCATCATTATAAATTTTGGAATTAAATATATTTTTCTTAAAAAATATTTTTAATCCTTCTAATTTTTTTAAAAGAACAATTTAGTATTCTATTTTTTAAAATATATAATTTCATATTTTTATATTTAAATTTAATATTTAATAATAATTTTATTATTTTAATAGAATTAATAAAATAATTAAATATGATTTCATTCATTATTTATATCTAAATATAATATTTATTTATTATTATAAAATTAAGAAAAACATTAAAATTATAATTTTTAAAAATTGGAGAACTAAATTTATCCTTAAGATAATATAAGGATCAAAATAATTTTCTAGACTATACTTAATCCTAAATTTTGACCTTTAAATAAATTTTAAAAAACACCAGAAACAATCGGACCTAAAATTTTAGTCTTTTGAGTGAGATGCAAACTCAATTCTTTTTACATTTACTTTTTTATACCCACTTCTAATTTCGATCTTCTATTGTGTATTATTATTTTCTTTTATTTTATCTTTATTCAAAACTGTTTACATTTCTCAATTTATTATAACGCTCAAAAAATAAAAATATTCTTCACTCTGGCCTTCTTCTGATGGAATGTATATACAATTTTATTCGATTTCTATGTTTCACATGCAACAATGAAGGAGGTGTCGTGTCTCACATAGATGAAGGTTAGAAAAAGATAAATAGTTATGCGACAAGAAAGAATCTTTTTCACATGCATAACTATTTAATATAATTATTAATTGTTTTTATTTTCCGTTTTAATTATATTATTACATTCACCTTTTTCACTTTCTCTTTTTGGACTCATTAACACACAAGTGTCCATAAATCATTTTTGAAAAAAAGAATGAGAGATATAAATATATGCAAACAACAATTATATTTCTACATTTATTTTCTCTTCCATCTCCACCTATTTATTTTTTATTTATTTAATTACATTTAGTTCTCTAGATATTACAATAATATGGAATTTTTATTTCCTAAGTTTGATTACATAAAATAAATCTCACATAATAACATAATTTATATTATTAATTAAAATTTATTAAAAATAATAACTTTAATAAATTATACTTCTTATTTATTTTCATCGTTTATATACTAACATATCATCAGTCTAAATAACATTGGATTACATTTAAAAAAATAAATAAATACTTTAATATGTGATAAAAAAATTTATGAATTACATGAGTGATAATATTGCCAACACATGATCCAATTATTACATTACTATTATTTAATTTTGTAGGAAAGATAGGAGTATGAAAAAAGCAAAATTTTTTATCTGTTTATGGTTTTGTATATATCCACCTCCTCCCACCTCGACTTGGCATCAATTACCTATCTTGCTTGCTAACTAAGAGACACGTACATTAACACATGTCCAGCTGCATGCAATTCCTATCCCATTCCTGGCACCTTCCCTTCATATAAACAAACACAATGCATTCCTTCTTTCATCTCAAAGAGTGACTTTGTTGTTCCCACCATGGCCATGAGAATCAACCTTTCCATACCTATCTTGCTCTTCATCCTCTTACCCTTGTTCTCAAGCCTAGCCTTGGCCAAGCAAGAAACCGAGGTATTAGAAGACCCTGAGCTCACAACATGCAAACACCAGTGCCTACAGCAGCTGCAATACTCTGAGGTTGAGAAGGAGAAGTGTGTTAAAAGTTGTGACGTGTACCATCATCTGAAGCAAGAGCGAGAGAAACAAACAGAAGAGGAAATTCATAAGAAAGAGCATGAAGGTGATCCTCACGAGCATAAAGAAGAGGAGGAAACCAGTCCAAAGGAAGAAGAAGTAGATGAAGGAGGGGAAGAAGAAGATCCCTACATTTTTGAAGAAGATAAGGATTTTGACACCAAGGTCGAAACAGAAGATGGCAGAATTCGGGTTCTGAAGAAGTTCACTGAGAAATCCAAGCTTCTTAAAGGCATTGAGAATATCCGTTTTGCCATTCTAGAAGCTAGAGAGAACACTTTTGTGTCTCCACGCTACTTTGATTCCGATGTTGTTTTGTTCAACATAAAGGGTATGTATATAATTAGACAGTTACATGTATATCTTTTCAATTTCAGTTATTCATGTATTAATTTTTTGTTTTGTTTTTTTTATGTTCGTTATTCGTACATCTAGTGTACAATTTCTGAAATTTCCTACTTACTATTTCTTGTTTTACTATTTGGTAGGGCGAGCCGTACTTGGGTGGGTGAAGGAAAGTGAAACAGAAAAGTTCATCCTTGAATCTGGAGACGTGTTAGTGATACCAGCAGGCACCCAACTATACATCGTTAACAGAGATGAGAATGAGAAGCTCTTCCTTGCCATGCTCCATATACCAGTCTCCACTCCTGGAAAATTTGAGGTTACTGCTTCTAAGAACATACATGAACATTGATTCAGTTAACAAATCGTGGATGAGTTTCGTTGGAGATGGATAATTGATAAATGAATTGTTTGTCACCTAATTATAACTTGCATGATTGAATCCATATTATAACTTGTTAAAGAAAGTAAAGAGTGGTACAAAGTTGAGTATTATATATACTGATCTAAGGAAATTGTGGTGTAGGAATTTTTCGGGCCAGGAGGACGAGACCCAGAATCAGTCCTCTCAGCATTCAGCTGGAATGTGCTGCAAGCTGCGCTTCAAGTAGACCCTACTACCTCTATATATCATGCTTCAATATTGTTGATCATTTAGTTTGGTTTGTGAATTTCTCTAATTTGGTTTCTTATAATTTGTGCTAAAACGGGAATTAATTACAGAGCCCAGAACGAAAGCTAGACAAGCTTTTCAATCAACAGACTGAGGGAAGTATTTTCCAAATAAGCAGAGCAAAGGTGCAGGAGTTGGCCCCCAAGAAAAGCTATTGGTGGCGCTTTGGTGGCCCATCCACCGCTGAATTCAATCTTTTCACTAGGTCTCCCACTTTCTCCAACCGTAATGGTCGTCTAACGGAAGTTGGTCCTTCTGATTCCAGGAGTCTTGAAAAACTCAATCTCATGCTTACCTTTACCAACCTCACCGAGGTATATTACCAACATTTCCTTTATTATTTATCTAATTAACTAATGTGTAAATTAGTCTCAAACATGATTTATGATGGGTTGATTTAAGTACACAGATCTTAAAGTGAAATTCTTAATTATGAACAAATAATGAAGCTATTCATGGTCTCCTTTGGCACTGATTTGTTTTTGTGTAGAAATCTATGAGTACTATTCAGTACAACTCACATGCAACGAAGATAGCACTGGTGATCAATGGGAAAGGGCAGGTTGAAATTGCATGTCCCCACATCTCATCAAGGTCACACTCAAAGCATGAAAAGAGTAGCCCCTCGTACCATAGGATCAGTGCCCCGTTGAAGCCAGGATCAATGTTTGTTGTCCCTTCCGGTCACCCCTTCGTGACCTTTTCTTACAGGAAAGAGAATCTCCAGATTATTTGCTTCGAGATTAACGCTCGAAACAACAAGAAATTTACATTTGCTGGTACGCATATAGTATATAAATCCTTAATTAATTATAGTATCATGCAAGCATGCATCTAGATTTGGTTTTTAGTTTATCTCAAAATTTAAGGTAGTTGTTGTGTGTAACAGGGAAGGACAACATTGTGAGCTCACTGGACGACCTTGCCAAGGCGCTGGCCTTTAACTCTCCTTCGAACATAGTGAACGCAATCTTCGACAGAAAGGAGAGTTTCTTTTTCCCTTTTGAGCTGCCGAGAGAGGAGTCCGGTCGTCATGCTGCTGCATGAGTGTGTGAGAGGCTTAGAAGAAATAAGGGAAGGAGTTTCGAGGCTGAGTTTTTTCTTTTCATTTCTGTAATTTCAGTTTTATGTTGGTAATGATGCAACTTAGGGAGCTGGAGTCTATGGAAATGTGGAAATGCAGGCCAGGATGCATGCATGCATGCATTCAAATGGAATAAATAGGCCTTTGTTTAATGTTTTCTGTAATTTATGTCCAGTATTTTGTATGTCTTTACATATATGTCTATTTTCTGTTTTCTGAGAAGTTTGTTTTCTCTTCTACAATGAAATAGAATAGAGAACGTCTCACTTTTTTTTTATAAATTTTAGATGAGAAATTAGTTGTTGGGAGGAAATTAATTTAGAATATACTTTTAAAATAAAAGTAAAAATACAGGATAATTTTTCAAATCAGGTTCTTAATGTTTCTATCCACAACAAATCAGGCTCTTAATTCTTAATGTGTTTGATAAAATAAAATAGAAGATATATATATAGAGAGAGAAATTTAACTTACTATTAATTTGTGCAGAAATATTGACGTTGCAATCATTTTACATTTTTGGATTTTTTATTTTATTTTATAATAAATTATTTTTATTATATTTTATTTAATGTGATATTTTTATTTTTGTTTTATAAGAAAGTATTTTTTTTATTATATTTAATGTAATATTATATTATTTAATCTAATAATTATTTTGATATATTATTATAATAATTTTTATGATAATTTAAGAAATAATTTGTTTATAATTTATTTTAAATATATTTTTATTCTTTAATTTAGGATTTAATATTTTAATTATTATTTTTATTTTTTATTCTTTCATTTTTAGTTTTTCGAAATTATTATTAGTAAGTTTAGTCAAAATAAATTTGAGGCCGATGTTTAAAATTAATTCAAGTCTAAATATATTTTTAATTTTTTAATTTGATTTTTTTATTTTTGAATTAAAATTTTTTATTTTTTAATATTTAATTTTTATATTATTAATTGAAATTATTATTTAATAACAGTATTGATATGTTAGATACTTATTTAATCTTTATCTAAATTATTAGTTAATCAACTATTTAAAATTAATTTATTGTATATTTTATTTGAATCTTAAAATTAATTCTTTCCCGTTATCCACTTTCAGTTATAAATATTTATTTAAAATTAATTTATTGGAAGTTAAATTTTGAAATCAATTTTTTCATATCGATTGGATGACGTTTCCATCCTTTCTTTACTACTATTATCACTCTAGAATTTTGAATTAAGTAATATATCTTTGAATTATTACTAAAAAAGAAAATTTTATTACCCACTATGAAATATTTCTGACATGAAATTTTTTATAAATTTATTTATGAAAAAGTTTTTCATAAATTGAGAAATTTCTTACACTACTACAAATATGTAAATTTACATCGGCTTTTTTCAGAACAGATGTAAATTTGTTCAACTATTTACATCGGTTGTTCTATAACCGATGTAAATTTGGTTTGAAATATACATAAATTTGGTTAATTTTACATCGGTTCTTAGACAACCGATGTAAATATGAATCAAATTTATATTGGTTTGTTAAAAAATTGACGTAAATTATGTAAATTTCATTCAAATTTACATCGGTTGTCTAAGAACCGATGTAAATTTCAAAATTTGGTTAAGTTTTACATCAGTTATTTCAGACAACCGATGTAAATTTGAATGAAATTTACATCAGTTTTTTAGGAACCGATGTAAATTTTCTTGATTTTAAGCAAATCTACATCAGTTATGTATAAACAGCCGATGTAAATTGGCTTGCAATTTAAAAAATCCAGTTGTCCATACATTTTACATTTTTCAACCATCAATTTTCAATAAATAACCTGCTATAACATATCTTTTCCAGCCAGTAGTAGACATTTAAAATATAAAACAGATAAATATGAAGTAGTAGAACCCAATAAAATAATACATAATTAATAAAAAATGTATTTGAATACATGAAATGAACTAGTAATTGCTACAAAGAATGTCATAAATTAAAAAATCATCCTATCTACCGGATCAACGTCTAAACTTTTCTAAAAAAAATACTGCCCATTTAACGCGAATATCCTCCAATTTGTTTGGCGGCAACGGTGCACCATCGTCAAAAAGCTGTAACGAACATCATATATTAGTTACAATTAATATAATAATTAAAAAAAATTATAAGAATGTTTGTATATTACCTCTACCCAATCTTTTGTTACTTCTCCTTCAATAATGTCTAACATCCACTTCATGACATAGTACTCACATTCGTACCCTCCTTTTTGTTGATTACTCTAAAAGTGAATACCAAATTCAGTAGAGTAAGTACTTTAATAATCAAGCTACCAAAAAAGATAGGATGATACATATATATTGAGTTTACAAAGTACTTACCATAGGGTAAATCCAATCTAAGTTGTTTACTTGTGCTGTAGAAGTACCAGTCATAACACTATATGTAGACAGAACACTAAAAAAAATAATAGAATGTAAGTTAAATGATTAAAATGGATAATAGAGATTGACCATAAAGTTAATACAACTTTTAGAAATGAAAGCTTACCTTTTTACTAAATTTTTGATATGTACATTGGGCTTACGACGCAAAGAGCAGAACCATACAGCTACATTATGCTCACGACAAAGAAGCAAGAGTTGCCAATGATTTCTACATATTGAGCCCGAAATTAGTTTCACAACATATATATAAAGTACGAAAATTAAATGATTTCAAAGCCAAATAATCTTACGAATCAAAGTAAGGAGCCATATAAATTTTCTTGGCTGACTTTTGTATCCATTCATTGATATAAACAAGAGTCTCACTTTTTTTATTCCCTATTATCTGTATGGTATGGGGCTCAAAAAATTCATACAAGTTATGATGACCAAGCTCTTCAATTCTTTTATTCAAATAACTGAAAATTACAACAAAAAAAGGTTAATTGTGATTAAATCATACATTAAATAGTTATTGATAGTAAGAATTGTGTACTTACAATATCCACAGATGCAAAATTGAGACATTAAGCATTTCACTTTGTATTAATTCATATATATCCTGGAATGAAATATAGAAGGAGAAACTTTCATCGCTGATATCGAATAAACTTGCAGGACATATCACATGAAATGGTCAGCTTGATAAGCATCAATTCCAACACAAAAAATAGTTTAAATTTTATTTATAATAAATTAGGGTTTACCTCAAAAGGATCCCCATAAAGCAAGGTCTTTAAGGCTTCACGCAATTGACTAATAGGGTCAGTGTTGGGTTCTGACCTATTTGCTCCATGGACACCCTATTAATAATCAAATATGAAATAACATTAAACATTAACATCTATGTGTATTGGTAATTGAATTTATTAAGTAAGAAGAAATAAACACTTACCTTGGCTGAGATAAGTGTAACAAGACGTCTTGGCCATGAGATGAAATTCTGGAGAGCCTGGCCAACAATTTGAACCTAAGAAGTAGATATCGGAACTTCAGCAAAAGGATCTCGAGCTTCCTCAACAACCACCCTGACCATATCATGATCCAATGGCACATTGTGTAAAGTTGAACCATCATAAACTCTACCAATGGCCATAACACGTGGAGGTATCTCATCAATGCTTAACTCACATTGTTGAGAACCATCAGGCTGACTCATCACAGTAGTTCAACTACTAGGCGTTGCACAACTGCCGTTAGTGCTAGCACGGAATCCACACTCTTGATTTACCTCAACTGGAGGTACACCATGTGACTGTGAAGTATTGAGGTTGATTCCGTGTGACTGTAAAGTTGGTGTGAGGCGTGCAAGCACTTGCTGTGTCAGGATCTCCAAATCCCCCGGACTCAACTTAGATAGTGATACGGTCTATTAATATAAACAAAAAATATAAATTAACAATAAGTAACATAGTTGATTAATATTTCCTAGTAATATGTGACTAAAAATAGATAAATACTGATAATAACTGAAGAACAATGATAATACCTGTGATTGTCGTCGTCCAAAGTACTGACTAACAGTAACACCAACCCCAACTGTTCGAACACGACCAGGGTGCTCTGGTCGCCCAATAGCAGCAGTCAATATATCCTTCCGCCCTTAAAAAACAACGGCACCTTGTGATGCTTGCTCGTCTAAAATATTCTACACAAAAATCAAATGCTTCATTAAATAAAAAAAACAATTAATAGGTTGAAGGTTTAACTTTTTAAGCAAATACTTACAATTTTTTCTGCAATTTGGGTAGCAGACTGAGAAGACATTTGGCCTGATGGTTTTGTGCAAGCCATCACCCACAACTTATGGCGCGGAGGAGGAGGTGGAGGATCAATGACTATATCCTCTGGCTGTGCACCAGATTCCATTGCTTGCTCCTTCAATCTCTTAACTTCTTGTTTGGTATAATTTTTTAGAGCAGACGGTCATAACCCCCACGAGACAGTAAGTGAGGGGAAGTGTTTTGCTGCTGAATATTCTTTGCCTTTTCTCTTACAGCCTGTAACAATTAAATTGAAATATGATAAGATGTGATCAAGTAAGATTAACTATATTATAAATTTATAAATAATACAACACAAATTACCTCCCAATTAGGGTTTTTTCTAATTTCTTTAAATGTTTCCCATTCTACAGGGTCAATGTTATACTGATCACAAGGGCTTCTACCTTTGTATTTGCCATGAATCCAAACCCTTGTAAGATCAGCCTTATGTTGCCTAAATTTTGTAGCAACTACTGAAAGAATTTTGCTCTTTAGTATATCAGTATCATCAATCTGATATACTTCTACAAAACAAATTCAGATTTAATCGTTAATAATCATCAAATAAATAACCACCAACTTGTGTAATCATGTAGAGTTAAAGTCCATACCAGAATATCATGCCAACTTAAGTCTTTTGTATCCTGTGGAACTTCTTTCCAAGAAGGAACTAATATACTAATCTTGTCTCTTGCAAGTGTACCCAAATAACTTGCAAATTCTACCTTATTTGGTCCTGAAAAAATAATAGAAAAATAGAGAAATATTTATAAATATTTAAATAGATTAATTTATTGTCACCGAATTTGTAATATGAATTAATGGATTTCTAACCTGAAACAATCCCTGTAGTAGGGTGCACATCAAGCTGAATTTTGTCTCCTAATTGCATCCGTTTACGGGCTAAACCCTTCAGCCGTGTTGGTGCTCTCTTTTTTCTAAATGTAGCATGTGTATCAGATGATGTAGGAGTAGTAGAGCTTGGATTACTAACCATGAGTCTGTTTTGACAAAGAAAACAAATAGGCAATGTCAGTTACCAAAAGAATAATACAAATCAATTTAAAAGATGAAAAATATAACTTATCAATGGTAATTAGGTAGTAAATTAAATCAAATATTGATAAACAAGTAAATAAACATAACTTATATATCAATGATAATTAGATAGCAATGTTTTCCCATATGCCTTCATCATGGTCATTACGAGTAGCCTGAACATCATCTTGTTCAATGTCTTCACTATTAGTAGGCATACGTGTTGAGAAAGAAACACTATCCCAAAACTCAAGAAAGGAATCATCAACATTGTCCACATTTCTGCCATGTAGAACAACAGACCACCTTTCATCAATAGGGTCTTTCACATAAAATACTTGGATTGCTTGTTTTGCCATGATGAAAGGTTCATCCTTATGACCCAACTTGCTAAGGTCTACCATTGTAAATCCCATTTCATCAATTCGGACACCACTGTTAATATCAACCCAAACTTTAAACTTGGTATAACTGATCTCCCAAATGTCTTCAATGAATCCATAGTAACTTGTGGACGCAACAACTGGATTTTTATCATGTCTACTAGAAAAATGCATGGATTAAGCTTGAAGAGTGACACCACTATTCTGCATGGTATTGTTATCATCTTGTGACTTTGTGTAAAAGGAACACTTGTTGATATCATATGCAGTATAAGTGAAGACATTATATTTAGGCTCATTTGCAAGACATTTTAATGTTTCAAAAGCACTGACATCACTTAACACTTTTTCTTTAAACCATTTCAAGAAAGTCTTGTTATGCTCATTGACCAATGCTTTTTCATTCATCCTCGGGATATTTTTCTTCAACATAGATTGGTGTTCATATATGTAAGGGAGGACCTCATCAGTGTTGTTCAATATATACAAATGTGCTTGAATTAATTCCTTTCAGAGAATGAATTTAACTTTTAATCCTTTTGTACCCTCCCCTTCATATGCATCCTCATGACGAGACTTAGGAATCCCAACAGGTTTTGCTTTGGACATGTAATCAGAACAAAATTCAATAGCTTCTT
>BDMB01000079.1:531056-624495 GCA_016859785.1 Macrotyloma uniflorum | reverse complement strand
ATATATATATATATTAAAAAAAAAAAAACTTGGACACGTTTCCTTATTGTCTCTCGCCACGTTTCTTCTTCTTTTTCCTCCACGCGTGCTTTTTCTTCTTCTGCTCTCCCCGCACCGTAGCTTCTTCTTCTTTCTCCACCAATTTCAATTCTTTCTCCACTGCACGTCAAATTCTTCTTCTTCGTTCCGGAAAATTTTCAAGCTTCCAATCTTAGCTCATTTTCTCTATTTCTCCTTGAATCAAGGTAATTTTACTTAAATCTAATCTTCCAATTTCATTATTACCGATTCAAATCTTAGATTAACGGTAGTTTTCTTGATTTAGGAAAGATTAAGTATTAAGGTTCTCAAATCTTCTCTGTTCTTGTGTATTGCAAGTTTTTAAGGTAAGGGGAGTTTATTCCTTGCTCTAATTTGCAATGTATGATGTTTTATGGGTTGTTTGTTATTTGTATGTCTTTGATTTTGAAAATGGATGGTTAAATCACTGAAAGCCATAAAATATTATACTATACTGTGAAAATCCGCTTAGCGGATCTCAAATCTACTAAGCGCAAATTCCGCTAAGCACACAAGAAAAAAAAATTAAAAATTAAAATTACTATTTGCACCCCTGTTTTACTATTTGTATCCTGTTTTCCTATTTGCACCTCCAAAGTGATTTTTATCGTTATTAAATAATATTTGAAGATGAAGAGTTGGAACTAACTACTTGGCAGGTAGAAAAGTTATGAGATTTGGACAATAATGTCAATTCAAGTTTAATTTTCGTGTGGATGAGCTACAGAGATACACTGGGGTATAGTTCAGGAAGGTTTGATAACCTGGGGTAATGAGAGTGTGGTGGAGTGGTCCATGTCGTGATGTACACAATGTGCAATGGGAACTGCCGCAGGCCTCACACTCCATTACCCGACTGAATCGTTGACTATGCTTTTTGCCAAAGGGGCTTGTGCGCACACGTTGTATCCGTGGGGCGTATTGCCAATAGGCGGGCTATCCACACCGGCGTAAGGCCAATGTCACTTGGGTGGTGGGGTTGGCAGCATTATTTTGGGATCCCACGGTACCTAGAGTACCGCAACTAATGTGATCACAATATGAATGATGATGTGAGTGGGGTATATGACTAGCGTACGTGATAAGAAATTATGGGAGAATTTAAATAATGATATTGTGGAAAGATGACAAAAAAAAACTTATTTGACAATGTTAGGAAATCGATTTCTAGATAATTTTATTAAGGTATAATTTTCAATTACATAGATAATTTCTTTTATTCAGATATTCATTTTCATGATTGTTAAATATAAATGTTTTATCTTTGTTGGAAAAATATGGTGAGGAAAAAACTCACCCTTACAACCAATTTTTCAGGAATTATATAAGAAGATTCGTGACATACTCATCTCTTAGATGAGAATTTGATTGGTAGGACAAATCATGCTTCTTCTTGTTGATGGGGAACCTGCTCTAAGTATAGGTTTTTATATTATTATATATGTATGAATAAAAAATTTTATACTCTAACCTGATGATATATTTGTTAAATAATAAGAATGAATGTGATTATTTTGTGATTTTGAAAGATAGGTTCCTTAGCCATAGTATTATTTTGTAATGTCTAAATATTACTAGGAATAGTAGCTTTCTCAGAAATAATTAAGTTATTGTAGAAATGATACGAATTTATCTTATTTTCTTGAAATGAATAAACAAAATATTTAGTTTTCTATAGTTATAATATAATTTGACACCATATAATTATTTTATGAATAATGCTCAACTTATTTATGAAATTTATTATTTATCCTTAAATTTAATGTTTATAGATTTAATTTAGTATTTATCAATCGTATTTAAGTTGAGTTAAATAATTATTAAACATTTCCTTTTGTTAAATTGATCTTTTACATCTATTTTATTTTAAGTTGACCATTGATTATGAAAAAAAAATCTTGGAATATTATTTGCTTGTTTTATTATTTAAAGAAAATTATAATATTAAGAATAATGATTTGAGGTGTTACAATAATGAAACTCAAATGAGACGCCTTTTTGGGATGCCCTCCCATCTAAGATTGAATTATCTTCTAAAAGTCATGTCTGATACTGGTTTTCAATAAATATTTCTGAGTAGATTTAAGATTTATAATATTTTTATGTAAAAGTTAGACTTTAAATTTCCATGTAGTTGTAATATTAACTTTGACTTTTATGTATGAGTTGAACTTATCATATTATATATAACATTAGCTCTAATTTTTACTATATTTGTACAATATTTAACACATTAAATCAAATATTGGGTGGTATTTAAAGACTACAACAAGGTCTAAACACATTATCCTTGCAAGGTCTAAACAAAATATTTAGAGCAAAGATTTGAAAACTTGCATTATAGTCTTAGTTAGACTTATGGTTTATGTGAAGTTCTTATGTAATATTTTGTTTTGTTCTATTTGGAAGACCGTAATTTCATTTAAATTATTTTCAAATTATCAATGACTTAAATTTTTTACTTCTTATTAAGTTATCTAATATTATATTATTTTTATTTCATATTTTTAAATTTTACATAATTTTTTTCTTAATTTAATTTCACAAAATTATTTTTTAATTATTATATGCTTAGCGATTTTTATTTATAAAAATAATAATTGATATCAAATAATATTAATTTTATTTTAAAAATCTTTATTTTATAACTAAGGGTAATTTGGTCAATAACTATTTTATATCATTAATAATATTTTTTATTTTATCGCATCAATCAAATTAACTACAAACTTCAAGATACTTTCTTCTCACTTTCCCCACACTTTCCCTTAATTCAAACAACTTAACTTTCCACACACTTTCTCTTCTTTTCTTTCCTTTTCCACTTTCTCCTCCCTAATCCAAACATAGGCTTAGGGAAGAGAAAGTGGAAGAGTGAAAAAGGAAATAAAAGAGGAGAAAATATGTGGAAATTTGAGTTGTTTGAATTAAGAAAACATATGTGAAAAATAAGAAAAAAGTATATTAAAGTTTGTAATGAATTTGATTGATGTGATAAAATAAAAAATATTATTAATAGTTTAAAATGATTATTGATTATATTGAAATTTTTGTAGTGAATTTGATTGATGTGATAAAATAAAAAATATTATTAATGGTTTAAAATGGTTATTGATCAAATTATCATTGGTTGCAAAATAATTTTTTTTTAAAATAAAATTAATATTATTTAGTATAAATTATTATCTTTATAAATAAAAATTGTTAATGATATAATATTTTTTTTAAAACAAATTTATCATTAAAAAATAATTTCAAAAAATTAAAATATTACTTAAATTAAGAAAAAAAATTAACTAAAAAATTATGTAAATTTTGAAAAGTGAAATAAAAATAATATAATACTGGATAAGTCAATAAAAAATATGAAATTTAAGCTGTTCATAAATTCAAAATAATTTAAATAAAATTACAATCTTCCAAATTAAATAATAGATCAAAAATAAAATATTTTATAAGAATTTCACATGAAACATATGTCTAAGTTAGATTATAATGCAAGTCTCCATATCTTTGTTCTAGATTATCAATTTTGTCATTGACTCGAGCAAAATCTTGATGAACTTTCAAGTATAATGTGTGTAGATCTTGTTGTAATTCCTAAATACCACCCAATATTTGATAGTGAAATTGTAGGTCATGTAGGTGAGCTGCAGCATCTTCATCACCAATGATGGGGGGATTTCTTCATGGTCATTATATTGATCTTGATTTGTCCAACCATATTGTCATACACTATTTATGTTAATTACATTTAAGTTTTTTAAATACTTTTCATTAAACCAATTCGACCACCTAGGTGTAATCTTGATTTGAAGAGTCTAATTAAATCCAATGTGATCAATTATGTGTTTAATCAAAAGTTTATAAGAAAGAGGCATGTCATTTCTCTTACACTTCCTCATATTTTGGATTATATGATGTGGCCAATTAATAGGAATTTGATGTTTCATACACCACATCATGAATATATCTTCTTTCATTAATTGTGCATATGCTACCTCAAAAACTAATGATATGAGCATAAACGTAATGTAACAATTTGTACTCTACAATCAAACTTTCAACATTCTTGCAAGTGCAACCTTGTAATTCAGGTCTAAGCATGACTTGTAATGCTGCATCACGAGTCCTACTCAAGTTCTTTTGGAACTTGAGAAAAATAGTATATATGATCTTTATATTTCAAATTTGTCAATTCCAACCAATCTGAAGTTCTAATACTTACCTTAACCTCATTAATTTCACTAACAATGTCCCCGATCTCAACAAATCTCAAGTTTACATAAAATGCTTTAATTATTTCGATGTAGTAATTTCTAGATTGTGAGACAAATTCTTGAAGACCTTGAAAGATTAAGTAATGCAGAAATTGAAATCCAATAAAGACAAAAAAATTAAAGTCCATTACCTTTGGATGGACTATGTCTCTATTAGCAAAGTAGTGAAGTGGTGAGTTTTATTAAGAATTTGTGTAACATATAAAAAATATACCTATTTTGCTGTTATAATGGAATAAAAATCTACCAATACATTATTAATAATTTCCAAAACATCATATAACATGAAACGTCTGAATACATAAAATTTCATTTAAAAATAAAGTCTTTACAAAAGTTTTGTGCAATTATTCATCAACATAAAATTAATTCTCCTTTAGGCAAAACTTGAAACTTTGTTTTAGCTTTCACCTGCATTACTATTTGCTTCCGTGTAACGACACGATCATCGCAGTATCAACAAAACCACAAACACAAACAAAAAGGGTAAGTTAATGTAAACAAAACCAATCAAAATATATATAATTCATAATTTCATCCTCACAATCATTTATCTAAATATATTCAAATATTCAAACCATCATAATCGTTCTCAATCACACACATTCATCACACCCACTCATTCACAACACCTAATATTCTAGCACCTGATTATATTTCCTTGGTTACTGGGCCATAAACGAACCCTAAGAGTCTTTTTCACCTTCGGATTACCCTGCCTATTCCCTTTTTCTAGTACCAATACATCAGGGTAACCCCTACATACACATATCAAAGAATTGATGGCTCAATCCACCTAGTGATAAATGCAGTAGAAGTCTCCATCGACCTCTCACCACATGGTACTCCTGTCTACATGACTAGAATACCATTAGAAGTCTGGATGCCCCATCTGATATCTCTAGATTTCCATATGTACACTAAAGCTATACCAAATAGTACCCCGTGGTAACTATCTGGCTTACACACAAAAACACACACAACCAATTCAAAAATCATATCAAACAAATCTCATTAACATCAATCAATGTCATTTTTATTTACGTTGGCTCCCTGCCATAACAAATTCCTTGGCACCTTTGTCATCACAATTCCTTATGACCTTAGTCACAATTCACAAAAATAAATTCACATCATTATCACCAATATCATCTCAGAATCAAATTCCAATCATAATACATCACCAAATCACACATCACATAACTTAATAATTTAATTATAACCTTTTACCACATTTCACATATATATACTCTTTTAATATAAATTAGAACATGAATGATTATCCAAAAAAATATAAACTTTCACTCATCCTCGCAGCATGACCTTTAATCACTCAAAAATTCATATCTTATGTTTTACACATTATTTTTATGTGAAATAAAAGTCATTGATTAGCCAACATCTAGGGCTAAAAGTTTTATGAAGGAAACTTTCCCAAATTCGTAACCAAAATATCCCAAAAGGGGTTCGTAATTTCAAAGCGAATATTTTTCTAGACAGCTTGACCTTTAATTACGAAAAAAATTGTATCTTGAGTTATACATATCCTTTTTAGGTGAAATAAAAGCCAGGAGTTAGATAACATATAGACCTACAACTTTTATGAAGAAAACTTTTCTAAATTCGAAATACAATCAAGCCGAAATAGGGTCGCAAGCTCAGAGCGAAACCCAATTTACATTTTCAAATATAATAATCAATATAATTTTCATAAATCTCACATAATAACACAAAAACACACATAATAATCCAATAAATCATGAATAATTTTGTTTAATTAGCTTCCATTACCTTTAAAGGATCTCAAAACGAAATTCTATTCGAATATAGTTAATCTACTCTTCACGCTCTTTCTCCCGGTGTTCTCGGATTTTCAAAGAGATAAGAATTGAAGGAGAATTCTTTGAAACAATTGAGAGAAATTTGAGAGAAGGAAAAATTAGTGTTTTCTAAGAGCAAGAGTGAAAAATGAGAGGATTAGGGTTAAATAGACTATTTATAATCTCTCTCCTTTCTAATTAATTGGGCTTAGGGTTTACTCAAAATTGGGCTCTCTCAAGTTGCTTCACAGATGGAGCATTTTTAGCATGAGGCATGGTTAATTCAAAGTGTTGTTTATCTTTCCTTGTCTTTGCCTTTTTTGTTTTGAAGAAGATGATGTCATTTTGAAACCTGAAATACTTGAATCATGTAATACGCTCAATAATAGTTAAAATATAAGTCATTATAAAGAAAATAAATATTGCACAATTATAATAAAAGTTAGATTTAATATTACATATAATATGATAAGTTCAACTCATATATAAAAGTCAAGCTAATATTACAACTACATGGAAATTTGAACTCTAACTTTTACATGGAGATATTATAAATCCTAAATTTACACTTAGAAATATTTACATGACTTTTAAAAGATAGTTCAGTATTAGATGGGAGGGCATCCCAAAAAGGCGCCTCACTCATTATTAGTCAAGAACTCATAACATTGCAGAGTTATTTATTCATTTGGCAAATCCAATCTTATCAGCATGTCCCAAATGTTGCTTTTTGAATATTGCATGGTTGTAGATCGTCTTATCAACTCATTTCGTTCAGTCATGATTGTTACTTGTCTCTCAACAAGATCACATTGTTGTTGAGCCACTTCTGATAATTTTTTACTTATCATATTCCCAACACCAATTGCTTCAAAAATCTTGTCTAACCTTATTGTCATCTTATCAAATTGAACATCAATGAGGTCAATCATGAGTGTTTTTCTCTTTGTCCCTCTAGATGAAGAGTTCCCAGCAGATGGGATTGATTGAGATGCCCCAAGACTATATGAATCCATTCGTGCTGGAGAAGGAATAGCATCATCAAATGTTGGGATATATATGCACTTGCAATTCTTCAACATCATCATTCAAATCTACATGAAATTGTTGGCGAGCCATTTCACGTCGAGCTTGTCTTGTAGTTACAACCATACTACCACAGGCTCGATCTGCACCCCATAATTCTTCTAATAAATCATAATGTCTGATTGGGTGAACACGCCACTTTGAAGCAGAAGGTTTAGCTTGGTGAAACACACACATTCGATTATTTGTAACAAAAACATTTACGCAAGCTAATATTTAAAGAAATTAATTTTTTATATTACCTTTATCAATTCTTCCCAAACTTCAGGTTCAAATTCAAATTTTTTGGTGGTGTTGTTCCATGCAAACCCACTTAGTCAATAGGTCATGAACTTCTTGCTATTTGTCTTTCAAACATTTTTTTTATTTATTTTTAATATTATTTTTTGTCAATCCAGTCAGTCCTAACTGTTGCAATGATTGGAGGATATTACTAAGGCTTGTATTGTGCATGCACCATCAACCCTATGATCAATTCGTGTCTCATCAATCATTGTCGACAATAAACGAAAATCTATATCGTCAGTCCATTTTACCAATTCTCTAATACATTGGCTACTTTCAACCATTTTTCCCTTTCCCCTATTTATAGTGAACCCTATACCAAATTTAATTTACCTTACTTATGGAATATACATTGTCATCACCACACATATTAATTGATATTTAGAATTTCATAACTTAAATATAATAATAAAATAGTACCAAAAAGTCATAACATTAATCAAATATAACATTAAAATTGTTTCAAATTAAAATAAAAATTGTTGTCAAGTCATAATATTAATCTCTTTAATAATTAGCCCACATCTAATATGCTATCATATCTCTAAAGTTTTCTCCTTGTTTATAATCATCTTTATGGATTTGTGATACAGACCTATCATCCTCTTGGTTCATCAACTCTCAATCCACCTCATTCAAAAATTAATCATCATTATCAACACCACGGAGATAGTTGTGAAGAATCAATATGCTAGGACTATATTCCTCATGGTTTGAAAACAATAATGAGATTCGGTTCCACTTGCAATGATAGGGAATATCTTTTTCAAAACCCCAAAAGTTCTCTCAATAACATTTATCAACGATGAATGACGATGATTAAATAATTCACGTGCATTTTGTGGTCCTTTTTGGGAATACTCTTTCAAGTGGTACCTCACGCCACGGTACGGAGTAATGATTTAACCTTTAAACATAAATTCTGCATCTCCCAAATAATATTTGCCTACACAAAATAGATTATATTACTATTGTCAAATATAATTGGTCAATAGTAGTACAAAATTCAATGTTTACAAATATAACTTATCACCTTCGGGTATGACTAATGCATCTTCTCTTGTAAGGGAATCCTTCAATATCCTAGGATCAGAGGTCGTTCCTTCCCATCCAACTAGTACATAAGTGAACTTCATATAAAAAATCGTAAGTTGCAAACATATTCTGCATTAGATAATCTTTTCTACCACGAAAATGAGGTTGATCCATCCAACGAATCTTAACTCGAATATGAGTTCCATCAATGGCTCCCAAACAATCCTTTTAAATAATATGATTATTAAAATATAAAGTCATTATATTCCAAAATATACATGACTAAATGTGCATGTAAAACAACATACATTGAAGTACGGGTAAAATTTGTTATTTTTCAATACTTGTGATTGCACCTCGCTTGTATATGATTGAACTAAGGACTCACTCTCTAATTCAAGGATGACATTCAAAATATTGTGGAAATGACGACTAACAATCTCTCTACATTGGTGGTTGAAGAAAGAAACAGTTCAATTTTTAACATTATGTCCTAATATGTGTAAGAATTTAGTCTCTTGTTCTTCTACGGTGGACCTCTAACCATCTTTGAGCATAGTTGTTACTCGTAATCGATGACATAAAATTTATAAATGCCTCAAGTCCCATGCTTATAATATCGTGACACCTTTTCAAATGTATAAGATAAGACATCAACTCGCACCTACAATTGTCCTTTTCAGGACGGACCATCTTCAATCATCACTAGTGGAAAAATTGGATTTAAAATCGTACTTTTAAAATCAGTTATTTAATATACGATTTTAAAAATTAAGCGGTGGCAATTTCGTAAATAATTACAATAATTTTAAAATCAGTTGTTTAATATACGATTTTAAAAATTAAGCGATGGTAATTTCGTAAATAATTACGATAGTTTTAAAATCGGTGTTACGATTTTAAAAATTTCTACAGTGACAAAGTTGTAAATAATTATAATAGTTATAAAATCAGAGAAAGTGCAGAAGATCATCAACGACACGATTCGCGTCATGCGAGACTTTTAAAATCAGTTTAAAACTAACCGATTTAAAAATAGAAACTTTTAAAATCGGTTTAAAAATAACTTATTTAAAAAGTAAAGACTTTTAAAATCGGTTATTTTCTGATTTTAAAACTCCTATCTTTTAAAATCTATTGAATCAAAATCATCAAAACAACTGATTTTAAAAGTGTTTTTTCCACTAGTGATCTACTCGAACTTAACAAATAACTTAAACAAATATAAACCATGAGTAACATAACACAACGATATGATCGCTGCTATTGTCAAACTCATTTGTAGTTGTTATTATATCATTAAATATAATATTATGTGATTCTTCTTCTTTTAAATCTAATGTTAAATTTTTTCCATCATCCATGTTTCACCAATAATTTTTTTTCTAAATAAAAATATTTTATTATAATTAAAGTTATAATATATTCTTAAAAAAATAATAAATAACATAAATTGTAAATCTTAAAAAAAAATTAACATATATAAAATTTATAATTATCAAATTAAACATAATAAAAATTATTCATAATATATATATATATATATATATATTTTGCACTCTATAAAAATATATAATATATATTTAAATTTAAATTTATTTATAAATATTTTGATTAAATTAATTATGTTATAATAATAATAATAATTTTATATTAAATATGTAATTAGATTTGATAAATAAAAAAAAACAATTATTTTAAACTTTAAATTAAAAAAATTATCAATTATTTTATATTAGATAATTATTTAATTATAAGAATTTAAAATTTTATATAAAGAATATATAGTAATAATATAAATATTTATTTTTCTATAATATAAATTTTATTATTATAATTTTAATTAATTATTCTATAATTAATTTAATTTTATTATATAAAAAAATTTGAAATGAGTTATATAATTTTAACTTTAATTCAAAAAAAATTATTTAAATTATTATTATTATTATTATTTAAAAATTATTCATTATTTAGAATAATTTTAAATAAATATATATATATAATGAATTATTAATTTTAAATTATTCTTAATTTAATTGATATGTATTAATAATATATAATTTTTTTTATTTCATTATACTTTATAAATATATTTTTTTATTATTAATTAAAATTATTTTTTACATTATTATTTATATAAAATAAATATATTAATTTATATTCAATATGAATTATTTTAAACATCATTAAAATAATAAATTTTAATTATTAAATAATATAATTTTGTATACTAAATAAATATAATAAAATAAAATTTTTAATTAATAAATTTATTGAAATCCTATATTTTTATATTTTTAAAAATTTAGTTATAATTTTATAATAATTTATAATCAAATTTTGAAATTAAAAAAAAATAATTATATTTTAAACAATAATTTATATATTAAATATTAAATTTAATAATAATTTATTATTATTACAATCTGATTTTTATTTCATATTATTTTTATTTTAAATTTTTATATAATATAATAATTAATATTAATGTTATTATTTATTTTTTTATAATTTTTAATTATGATTATTTATATTAATAATTTGATAATATAAAAATTTCAATTTTTACTTATAATGAAAGACACATTATTGAAACAAAAGATAACTTTTTATAGAATTACTAGAGAATATACTCTCTTCTTCCTTTCTATGGTGTTACATACAAAAATAAATTCAATTCATTGTTGCAGGTACCACACATAAATGCAAAAATACAAATTAATCCCTATTTTTTCTTCATTTGGAAAGTCGAATTCCATATATCTCAAGGTAGAAAGAATTGGAGACACAATAGTCAAACATAATCTAAATCACTCTCCAGAAATTGATGTTGTTATGCTTCATTTTTAACATATTATTCATTCAATTTATACTAGAAAGAATGCAAAGCGTAGAATGCATATTTTATAATTTATTTTTCGAATTACCCTATAAGTGAATAAGGATAATCCATAATGGATTATCCCCAAATCCTTATAATCGATTAACCATAAATCTATAATAATTTATTATCCCCAAACCTAGAATCGATTATGTTCATCAAATAATAGATTATCTCCAAATATAAGAGAATCTTCCTACCATTCAATGCTGTCCTTCTCCTGTGAAAACTGAACCATGGTCAAGAGGGAATCTTTTCATAAAACTTTAGTCTCACATGCAATTGAAATTAGGAGTATTATAGGAAAAGTTTTTGATCCACATGGTTTTCTCCTTCTTCTTCCATACACTAAAATAATAAATAATAAATTGTTTGATCCAAATATAGATTTAAGGAAATAAAAGATTAAAAAGTGAAACATTTTAATTGGAGAAAAAAATATCGTAAAATTTAAAAACTAAAAATATATTTAACATAAATTAATTTTAAATAAACATCAACTCACAATTTTATTTGTCATCACATATTTTATTTTAATTAAACAAACTTTTATTACATCAATACATTTACGAATATCACCTAATTTTAAGAATTAAAATAATAATCTTAATAATTTTAAATAATTGAAAACAAAAAAATGAAAAATTTTAATTGAAGAAAAAAAATCTCCTAATTAAAAGATTAAAAATATATTTAAATCTTATAATTTCTATTTAAACTAGTTTTTTATATATATATATATGATATTAATAATCTAAATAAATATTAATAGTTTGGTTAATATTATTCTATATTAACATAACATAATAGAATATTGCTCTGGTTTATTCATCATTCTCAAATAAATATATATACAAATATATTATTGCATATTATTGTGTATTATTTCTATCATTTATTATTTTTTATATTTCCTTCCTACAAATCTGCTAAGAATATTATGTACATAATTATAATATTACTTACATAATTAAATTACATGATTCTTGCCCAATCACAGATTTTCCTCAAAATAATATCTCTCAGCCCAACACTCCCTCAAGTTGGTGCATGCAAATTTTGAATGCCCAACTTGGAAAGAAAGAAATCAAATTGACGTTTTCCGAGTGCTTTAGTGAAAATATCAGCAAGTTGACTAGAAGTAGAAACATAAGCAGTTGCAATAGTGCCGTTCAAAATTGCATCTCGTATAAAATGACAATCAATCTCTATATGTTTGGTGCGTTCATGAAAAACAAGATTAGCAGCAATATGCAGGGCTGATTGACTATCACAATAAAGCTTCATAGGACGTAGATGACCAATATCTAAGGAACGTAGAAGACCTTTCAACGATGTAAGTTCACATGTAGTGTTGGCCATTGAGCGATATTCCGCTTCAGCAGAGGAGCGAGATACAGTATGTGTTTCTTAGTTTTCCAAGAAATAGGTGAATTTCCAAGAAAAATAATTCACCCTGTACGTCTTGTCAAAGGACAAGTAGCCCAGTCTGAATCACACCAACCATAGAGTTGAAGATCACAATCTGCACGTAACATGATTCTTTGTCCAGGAGTACCCTTAAGATAACGAACTATGCGGAGAGCAGCATCCTAGTGTTCCTGAACAGGAGTTTGCATGAATTGAGCAAGCATGTGAACACGGTAAGAAATATCAGGTTGAGTAACTGAAAGGTAAATCAAACGACCAACTAGTCTTCGGTACTTGGTTGGATCAGATAGAGGACTCCTTGTGGCAAGCGGAAGATGATGATTTTGATCAAGGGGAAAATCAGCAGGCTTGGCACCTAAGAGACCAGTTTCAGTAATGATGTCAAGAGCGTATTTTCTTTGACATAAGAAAATACCAGTAGGACTTCTGGCCACTTCGATACCTAAAAAATATTTTAAGAGTCCAAGATCTTTCATATGAAAACAGTTACTCAAGTAGGCTTTGAAAGCCTTAATAGCTTCTTCATTATTTCCAGATATTACAAGATCATCAACATAAACTAATACATTGAGGTGCAGATCATTATGATGAAGAGTAAAACGAGAGTCTGAATAGGATTGTGTGAATCCATATTTCTGTAATGCACTCTTCAACTTACCAAACCAACAATGGGGAGCTTGTTTCAATCCATATAAAGATTTATGTAACCTGCAAACTTGAGTAGAATCATGAGATTTGAAACCTGGAGGTAGCTTCATATATACTTCCTCATCAAGGTCACCATGTAAGAAAGCATTGTGAACGTCCATTTGATGGAGTGTCCAATTCTTAGCAGCTGCAACTGCAAGAAAAGTACGGACTGTAACCATCTTTGCAACTGGTGCAAAGGTCTCATGAAAATCTAATCCTTCAACTTGTTTATTCCCCAAAACAATAAGGCGAGCTTTAAACCTTTCAATAGATCCATCTGCATGATATTTGATCCGATAAACCCACTTACATCCAATAGCCTTTTTATTAGGAGGCAAAGATACTACAGACCAGGTCTCATTATTTTCAAGAGCTTGAATTTCTTGTTGCATCGCCTTTCACCAATGTTCATGTTGAACAGCATCAACAAAAGTTTGTGGTTTAGTTTCTTTAGTAATGGCTGCCAAAAATTGCCTATGACGAGAAGAAAATTGAGTACAACTGACATAATTAGCTATAGGATAGGACGTACCTGAGGAGCTGTATAGAACAGATGAACTGGGAGAGGGATTAATCTTATAAATTGTATTAGTCACATAGTCGCGTAATACCGTTGAAGGAATTTTTGTACGACAACCACGACCCAGAGTTTCTGTGTGCATGGACTCTGGTTCACCCCCCTATCTGTAGTATTCTCTGATTCAATATTGGGTGTGATATCAACAGTGTGTGGGGCTCTATCTGGTATGGGAATAGATGAGACACTATCTGTTGGGATAACTTCACCATCTAGTGAAGTATTTTCATTCAAGCGTATCTCAGATATAAAAGGAACATCATCATCAATGGAAGCATGTGTAGTGAAGGGATAATATGAAACATTAGATAAGGTGGAATCCTGTTCAAGGGATAAATATGATGCAAATGGAAATTGATCTTTATAAAACAAAACATCACGTGAGACAAAAAATGTTTTTGACTCAACATCATACAATCTCCAACCTTTTTTACCATAAGGATAACCCACAAAAATACATTTTCTACTTCTAGTAGCAAATTTATCTCCCCCATGATTCTGATTATGAGCATAACACAAACACCCAAAAACTCGAAGATGATTTAGATCAGGAGGTGTACCGTACAAAATTTCATAAGGAGATTTTTCTTTTAAAACTACTGTGGGAGTACGATTTATTAAGTAACATGCAGTTAAAGCACAATCTCCCCAAAAATTGATTGGAAGATTACCCTGAAAAAGCAAGGCACGTGCAACATTCAAAATATGTCTGTGTTTACGTTCTACTCTTCCATTTTGTTGTGGGGTTCCTGTACAAGAAGTCTCATGCAATATACCATGATCACGAAAATATGTTCCCATGGAAATAAATTCTGTGCCATTATCACTTCGAATAATTTTTACCTGCTTGTGAAATTGGCGTTCAGTCATGCTAATAAATTGTCGCAAATAAATAGAGACTTCTTTCTTATCAGTAAGAAGATAAATCCAAACAGCCCTTGAATAATCATCAACAATGGTTAAAAAATATCGAGCACCATAAAAACTTGGGGTTCTGTAAGGTCCCCATAAATCACAATGAATTAACTGAAAAATTTCAGTGGTTTTATTTTCACTAATAGGAAAACTTTCCCTTGATTGTTTTGCATGAAAACAAATGTCACACGCTTGACTACAAAATTTATTTGTTCTACCAGAATCTATCTTAAAAGGAGTATCAATAACTTTATTGGAAGGATGCCCCAATCTTTTATGCCACACTTCACAAGAAATTTTTGTTGATAATGTCTTCATAGTTGCTGCTGTGGCCATCTTCTCAAAATAATATAATCCCTCTCGTTGTTCACCCATTCCAATCAGCTTCCTCGAATTGCAGTCTTGGATAGCACAAAATTTGCCAGTAAAATGAATAACACAATCTGAATCATTGAGCAATTGAGATACTGAAATAAGATTACAGGTCAATAATGGCACATAAAGAACATTAGTTAATATTAGAGTGTTGCTAAGAAACACTATGCCTTCTTTTGTAGCTGTTGTGTATTCACTATTGGGGAGACCTACTGAACACCCCACAATGTCCTTAATATCAGAGAGACATTCTAATTTTCCAGTCATATGATGTGATGCTCCTGTATCAATAATTCAAGGTAAAAAAGTGTACTTACCCTTTGATTTTTTAGTGTCTTCCACTTTGATGTTTTTCAAGAGATTCATCAATGTTTCCACTTGCTTACCTGTGATACCTTTAGTATCAGATAAACCATCATCTGAAATTCCATTAGATGCCTTTACATCAGATGAATTTGTATGCGTAGCATGAGCCTTGACAATTTCACGTCCTTTGCCAAGTTGTGTGTTTTTTCCTCTTCCATTTCACTTTCCAGTTTCACGAGAACGATCTTCCTACCAATCTGGATAACCTATAATTTTAAAACATCTATCTGACTCATGTCCATGGCGATGACAATGAGTACATAAGACATTTTTGGCCTTTGTTGAATTTCGAGTTCCTGCTTGCACTGCAAATGCTAACACATCACCACATTCCTCTTTGTTAAGAGAAACAGTATGCATTCGTTCTTCCTGCACTAGTGTAGAATATACTTTGTTTAAAGGAGGCAATGGATCTTGTGCAAGAATATTAGATTTAACCGTCCCATAGACAACGTTATCCAGCCCCATAAGGAACTGATGAACTTTTTCTTCTTCACGCTTCTTTTCAAATTCTGAATTGAGATTACATTTACAAATGGGGATTTGTTCATAATTTCCCAATTCTTCCCACAGCTTTTTCAATTTACCGTAATAAGCAACAATCGTCATTCCTTTCTGTTTACATTCAACTAGCTCAGCCTTGAGTTGTTGAATTCGTGGTCCATTCACTATGGAAAAACGTTCTTGAATGTCTTTCCACAGATCTTGTACCAAATCCGTATATGAGATAGTTGTTCGCAACGAAGGCTCAATGGTGTTCATGATCCAAGAGATCAACAAGGAATTAATTGTCCACCAATCTTCAAGATCATCTGATTCATGTGATGGTTGGTTGATCGTTCCATCAACGAACCCAAATTTCTTCCGTGCTTGCAATGCTGTTTTCACTGCTCGAGCCCATTTATTAACCTGGCTCTGATACCATAACAGAACATAATAGAATATTGCTCTGGTTTATTCATCATTCTCAAATGAATATATATATACAAATATATTATTGCACATTATTGTGCATTATTTTTATCATTTATTATTTTTGATATTTCCTTCCTACAAATCTGCTAAGAATATTATGTACATAATTAAATTACATAATTCTTGTCCAATCAAAGATTTTTCTCAAAATAATATCTCTCAGCCCAACATATATTGTCAATAAAAAACAAATATGTTTTAATTAATAA
Source organism: Macrotyloma uniflorum (assembly GCA_016859785.1). Lineage (NCBI taxonomy): Eukaryota > Viridiplantae > Streptophyta > Magnoliopsida > Fabales > Fabaceae > Macrotyloma > Macrotyloma uniflorum. The sequence continues at coordinate 607,507 of BDMB01000079.1, read as the reverse complement.
ATTATTTATTATATTTTAATTTGATATTTTGTATTAATTAAATGATTATTATATATAATTGAATATTTATGAGTTAATATATATATATATATATATTAAAATTATTCATTACAATTATCTATATTTTTATCTTTTATTTCTATCTCCTAATTTAATTAGGAGAGGTGACAAGACGGGTTATGCAGCTTGTCCACAAATTCATAACAACTTACAGTTTATCACAAAAAATACGGGGCGTATTAAACTTTTTAGTGTACAACTTATTTAATCTCAACTTGCATAATTCACAACCCACTAAACCACAACACACGTAAACGCAATGAGCTGGATTAGCTCGCATACCTATATAAAATAAATAAATAATACTTAATTTATTTACCTCAATTATAACAAAAATTAATATTTAAAATCCGTAAATAATATAAAATGTACTTTTGAATTTCTAATAGAAAAAAATTATTTATAGATACCCTTATGATAATTGTTATTTACAAATTTCAAAATTCTTAGGTACAGTTATATATAGATTTTAATAAATATATATTTCTTTTATATGAAAGTATTTATTATATTCATTTATTAGGCGTTGTTTTTAACATTATTTTAAATCATTATTATAAATTGTAAATTTATATAATTGTGTTTATTTGAAACACTAAGAAAGCTGATCAAATAATACAATAAGCATATAAAAACATTGTCCATAAAATAGATAGTAAAATGCAATTCAATAATAGAATATGCATGTAAGAAATGTAGCATTAGAGTTTTTTTTTTTTTAACGCTATTGTTATTGATAGAAGAGAATAAAAAACATTTTATTTTATAGATATACAATTCAACTCTATTTAAAACATACATCTTAATCAAATAAAATAATTTACATTCATTTTATTATTAAAGTATAGAGGAAGAAGATCGATAGAAAAATATATTATTATTAAAAAAAATGTTTGATGAACACTTAGAAATACCTTATCGGTTAAACATATTGCAAGTATTATATAGATATCCTTCAGTTTAGATTAATATGAATCAACGTTCTATTATTAAATAGCACACATCATCATAATAAAATTCCCATTCAATTCAATAAGCCCTCCTCAGTACTATCAGACTAACTTAATCTTGCTAATTGTAGTGTTCAATACAAAATTTCTTTAACAAATTAAATGCACCCTATAACAAGTATCTGAGCCTTCAAATTTAAGAGATAATCTTACATTTGTCACAAGCATAGTATTTTGGACTCATACGAGGGTCCAATAGGTCTACATAACTCTAAGATCCAACCTCTTTTAATAAGACACATATTTACTCTAATTTACATTTACTTGAGCATTCAACTATTTTGATATAACATTAATTTTAATTTCAAATTAAAATCTAATTTCACGATCTGGCTTAATTTGATTACACTCTCTTTTAAAAAGTATAGATCTATATTAAAATTTCTATAAATGCCAAAATAACCAAAAATAGAGTCAAAGTTACAACTTGACCATCTATGCATCTTTACCTTTCTCTTTTTTCTAAGTCCAATTTTTCTTTTGTTCCTTCTCATTTTTCCTACATTGAATAACTCAACCAAAAAACCACAGTCTAGTTATTAATTAAATTACTAGAAATAGTAATCTTTTCTCTATATACTTATAACTCAAACTTGGCATATAACTAACTAATATTTTTAACCTGATTTATTCTAATCAAAGTTTCATAATAAAAAATAAGTCGCTTCTTCTCATATCTTGGTTGATTATAATGTTGGGTAATATATAATATAAGGATTAATTCTTGAAAAATAATCCAAAAACAGATTTTTCACCTGCATGATAATTATAGCACTTCAAATGTACTAGGTGGTATGCAGTAACATAGACAACAAGTGCATGTTTTTTCTTTGCGATGGTCTCCTTATTTTTTGCTTAAAGACTTGTAATAAGTACTACTTAGACCATATCATTAGGTGATGTTGGACTAAACACATCCCCTCATGGTGTTGGAGGCAACCCAAATAGATTGTTACTAAATTTTCAATACTACGAATCTTCCATCTCATTACTCTACAAGTTCAACCAAACTAAATCAGAATTTGGAGACAAGTTTAGAATGATTTGGCACTAATGCTCAACTTGTAAATTTGGTATGGAAAACATATGTAACTTCTCACCAATCTCAAAGTTTTGCTATAATCAATCTTTTCTCTCTTCCTATAATTTTCTTCATTAGCATTTTCAATTCTCTTCACCATGTGTAGTTTTCAACTTCTATATTATACTCACTTTGCATTTTCAACTTTGTTTGATTGTAATGTATTTAAAATTTGGGCTTTTAATTGGATGAGCTTTAATCTAATTAAGTTTAGGAGGGAAGAATATTTAAAATGTAAATTTTCTAAACCTTCTTATTTTACATCAATTTCAGAAATCAACCGTCCCTCACTCTCTTTTTTACTCTCAAACTCCCTCAAACTCTCTCAAATATTTCTCTCTAAATCTCATCTAATTTCTGAGTACAAATTAGAGATTTAGAAGTGGTGGAAAGGAGAGCTTCTACCCCTACATTGGTTCAACTACTTCCATTAGCTGAGTACTCTTAACTTTAATTTAGGAATTTGATTTAGAAATTTAAATTAGAGAAACTTAGAATCTTGAAAGATTTTAGTTAGCTTCTTGGTGATTTATCTTAATTTAAATGTTTTAATGTTAGGTCATTAATCTAGTTCACTGTAACGAATCCAAAATGTTAGTTTATATTAAAGTATTCGTAATATCTCAATATTTCATAATACTAATTATATTATATTTCCAAAATAACGCCTCACAAGGTCAAATAAATGTTTCCAATGATCTATAATTTAAGATACAAGGGTCTTATTACATGAATTCCTAATCCTACTTTTTCCCTATTGAGAAATCCTCTCCTGACATGGCACTTGCTCCTATGTAAGGTACACGATCATAGTAGTCAAATAAAGATAACAAACAAATAGGGTAAGCTAGTGATACAAAAGAGCATCCATAATTTTAATAAGTTGCACAAAATATTTACTACAATCACAACCAAGTGTAAATACCTACCTAAGGCTTTATACATAATCACATTCACATATCACATTCAAGATTGATGTCTTCCAGAAAATCGTATGGATCTCGGACATCTAAGACTAGCACTTGATGTATCAAAACATGGACCACGGGTCTTATAACGACTAGCTAACTGAGTCTTTTTAACCCCAACGTCATCCATGTATCAAAGCAGGACCACGAGTCTTTTTAACTAAGTCTGTTTTACCTCAGCACCATCCCCTCACTACTCATAGCCAACACAACATCAGGGTAGCCCTATCTAGCTTCTTCCTCTGAGTAACTGATAAGACCTCCATCGATCTCTCACCACATGTGATCTCAGTTTACGTGACCAAGATCCACATTGAGGTCTGGATACCTTAGGCCATATCCCTAGATCCATACACACAAATCTACCACATACCACACTCTATTCATAATCATCAAACTCTTTTCAACATACACGACCTCATGCTATTAAATCATATTATACACACTAATCTATCATATGTCACACTTCATTCTTATTATCATAACTCTCTTCAATACACACGGCCCCATGCCCTTTATCATTCTCATTACTTAAAATCACATCTCATTATATATATATATATATATATATATATAAACTTTCATCATTCTAAGTCAAATAAGGCAAAATAAATAGGGAAAATTCGCTCAACGCAAAAAAGAAATTCACTCAACGATTTTTTTTTTATTACAAAATGTTGAGCACATCGTCGTTCAGCTCTGGGCCCTCTACTTAGTGCAGTTTTACCTGAGAACACCCCAAATCCCCTAGAGCCATTCCGCTGAATGAACAAGGTTGCGCTCAACGAAAATTATGTAGAATCAGATTATGTAGAAAGGTAGCTCACTGACCCAAATTAAGGTTCTCAAAAAGAGTTTACATCCTTTAATATGTTCAAATAAACTATTATTGCATTATTTCACAAAGTTTGGATATAAGATGATGAATTAATCTTTCTACAAAAATGATTCTAGCCAACACATTGCAACAAAATTTCATCATCCAACGGCACATTCCCACTCAAACCAGATTTCAAGTCACTCAACCAAATCATTCCACACATTCTCAATTTCAACATTTAACACTTCAAAAATCACAGTACCCATTTTACAATTCAGTCAATACGAAATTTTCATTTAACATCCCACATTTCAAATACCCCCATTTTACAGCTTGGATTAGAATCATATTCAAATTACCACCAAAATCCCTAATCTAGAAATCCCCAAATGTAGAAACCAGTTTCTTATCAAAAATCAATCATCCATTCATACAATTCACAAAAAATTGTAATATTACTAGCTTTCCTTACTTCACACAGATCGCAATTCCCTCCTTGAGCAAATTCCCAAATACTTTTAAAGTGTTCTACGAGTGCCCAAAACGAAATTCCAATCAGTTCAAATGAATCTATGTTCTTAAGACTAACAACCACAAAGAACATGTAAATTCATTTATTGCTATATTGTAACAGGGATGCATCCAATTCATTTCATGTCTAAGTTCCATTTCACTGAAATACATTCACTAAAATTATTTGGAAACTAATCATAATTAGAAACAACAAAATTGCCTTTGGCTCTTACGCATATATAACTTCATAGATATTAATAACAGTATGCTCTTAAGACTAACAACACAACAACGAACATGTAAATTAATTTATTGCTATATTGTAACAGGTACGCATCCAATTCATTTCATTTCTAATTAAGTTCCATTTCATGCAGAGGCAGTATACTTTTCTACTCGAAATAAACTCACCAAGATGAATGTCGTGTGAGCTAGAAAACACGTTGTAAAAAAAAGAAGAAATAAAAGAAAAACATAACAGAGAACAATTCAAAAACACCACAACATACTCAGTTAATGAAAAGTAGAGAAATGGTAATGCTGCGTAGAATTTACCTCATCGTGGCGATTGTCATCATCAAACTCAGAAGAGTGAGAAGACACTTCATCTTCACCATTTAGTGATATAAATAATGTTTGTCTCTCTCTAATATAGTCTCATTCCACCCTAATCGTCTTTTTCTGTCTATCTAAAGGGGAAAGAGATAATGGGGATTCTTGCGTTCTAGATTTAGGGTTTAACTCAAGATTTATGCTTTAGATGAATGAAAACAAAATAATTCCAGCGTATGCAGATGAAAAAACATTCAATCAAAATTGAAAACAGATGTTATAAACTTCCTTTTTTAAAGATCTCTTTACAATCTTGAATAATCGTACTTTGAATTTTTATTTTTTTTAAACTGAAAGAAGAAAATAAAACTAACGGATAAAAATACAAAAAAATAAAACTGAATTTGTTGAGCGCTAAAAAAAACTTCACTTTTATTCACTAAAATTTTTATATAAAAAATATATAAGAATATATATATATAATTATTAATTTAATTTAATATATTAAAATTAAAGGTGAAATAAAATATATTTTATATACTTTTTTAAAAATAAATTCAATAGTATAAAATAAATTTTATTTTTAAAGATATATTTTAGATTAATATTTTATAAAATAAATCTTATTTACATATTTTTAAAAACAAAAAAATATATAAATAATATTAAAATATATATATATTTTTTTTTTTAAAATATATTCTAAATTAAAATAATAGAATTAATCTTATTCATATTTTAAAAAGAAAAAATAATTAATAGCATAAAATATATTAAGATAAATTTTATTTTTTAAAATATATTCAAAAACATACTTCAATTTAATATGTATCAATATATAACAATTTTTATGATAAAATTGAGAAATAAAATCTATATAAATTACAAAGACAGAAAAAAAGAAAATGAGAAAATTTTAAATAAAAAGAAAGAGTGAAATTGAATAAGAGAGATCAAGAATTAGAAGAATCTATCAACAAATAATAGAATTTGGTATTTTTAATTATGTACTTGATAAATTGATTATGTTTTTATTATAAGTTTTCATTGATTCTTATATGTATGGGGTTAGATGAAAGTTGGATGCAAATTATTGATAGAACAAAACTTTTGTATGAAAAAGGAGTTCTTGATTTTATTGAATTTGCATTTACTGGTTTTGAAGAAGAAAATTTACTCCATTGTACGTGCAAAAAATGCTATAATAATCTGTTTTGGTCTAAAGGAGTCATATACGAGCATATGATTACAATTGGTATTAAAAGAGATTATGTTATATGTGATCTTCATGAAGAAGTAGTAGAGGAATATCATGAAGGTAATGTTAAACAAAATTATAGTGATGAGATTCATAATATGTTACATGATATTAGGAGTGCTATTAAGGTTGAAGATACCAAAGAAATCAAGGAAACAAGTCTAAAGAGTAATATAATGAGTGAAAAGTATCCAAGTTTTATAAATTATTAGAGGATGTTGAATAAGAATTATATCCTGATTGCAAAAATTTCTCCAAATTATCATTTATTGTTCAATTATTAAATGTCAAATGTCTCTTTGGTTTGAGTGTAAAAGAAACTGATGCCTTACTTTATTAACAAAAGCATTTCCAGAAGGGAATAAAGTTCCCAAGTCTTATTTTGAGGCTCGAAAAGTTATTCATGAACTTGGACATGATTATACAAAAATAGATGTTTGTGTGAATGATTGCATTCTTTATCGAGGTGATTATTTAAAATCAACATCTTGTCCAACCTGTAAGTTTCCTCGATATAAAGATCTACATAAAAAGTTATCTCAGAAAGTTATGCGTTATTTTCCTTTAGCCCCAAGGTTACAACAATTGTATGTATCATCTAATGTTGCTAAAGAAATAAGGTGGCACAAGGATAGGCCTTTTGATGAATATGAGAAAATGGGACCTCCAGCTAATTCTATTGTTTGGAGGAGTTTTGATTCACAATATCCATCTTTTGCGGTAGATTCACGCAATGTTACACTTGGCCAAGCAAGTGATGATTTTAATCCATTTGGAAAGATGAGCACATCATATAATGTGTGGCCAATAGTATTAATTCCTTATAATTTCCCACCTTGGATGTGTATGAAAGATCCATATTTCATAATGTCGACACTTATTCCAGGTCATAAAGCTCCAGGAAATTATATTGATGTGTATTTACAACCTTTGATACATAAATTGAAAGAACTATGGGAGGCCGGGGTAGAGACATATAATGCCTCTATGAAGGAGACATTTCAATTACATGCATGTATTTTATGAAATATTAATGATTTTCCTGCATACGAAAATCTATTTGGATTGAGCACTAAAGGCACATTATTAACTTCTTGACTTTAGGAATACTAGGCACAAAGATTCTATCCTTAAACCTTAACACTCCATCAACTCCACCATTATAATGACTTATAGATGAGACATATTTTCTATTCATATTTATAGTCTTATTGGTTTCCTTAGTATATTTTTTTTTCTTATTTCTTTCATTTAGTATATTTTCATATTTTCCATGATGAATAGGCAAAATTATAAAAACATTATATTTTCTGTATTTTTACTATATTTTTGTATTTCCTTATCCTGACATGTACTCACTATTTTCTTTATATCTTTTTATGTAGAACTCTGATTGAGCTGATTCTTTTTTGCGCTGGATTCTAGACTTCTTGGACTTCAATTTGGAAACTTTAACCGTCTCATTTTGAGATTGGAGATATTTTTAGTAAATTTTGGAAGTTTGTAACGAAACATGTGTTGTACCTTGCATGTGTGACTTGTATTCTTGTTATTGGGTGGCCCTAATTTGGCCAGACCTTGGCCCATTCGTCCATCCCAAGTAGGAGTACTATATAGGCATTCCAATGGTCAATTTTTGTAAGAAGCGTTTCATTTGTAGAAATTAGAGTAGCAATTAGAGAATAGAACGTAGAGAGAATAACAACGTTTCTTCTTCCGCTTCTTCACTTTGGTATTTTCGTTTACAATTCTACAATTTACAACAATTTCTTCTTCCTTTATATTCTTGGAATTTACATTTCAGCCAAGCAATTTAAGTTTCCTTTGTAGTTTCTTTGAATCAAAATTATTGATGAAGAATTTCTTGGTGTATCTTGAAATTACGGTGCACTTGGATGTCTTTCAATGATGAGTGATGTATTATGTTGAGGTGATCAACTTTGCATCAAGCATTGTAATATCAATTTAATCCAGCTTCTTCACTATAATTTTGTATTCATAGATTCTCACTTTGCATTTTACTGTTTTTAATTCAATTTCTTTGTTGTTTTAGTATTGACATTTTGTTGTTTTTAATTCCACTTACGTTCCAGTAGTTACGTTTAATTCATTTACACGTTCTAGCATTTTGATTCTCTGTTTTCTTGATTTTAATTCTCTATTTTCTTAGGATTCAATTACGTTCCAACAATAGTCACATTTTACTATTTTTAATTTTCAAAAATTTAGTTTAGTTTTGTTTCATTGTTTCCAATTCCCCAATTTTATATTTTCTTCAAGAAGCTATTAACAATGGATATATAATGTTGTGTGTGTCTTTAGATTGATACCTAGGTTGACCTATATACTACATCAGGGGGAAATTTTGTATTTGAAAATCACATGCGATTGTGGGTTAATCACTTACACTTTTTTATAATGCTTTCACTTTGACCATTAAAAACGTATTACTCTTCTAGTCTTATTTTAATCTCAACTAAAGGATCATTGGTGACTGTCAACATTTCTAGTCTTACACTACTAGGGTAATCTTAGGCTAGGGTCATATCTCTAAACTCAGTTATCAAATCCATATCTCTAAACTCATGTTTAACTCTTTTTTATTGAATAGACACCTAAGAATCACCTCAAATCTAGAATCATATAAGTAATGTCTCCACATTTTTATGGTAACAACTATAGTTTATAACTTAAGAACATGTGTGGGGTAATTTCTCCCATGTCTTTTCAACTACTTAAAATAAACTATAACTTTATCTTCTTGCATCAACACTCCATATAGGCTAGTTCAGAATCATCACAGTATACTACAAAGGGTCTATTAAACTCAAGTAAGACTAAAACATGTGCATTAGTTAATTTATCCTTAAGACATTGAAAGCTACTCTCACACTTTCTATCCCAACAAAAACTTGAACTTTACGACGAGTCAATGTGGTTAAAGGTATATCCTGGATAAAACCTCCATGAACATTTTATAATACCTTGTCAATACAAAGAAACTCTTAATTTTACTCACTAAGGTTTGAGTCTCCCACTTAAGAACAACCTCATCAACTATTACACCCTGTCTAAAAATCACCCATCTTAAGAAATTAACATCTTTCAATCAAAACTCATACTTGGATGACTTAGCATAAAATTGTTTGTCATTAAGGATTTGTAACACAACTCTCAAATGCTCTTTGTCTTCTTCCTTGGTTCTAAAGTACACTAAGATATAATCGATAGAGATAAATACAAAACTATTTAGGTACAGATGAAAGATTTTATTCATATAGTTCATAGACATGATAGTTGCATTAGTCACACCAAAAGGCATAACTAAAACTCATAATGGTAAAAGGAGTTCCTAAAAGTAGTCTTCGAAACATTCTCCAACTTCACTTGAATCTATTGATAACCTAATCTAAGATCTACTTTGATAAACTCACAAGCCTACACTAACTAGTTAAAAGGTCATTTATTCTAGGTAAATGATACTTATTTTTAATCTTACTTTGTTCATTTGACAATAATATATACACAACCTCACACTCTCATATTCTTGTTTCCCAAAAAGACAAGTGCTTCTTAAGGTGATATACTAGGCCTCACAAATTACTTATTAAGCTTCATTAACTTTAAGGTCTATAAGGCTCTAATGGTATGAGTCAAGTACTAGGTATAAAATCTATAGAAAATTCTACCTCACTCTCAAATAATAAACTAGTCATATCTTTAGGAAATAATTTTGAAAAATCACATATTACAAGTATCTTTTTCACAACTAACTTAACTCTTAGATTTCGTAGAAGCTAGCATTATGTATACTTGGACATGTTCTTTCAAAGAGACTATAACTTGGTTGATAGTAAAAAAATCTCCGCGCTTACTCTCACCATATACAATAACTTTATTTGCACAATTCAACAAGACATGGTTGAAAGATAATTAGACCGCACTAAAATAATATCAAGTTGACTAAGAAAAAAAAAATTCAACTACAAAATTTCTTTTAGTTGATCAAAGGACACTAGTTGGTGGAAATGCCAATAAGTTCAAATTTTAAAAAAGATTTAGACAATTAAATTATATAGAAAATTCTGGGGTATGAAGGAATGAGTCGCACTATAGAATCATACAACACAAATAAAGGAGTTCCACTAATGAGACATGTATCTTTAGATCAAGTCAATTAATTTTGCAGCTTAACAACGATTTATAATAACTAAGAAAAAACTAAAAACACATAACTTATAATATATAACAAAGTATAATAAGCACACAAAAACAAAGAATCAAAGTACACACAAAAACAAAGAATCATAGTACACACAAAAACATGGTAAGCACATATAACACACTAGCTGAATGGACTAACCTGCTTTGATACCACTAAATGTGATACCCTTCTACCCCAAAACATTTTTACCTAAAATATAATAAAAATACAAAAAATAAAAGGTAAAAAGATTCACATATATCACTTCTCTAACTAATGACTTCCAATAATAAGGAAAATAAAGATTCGAAATCAAATATTTTTAGGCACTAAAATAGACTTTATAGTTTCTTAAAAATAAAACCATAATAAACTTTAAAATAACTTCTTCAATTAAAAATAAATAATCTCTCTACCCCGATGTCACACCTAATTGGAGCATCCCACAAAATAAAGATATAAGAAGCCTAAGTTTCATCACCCAACTCCTGTTCATCCTTATCCAATCCATGTTCATCTGTAAGAGCATTCAACCGAAACAAAAACACCAACAACACAAATAAAAGAGTGAAAATATATCTTATGTATGTTATAGACACATATAAGAAAAATAGGTAAAACTAAACACGCACAAACATCACATGCACCAATACAAACAATCACAAACTCACTCATTTAACTCAAATGCATTAAGTCTCTTATGCTCTTATCTTTAAATGCATGTGGTACCATCACACGAAACACACATCAGAGTAGTCTAAAAGTACATGAACCAGATGATAAAGACCCTCACTATCCATTCTCAACTATAATGAGTCTAATAGGAGCCAGTCGAGATACTGTAGTTGGTCGTGGTTGCCCCTCATCCCACTCTTAGATGAGAGGTTCCTTACTCTAAAATCCTCAACATTAAGGTAGAAGACCATAAAGACCCTCCTTCATAGATTGCATCTATCCTTAAGAAAATATGAATGAATGAAGCATGTATAGACAAATGCATAACACAAACACATAACACAAATGCATAACACAAATGAATAACTCATCACATATCCCAAATGACCAAGCATAATTTAAAAATGCGATTTATCCTTCTATTACCCCTTATACAAAAAGGCACGATATAAGAACATGTGCATCTACGAAAATAAGTTAATCAGGACCATTCATGTCAGGTGTTATAAGGTATCTATATAGTCCTACTTGTTGATACTCTTTAAACAACTCTTTAATACTATAATTATACTATACATCTATTAACTTAACTCTATGGCAAAGAGTTGTCATGGTTTTGTCCTGAAAACATTATATGTAAGGGTGAGTTTCTTCCTATTAATAATCTCAACAATAAAAAAAATATATGAAATATAGTAAAGGAATGATAAAAATAAAGAATGAAATAAAATAAAACCAATAAATTTCATTCAATATAGTAACTCTCATTCAATAAAACAATTGATAAATATACACACAAGAATTTAAATTTATATAATATAAATCTCAAATAATCAATCTCTTCATCTTTTACTTCCATCTTTCCTCACAATTTTCACTATTAATTTGGGTCCCTAAACGCTACCAACCCCACCACCCAAGTGATGTTGGTTAGTAATACGCTCCACTGATACAACGTGTACACATAAGTCCCTTTGACAAAAAGTATAGTCAGCGATTCAGTCGGGATTGAAGTGTGAGGTCCATGACAGTCCCCAAAAACATTTTGCACATCAATGATTGGGCCACTTCACCACCCTCTACTTCTCCCAAGTTATCTAACCTTCCTGAACTACACCCTAGTGTATCTCTATGGCTCATCCACACAAAATTTAAACTTGAAATGGTATCATTGTCTAAATTTCATAGTTTCTCTACCCTTTAGGTAGTTTCAAATCTTCATCATCAAATATTATTTTAATAATTACTTCCAAAATTATTATACAAAGAAAATACATTGAGGGGTTAAAACAGAAGAAATGAGGCTACGAAAAGAAATGAGATTTTTTTTTTGCTTTTCTTCTTTTTTAGGCTATTGAGCAATTTTTTTTTGTTGGAAAAGTGCTTTGTAAAATTTTAATCTACTGAACAGGATTCGCTCTAGTGTCAGATTTCAAATTTTCATCAAAGTGCTCAACGGATTTGGAAATCTGCTGAGCAGATTGAGTCTAAAACACTCTAATATTTCAACTTTCTTACTATTTAAGGTGGTTTAACATTTCACCTTCAAAAATTATGCAATTTCAAGCAACAAACAACATATATAATATCATACATTGAAGATTAGAATAAGGAATCAACTCCCCTTACCTTAAAAACTTAAAATAATGAAAAATATTGAAGATTGGAGAACTCTAATACCCAATCCCTCTAAGTCAAGAAAATTACCGTTAATCTAAGATTTGAAACGGTAATAATGAAATTTGAAGCTTAGATTTTTAAAATATTTAAACTAATAATAATAATAATAATTTCTATTAATATAGAAAATTTAATCACACATACAAATAAAATTTACATCAAAAATTAGGATGTTACAACTCTCCCACCTTTTAGGAAATTCGTCCCCAAAATTCGCTTATTTTGAAAAATAAAATGGTACAATATCCTCATTTTATCTTTGGATTCACACATGACATCTCCTTCATTGTTCAGATTCCAAATTACCTTTACTAAGGAAATAGTTTTTTCGCGTAGTTTCTTTATTCTTTAGTCTACAATCTTCACTAAGAGTACATCGTAAGATATATTTTCTCGAACTTGAATAGGGTCAAGTTCGATCACATGAGACAGGTCAAATGTGTATTTCCTAAGTTGAGAAACATGGAAGACTAGATGAAGGTTGGATGGATTGGGTGGTAAAGCATTCTGGTAGGCAACAGGGCCAATTCTTCTCAAAACTTCAAAAGGTCTTAAAAATTTTGGTGATAGCTTTCTGGACTTCAACGCTCCAACCAAAAATCTAACAACTTTCTCTACTTGTCATAATAACTCTTTTGTCTATTATGAGAGATCCTAATCTTTTCTCTTATCATTTTAACTTGTTCATTATGCCTCTACAACACGTCCGGGGCCAATAAGAGTGTTTCACCAATTTCATACCAACATTATAGAGTTTTGCATTTCCTTCCATACAAAGCTTCATATTGCATCATTCCTATACTAGCGTGAAAACTATTATTATAAGTAAATTCTACCAATGGTAGACATTCAACCCATGTTCCCTGTTGCTTCATCATGCAAGCACACAATAAATCTTCCAAAAACTTAATTGTTTCTTCTGTCTACTCGTCTGTTTGTCGATGATAGGATGAGCTTAACTTCAACTTAGTTCCTAACACATTCTGTAAGCTTTCCCAAAACTTTGAAGTAAACCTCAGATTTTTGTTTGATATTTTCAGTTTTGTCACTCTCTTTTCCCTTTTCTAAGCTATATCAACATAGCCAACTATAAAATGAATGCACTTGTCAATGAATTATTGGTGTAATACGTAAATGATTGGTGTCAGAATTTTTCACTGATCAGTCTCATCCATGTAAGAATTCGGAATTTCTCTTCCAACTCGTCCTGGAATAGGCGTTATGGCAAAGAACAAGAAGAAAACAAAAGGAGGAATACTATGCTTGTAGGAACTTTGTGTAGTCTAACAATTTCTTTAAAGTATAAGTCAACAAGTCTTTCCAACTTATACTTCATATTGATTGGAACAAAATGAGCAGTCTTTGTCAACCAATCAACATCACCCATATTGCATCGTGACTGAGCCTCATCCTTGGTAAACCTAATACGAAGTCCATTGAAATACTATCCCATTTCTACTTTGGGATTTCCAAAGGTTGAAGCTCCCCAAGCATACGTTGTTGCCAACTTTAGACTTTCGACATGTTAACCATTTTGCAACATATTCAACCACAACTTTCTTCATCCCATACCACCAAAAGTTCTTTTTTAAGTCTTGATACATCTTCGTTGCTTTAGAGTGGAAACTTAACTTAGTATTGTGCGCTTCTTCCTATATCATCTGCTTCAGACTTTCTTCTTAAGGTATGCACACTCTATCTTTGAACTTTATCATTCCATTAGTATCACGATGAAATTCTACATCTTTACCTTTATCTCTTTATCGTATCATATCTTGCAAATATTGATCACTTTGTTGAGCATCTCTAACTTGTACAAGAAAATCATTAGAGATTTTCAAAATTCCCAAATACAGACTCTTAGTGCATACCTCAACAGCCAAATTCAAGTTTCTAAATTCTTCTATCAATTGTAGCTCCTTCACCATCATGGCTAAAATATGAAGCGATTTCCTACTCAGTGCATCAACAACCACATTCACTTTTCTAGAATGGTAAGATAGCTCGAAATCGTAATTTTTTTAAAAATTCTATCCACCTCCTTTGTCGCATATTTAATTCTTTCTTATCAAACAAATACTTTAAACTTTTGTGGTTGCTATAGACTTCAAATCTCGTCCCATATAAGTAGTGTCTCCAAATTTTTAGAGCAAATACCGTCGTAACTAACTCCAAGTTGTGTGTTGGATAGTTTACCTCGTGCGGTCTCAATTGTCTCGAGGCGTACATAACTACCCTTCAGTCTTGCATAAAGACACACCCTAAACCTTGCCTTGACGCATCACAGTAAACATCAAATTTCTTCTCAGGGTTTGGTAGTATTAGAATAGGAGTAATTGTCAACCTTCTCTTCAACTCTTGGAAACTAGCTTCACATCCTTCATTCCAACTAAAAGTGTGCACCTTTCTAGTAAACTCAGTTAGCGGTAATGCTAACTTGGAAAATCCTTCAATTAATTTTCTATAATATCCAACTAATCCCAAGAAACTTTGAACTTCTGTGGGAGTTGTAGGTCTCTCACAGTAGGTCACTGCCTCCACTTTAGTCGAGTCCATTATAATTTCTTCATTTGGCACTACCAAAATTCACACTTTGAAAACTTGGCATATAATTGTCTTTCCTTTAATGTTTGCAACATGATCCTCAAATGCTCAACATGTTCTTCTGGATTTTTAGAATAAATTAAAATGTTATCAACAAACACCACCACAAACTTGTCCAAGTAGTCCATAAACATTGTAGGAGCATTAGTTACACCAAAAAGCATAACTAAATACTCATAATGACCATAACGGGTTCTAAGCGCTATTTTTGGAATATCTTCCTTCCTTACCCTAATTTGATGGTAACCAAATCGCAAGTCAATCTTTGAAAAGATTATTGCCCCTCTCAATTGATCTATGAGGTCATCAATTCTAGGCAACAAATATTTATTCTTGATGGTAACTTTGTTCAATTGAAAATAGTCAATACACATCCTCATACTCCCATCTTTCTTCTTAATCAATTATATTGGTGCCCCCCAAAGTGAAACACTTGGCCTTACAAAATATTTCTATAACAATTCTTCCACTTGTTTCTTTACTTCCGTCAATTCCACAAGTGACATGCGATACGATGCAATTGATATGGGGTTAGCTCCAAGTATGAGATCTATGTTAAATTCAATTTCCTGTTCTTGTGGTAACTTTGTTATGTCTTCTGGGAATACTTCAATGTAGTCATTCACTACTGGTATATCTTTTATGCGTGGAGATTCCTCAACTGTAGAAGAGAATAAGTTCATGAAAGCCTTAACACTACACTTCTTTTCTATTTCACCCACATTAATGGGTTTAGAAGATTCTTGGGTCCTTGTACCTAGAATTATAGTCTTGTTCTTGTAATCAAGAAGAATATGGTTGGATACCAACCAGTCTATTCCAAAATAACATCTAGATGAGAAAGAGGTAAGCAAATCAAATCTATACAAAATGTTCTCCCATGGACTACTATAGAGCACTCCAAACTTGCAGAAGAAGTCACAATTGAATTATTGGCAGGAGCAGATACCATGACACTATATGGCAGAGATGATATAGGCAATTCAAGGAATTTCACACAATCAAACGATATGAAGCATTGAGTAGCACCAAAGTCATATAAAACATCTATAACTCTATCTTTAATAATACTTATGCCTCAAATCAAGTCTTCTAATGTAGAAACTTTTTCCACTCATGCCAAAGATTTTTCCTTAAACTTTAGATTTTGTCCCTTTGTTGTCCTTAAGGGTTGGTTTAACTCCTCTTCTTACATTGTTTGCTTATTGTTGTGCTATCCAACAATTGCTAGCTATATGAACAAGCTTTCTACAGTGATTACATGTGATAACCACCCTTGGGCAATCTCTCAGCAAATGGGCTCCTCCACTTTTAAAACATCTTAGTGGACTTTGTTTGAAATTAGCATTACAATTTGTTGGCACATTTCTCTAAACCTGATTTGGGCGTTGGTAAGGCTTATTGTTGTGCCCCGATAATTCCTATTGAATATGGTCGGTCCTCTAGTTTGGGTGTCTACTTCTTTACCCTTTAGACTTGTCTCATATATTTGGCATTTACTTCACTACTTCCTTCGTGGCGATAATATAGCTAAAACTTCATCAACATATGAAATTTAGCAGCATACTCTCCTATAGTCATACTTCCTTACTTCAGTTCTAAGAACTCCCTAGCTTTTTGTTTTCTCAAGTCCTTTGGGAAGTAGTTCTCCAAGAATCTAGTCTTAAATTGTTCCCAAGTAACATATCCTCGTTCACTTGGTAGTATTTGACTAGCAAACTTCCACTAGTCTTCTGCTTCTCTAGACAACATCTAGGCAACATAAATCACCTTTTGATTTTCATAACAACCCATTGTAGTAAATATTTTTTCTAGGTTAGTTATCCACTATTGCGCTCCCTCATAATCAAATCCACCTTCAAACTTGGGAGGATGGCGCTTTGTAGAAGAACACAAACCTCGATATTTAGTCGGTTATGAATCGCAACCTTAAACAAAAGTTTATAGCGCTTGAGTCATGCATGCGAGAAGATAATTGGTCCCACCATTGTTTCTAGCTATCATGATTCCCTGAAACTAGTATATTAGTTTTATAAAGAATCATATTATTCAAAATATCTATAATCAGAAAACACATACTACCAAGAAAGTAGATTACTTATCTCCCTACTCAAGACTTCTAAGTAGGTTATGCACACAAAACAATATTCTTGTATTCTTACTCTTCACAAGAATATGGTAACACAATACAAACAAGCATATCTCATACCCTAGGCTTAATAGGATAAATTGCTCTGATACCACTAAATGTGACACTCATAATTTAGAAAATGTTTTATTTGTATATGTGTAATTTTTGTAAACAATTTTTTTAAAATGAATTTGAAATTTTAACATTACATATATTTATATATACACAAATATAAAGAGAGAAAAAAGAAAAAGAAAGAGAGAATAATTTACAAATATATATATTAAAGTAATTATTTGTTCCACCTACACCTTCGTTGTTTTTCTTTTCTAAAAGATTCAGGATATAAAATTTACAATTATCCTTACAAAATGAAGGGAAAAACATTTCAAAATATTAGTACCAAATATATTGACTAGGGAGAAAGATCTTCATAAAAAGCTTCAAAGGCTTCCATCTCGTCAAATGAAAGATAAGCCAACGAGATGTCCCCTTCGTCAATTGTCACTTTGATCCTGTCATCCTTCCTCTAGTTACTCTTGTAGGCAGTTTGGTCACATCATGGTCAAAGAATTAGAACTGATATCACAAAGGTCTAAGAGGTCTTACCCTCCCTCTATATCCGTCATAATTAAACATGTGGTTTATCCTTCTATTGTTAATAGGCATAAATATATTTTATTATCTTTTATAGATTAGTTGTTAGGAATATTTGATAATTATTATTATAACAGCAAATCTCCTGTAATCCCTCTCTTAATTGTATATTCTCAATAATCTGTTATATTAATGTAAAAGATAAGCTCTGCCACCTATTTAAGAAAGGGAGGCAAAAGAATAGAGGCAAGCTTTTCTAAAAAGATTGTGTCGTATTATAATATGTTTACTTTTGTCTTGATATTCTGACATGGTATTAGAGCCACAACTCTGAATTGTGGTTCCTTTTGGTGGTTCCCTTTAGTTGTTCTTTTTTGTGGTTCCTTTTGGTGGTTCCCTTTGGCGGTTCCCTTTGGCGGTTCCCTTTGCCGGTTCCCTTTGGTGGTTCCCTTTGGTGGTTCCTTTTGGTGGTTCCCTTTGATGGTTCCGTTTGGTGGATCCCTTGTATTTTGGTCTTCTGCTCTTGTGGGGTCTTGGTCTTGTGCCTTGGAATTTTTTTGGGAGATCTAGAGTAAACACAGGGTTTGCAATCAGGTTTTGTTTCTGAGAATTTTTTTTAATTTTCCATCTTATCTTATGATAAGTCTGATTCCTTTCTTATTCGATTTAATGGCAAAAATTATTCTTCTTGGGAATTTCAATTTAAACTATTTGTCGAAGGAAAAGAATTATGGGGTCATATTGATGGCACACTTCCAGCACCTATAGATCTAGAAGATTTAGCAAAATGGGAAACTAAAGATACCCAAATCATGACTTGGATACTTAGCTCTGTTGAATCTCAATTAATTCTTAATCTTAGGCCTTATAATACTGCTAAGGATATGTGGGATTATTTGAAAAAGGTTTATCATCAAGTCAACGCAGTTCGAAGGTTTCAATTGGAGTATGAGATGGCTAATTTCACACAAGGAAGTCTATCAATTGAGGAATATTTTTTTGGTTTTTAGAATCTTTGGGCTGAATATTCAAATATTATTTATAATGGTATTTCTGGTGCAGCCCTCTTAGTTATCCAAACAGTGCATGAGACCAGCAAGAGAGATCAATTTTTTATGAAGCTGTGATCTGAATTTGAAGTCACTCGTTCTAATATGATGAATTAAGACCCAGTGCCAACTTTGGATGCTTGCTTGAGTGAACTTCTTTGAGAGGAACAACGCATAGCAACACACACATCCATGGAGCATAATAACAACTCGAATGCTCATGTTCATGTGGCCTATGCAGCACAAAGAAAGAATAAGACTAGAGATATGTGTTCTGTCAAATGCTATAGTTGCAAAGGATTTGGTCATGTTGTAAAGGATTGCCCACAAAAGTTCTGTAATTATTGCAAACGTCGAGGGCATCTTATCACAACTTGTCCAATTTGTCTTGAAAAAAAGCACAGAACTGCTTATCACGCCTCTGTTGATGTTTCTAATTTTGCCACATTGCCTACTTCAACTTTTGTTCCTACACCTCCTGCAAACACACTTACCTCTAAAATTGTACAACAAATTATTATGTCTGCTTTTTCTGCCTTTGGTCTCTCAGGTAATCCTCACTTTTCTTCTCAACCTTGGTATCTTGATTCTGGAGCATCTAACCATATGAAAAATTCTTCTATATCTTTATCCAATGTGAAAAAGTATGATGGTAATCAGCAAATTCACACAATTGATGGAAACTCTTTGCCTATTACTGCTATTGATGATATTTCTTCTTCTTTGACTAATGTTATTGTGTCTCCTAGTCTCTCCACAAATCTTATATCTGTTAGTCAATTAGTTGATCATGATTATAATGTCCAATTTTCTCGTTCTGGTTGTGTTGTGCAGGATCAAGTGTCCAGAAAGATCATCCTGAAGGGACCTAAAGTGGGACGACTCTTTCCATTATGTTTATATCCTTCCACAAATTGTCATATTTTTTCTTTAATTTCTCTAGTTTGTATTGATGATAGACAAATGAATAAAATGTGGCATAGTCGTTTAGGTCATCCAAATTTTCAAGTACTTAGTACCCTGTTCAAATCTGGTTCTTTGGGCAATAAAAACTCTTCTGTTTCTTTTAATTGTTCTACATGTAAACTTGGTAAAAGTAAAATTTCACCCTTTCCACATAATGCATCCCGTGCAAATCATTGTTTTGATATTATTCATAGTGATGTTTGGGGGATTTCACCTATTGTTTCTCATGCGGGTTATAAGTATTTTGTTACTTTCATAGATGACTAGAGTAGATTTACTTGGGTATATTTTCTTCAGTCTAAGGCAGAAGTTTTTCTATTTTTAAATCTTTTGTATCCTTTATTAAGACTCAATTTTCTACTCACATAAAAGTCTTAAGATCGAATTCTGGAGGAGAATATATGTCTAATGAATTTCAAAATTTTCTTCAAATGAGGGGATCATATCTCAACGTTCTTGTCCTTCCACACCACAGCAAAATGGTATTGCTGAAAGAAAGAACTGTCATCTTCTTGATGTTGTATGCACTCTTCTACTTGAATCATATGTTCCTCCTCATTTTCTATGTGAAGAACTTTCTACTATTGTTCACTTAATAAATAGGTTACCTTCTCCTAGACTAAATAATGTTTCTCCTTTTTTTAAGATGTTTGGGCATTCACCTTCATAGTCTAATCTTCATATTTTTGGTTGTATTGTTTTTGTGCATCTTCCTATTCATGAACGTAATAAACTAACTGCTCAATCTGTTAAGTGTGCTTTTCTAGGATATGCTCTTACTCAAAAAGGGTATGTTTGTTATGATCCTCATGCCCGTCGCATTAGAGTTTCTAGGAATGTGGTTTTCTTTGAAAATCAGTATTTCTTTCCATCATATGTTGCACCATCATCTTCCTCTTTATCTTTTATGTCACATTTTTCAGATTCTTCACAAGTTGTGGAAAGACGTCGTCACCATCCTTCTGGTACCCTTCATGATTCTACCCCAACTCTTGACCCTGTCCTTGTTCTTGCAATAGATCCAGTCACTACTCCTGCACTAATCCTGTCACTACTCCTACACTAGATCCCCTATCACTACTCCTGCACTAATCCTGTCACTACTACGCACTAGATCCTATTTTACCCCTTTGTCGATCCATTCGATAATCTAAACCCCCTTATTGGTATGGCTTTTTTACACTTGTATCTTTATCAACTACCTTGTCTTCCATTTCTATTCCTTCTAGTTATACACAGGCTATGGAACATGAATGTTGGAAAAAGGCAATGAAGGAAGAACTACAGGCACTATAAGAAAATCACACTTGGAACATTGTGTGTTGTCCTCCCACAGTTAAACCTATTGGAAGTAAATGGGTTTTCTCCATCAAGCTTCACTCTGATGGTTCTATGGATCGCTATAAAGCTCGATTAGTGGCTCTTAGTAATAGACAGGAATATGGCATTGATTATGAGGAGACAGTTGCTCTTGTTGTCAAGATGACTACAATTCGGACTATCCTCGCTATTGTTGCTTCTCAATCTTGGCCATTGCATCAAATGGATGTAAAAAATGTTTTTCTTCACAATGATCTCAAAGAATAAATTTACATGAAACTTCTCGTTGGTATGACTTCTTCTTCTTCTACTGATGTTTGTAAACTACGACATTCATAGGCTGAAACAGGCTCCTCGGGCATGGTTTGAGAAGTTTCGTACTATGCTTCTTAAGTTCTCTTTCACATAGAGTCAATATGATTATTCTCTCTTCTTTCACAAGTCTTCCACGGGTATAGTTCTCATTTTGGTTTATATGGATGATCTCATCATTACAGGAACTGATAATGGTTAATTACTAAGGTGCAAGTTGAACTACATGCAACATTTCGCATGAAGATCTTGGACAACTTACATACTTTTTAAGATTGGAAGTACATCATCAATCCAATGACATTTTTTTAAACCAACAAAAGTATATTCTAGATTTGATCAATTTGGCAGGTTTAGATGGAACTACTCTAGTTGATACTCCTATGGAAGTAAATGTTAAATACAGGAAAGACGAAGGAGATCTTTTGTCAGATCCAACTCTCTATCGGCGTTTGGTAGGTAGTCTTATATACCTAATAACAACTAGGCCTGACATTTCATATGTTGTTCACCAAGTCAGCCAATTTATGTCTTCTCCTCGGCATCTTCATTTTGTTGTTGTTTGTCGCATTATCCGCTATCTTATAGGATCACCTACACGTGGGTTATTCTTTCCGAAAGACTCATCCTTAAAGTTTTTGGCATACAGCGATGCAAATTGGGCAGGTTGTTTGAATACTCGTAGGTCTACTACAGGTTGGTGTATGTTTCTTGGTGGTGCCTTAATTTCTTGGAAATGTAAGAATCAAGATCGTATTTCTAAGTCTTCTACTGAGGCTGAATATCGTTCAATGTCATCTGCTTGTGCTGAAGTTGCGTGGTTACGTAGTCTTTAGGAGCAACTTGGTCTTTTACAACCTAACTCTACATCTCTTCATGCTGATAATACAAGTGTTATTCAGATTGCTGCAAATCCTTTATTCCATGAACGTACCAAGCATATTGAAGTGGATCTTCACTATATTAGGGAAGCCTTGACCAACAATGTTATCTTTCTCCCTTACATCTCCACAGATCTTCAAGTTGCTTATATATTTACGAAAACTATGACTAGGCAGCACCATCATTTCTTGTTGGCAAATTGTTGCTGGTTAACTTACCAGCATCAATTTGAGGGGGGACGTTAATAGGCATAAAAATATTTTATTATCTTTTATAGATTAGTTGTTAGGAATCTTTGATAATTATTATTATAATAGCAAATCTCCTGTAATCCCTCTCTTAATTGTATATTCCCTATAATCTGTCATATTAATGTAAAAGATATGCTCTGCCACCTATTTAAGAAAGGGAGGCTGAAGAATAGAGGCAAGCATTTCCAAACAGATTGTGTCGTATTATAATATATTTACTTTTGTCTTGATATTTTGACATCTATTACCCCCGTTACAAAAAGGCACACTATAAGATACATGTGCATCTACAAAAATAACAAAATTAGGACCACCCATGCTAGGTGTTATAAGGTATCTATATCATCCTACTTGTTGATACTCTCTAAACAACTCATTAATATTATAATTGTATGGTACATCTATTAACTTAACTCTACGACAAGGTGTGTCATGGTTTTGTCCTAAAAATATTATATGTAAAGGTGAGTATCTTCCTATTTGTAATCCCAACAATAAAAAAAATATGAAATAGAATAAAGGAATGATATAAATAAAGAATGAAATAAAATAAAACCAATAAATTTCAATCAATATAATAACTCTCATTCAATAAAACAATTGATAAATATGCACACAAGAATTTAAATTAATATAACATAATCCCTAAATAATAAATCTCTTCGTCTTTTACTTCCATCCTTTCTCACAATTTCCACTTTTATTTTGGACCCCTAAACGTTGTCAACCCCACCACCTAGGTGATGTTGGCCTTATGTTGGTGTGGATAGATACTAGTTAGTAATACACTCCACGGGTACAATGTGTGCACACAAACCCCTTTGGCAAAAACCATAGTCAACAGTCAGGAATGAAGTGTGAGGCTCATGAAAGTCCCCAAGCACATTGTGCACATCAATGGCTCACTTCACCACCCTCCATTTCCTCCAGGTTATCTGACATTCCTAAACTACACATTAGTGTATCTCTATGGCACATCCACACAAAATTTAAACTTGACATGGTATCATTGTCTAAATTTCATAGTTTCTCTACCTTCTAAGTAGTTCCAAATCCTCATCATCAAAAGAAATGAGATTTTTTTTTTTTTGCTTTTATGGTTTTTTTTTTGGAATTTGCTCAACAGATTTGTCCTCCACTAAGTGAATTTTTTTTTTTAGAAAAACACCAAACAAAATTTCAATCCGCTGAGCAGATTCGCTTTAATGCCAAATTTCAAATTTTCATCCAAGCACTCAACGGATTTGGAAATTCCCTTAGCAAATTGAGTTTAGAACACTCTAATATTTCAATTTCTCATTGTTTAAGGTGGTTTAACTTTCCACCTTAAAAAATCATGCAATTTCAAGTAACAAACAACACATATAATATCATACATTGAAGATTAGAGTAAGTAATCAACTCCCCTTACCTTAAAAACTTGAAATGATCAAAAATATTGAAGATTGAAGAACTCTACCACTTAATCCTTTCTAAGTCAAGAAAATTACCGTTAATCTAATTTTGAATCTGTAATAATGAAATTAGAAGCTTAGATTTAAGAAAAATTACATTTATTTGAGAAAAAAAATGGAGAAAATGGAGTAGATTAGAGAAGAAAATAAAAATGAGAAACGAAGATGACAAAGAAGAATGTCGGTTGTTGAGAGAGAGAGAGAAGGAGGATGTTGTTTCCTTAATAAGGCAACAACCCTTTTTTTCTCTCTGTTTTTCTTTTCTCTATTTTTTTCTCTTTTCTTCTTTTTCTTTGTTTTTTTTTCTTCTTCTTTTCTTTTGTTTTGTTTAATTTATTCTTCTTTTTTCTTCCTCTTTTTTTATTAATATTTTATTTATTTATTATTTCTTTAAAATATTTAAACTGATAATAATAATAATTTATATTAAAATAGAAATTTTTTAATCTCACATACAAATAAAATTTACATCAAAATTAAGGGTGTTACAATTAAGAATAACTTGCATTTCACACTATTATGTCTTTACTTAGACTTTTCAAAAACAAAAATAACTTGTAAGTACATCAAAAACTCATATTACGAGCATTTCAAACATAACACAAACTATTACAACATTTCATTCATATCATAATTTATCATCACACATATTAAATATATTTCTTCACTAATGAAAGATATTTTATTCAATAATGTATGCCCTCTTTAAATAATCTTTCAATTTCCCCTAATGAAGTATAGGGTCAATCCAAGGTGTCAATCCAGAGATGAATGTATGAAATGCAATGTAGATGTGGGGAATTTTTAATTTGGAATGAATCTGTGTAGGGAATCAATGAATGCAATGATGCTGTGAAATATATGTATATAAAGTGAATGTAATGCAATGAATGTTTGTAGTTTAATGGAAATGGATATTTGTACTGAATTTACAATGTTGGATGCAAACTGAGAATTAATCAGAATGAATAGGATATTTTGATTTTTTTTCTTTACTACAATGAATGTGGTTTAAGGTAATGATTAGGTGAATAGAAATATTATGAATTATCTAGAATGATTCTTCTGATTTTTTATATGATGCAGAAGAGGATGGTTCCTAGAATGATTATGAATAGATGCAGATTTAACTGTTTCTGATTTTTTTTTAATATGCATAGTGAGCTGATGTTGAATCAAATGAATGAAGTCAGAATGCAATACTTAGAAGAAATGTGGAATGATGCAATGTTTATTTGAATGAAATAGAGTGAAATGATATTTATACTGGGAATGAATCCTAAGAATGAATGTAATGAAAGAATGAATGTGGAACTTGTTGTTTTTAATTTTATTTGAAATACAAAATCATGAAATGATGAATATAAAGTCCTAGAAGAACAGAAACTTCTGGATTGCCCAAAGACAAAAGAAAAGTGTAGAATGGAAAATATCCAAATGTAGAATGGATCAACACTAATTGAAAGCAATGTATAATATATAATTGATTTGAGAATTTGTAATGCAGTAGTTAAAATAAATTTCAAATCAAATCATATATTGAGCATAATTGAAATGTAAAATATAATAGACTGAATTTTGGGAAATTTAGACCAAAATAAGAATTGACCAAAAGATGAACAACATTAAACTAAGAACACCTAGAACCCAAAAATTGGAAAATTAAACCACCTTCTGAGAAACTGAATTAAAACTTTGCAAAACTGGAATTTAAAGTGCAATTGAATTAAAACTAACTACAAAATCAAATTGAAATCTAGTAAACTAACTAGGTGGAATCCTTGGATTTAGAACTGACTTAAAGGTACTGGATTAACTTGAAACTACAAAGTTGGATCCATTATGCAAATTCCTCAATACAACACTTCCTTGAAAGACATCCAAGTGCCTTGTACTTCCAAGAAAACACCAAAGATTCCTTCCTCGCCAAATCTAAACCAAGAAACTCCAAGAAAATACTGAACTAAAGAATTAAAATCCAAGAATGCATGAATTAAAGTGCTAAAATGTAAAATGTAGAAAAAAAATCCAAAACTCGAAACCAATGATGGAAGGCACCATGTTCAAGCCAATCTTGGCTATCATTAATCTCCCTATTCGAAAACCCGACTTGAACAACCAAGTAAACGCATAACCAGTGTGTTTAACCACAATTTTTATTTTACCCTTGATCACGAAGAAAAATGCAAAGTAAACCAAAGAAAGGTAATGATTCCAAGCATTGAGAATCAGTGATATTTCCAGCAAAGATTTCAGATTGAATGTAAAGATTAAAGCATGAAACAAATTGTAAGAAAGAAAAATAAAAATGAGAAGAGGCAGAAGAACACACAGAAACTGGAAGAGAACTTCATTGGAAGAAAAGAACAAAAACAATACAAGAAAGCTAAAAATATTTGGATGAGTTAAGTTTCCAATGCAACAAGAATTATGAATTTTGGATGCTTGTGGACAAAGATAAAAATATTTTAGTGAACCTATGTTAAGTTGTACAGTAGAAAAATGTATTGTATAAATATAGTATTTAGTGCAAGTTTGTGATCTTTGTTTAAAAATTCCTAAAACTCTATTTCTTACTTAATTAAGTTATTTTAAGATATTATAAAGATGTATAGACCTGTTTTAGTATTTATTTGCAAGTAAAAATCAAGTTACATCATTCACACATATATAAATATAATATTTATACAAAGAAAATTATTATTAAATCTCTTAAGTTTTACATAATATCTTTCTCACTTTCTTTTATTCTTTTATAACATTTCTTGATTGTAAAATCGATATTTAATGTTATACTTATCATAATAATACTTTAGTTCTTATTTTTGTTTTAAAGATAACAATTATCTACAACTTTAATTTTGGCATAAAGATCCGGTTTAATATTTTACTATACCTAAATTAAGGAAAAATATAAGCTTTTATTCTCATCCTAATAGCATGACTTTTAATCACTAAAAACAATCATATCTTTAGTTATACAAACTATTTTTTCATGAAACAATCGTCATTAGTTAGCTAACATCTAGGATTACAACTTTGATGCAAATCACCTTCCCAAAATTCATAATGAAAACATTCCAGAATGAGATTGTAATCTTGGAACAAAATAATCTCTAACTGAATCAAATATAATTCTCACGTAAATCTTAATAGTAAATTTAAACTCAAATCTTAATCAGTACAATTTTCATAGATAAGATCTAAATATTATAAAAACAAATAAAATACATTATAAATCAATAATTAAATCATAACTTATTAAAATTATTTATTCATCAATATCATTATATTAATAAAATACTACTAAGGACTTATGATTACCTCATTATAAATATACTATATTTTATTTTTAAATATAATATTAAAAAAATTCTCTTCAGGGTTTATAAATAATTTAAAATATATATACTATAATTCGTTATATTAACTAAAGCCTAATAAGGTTTAAGATTATCTCTCTACCTATAATTCTTATAAACACTCATATATGACATATTCCTCACTTCACATCTTTCTTCAAAAGACAATATGGAATACTCTGATAAGAAAATCTTTAACTAAAAATCACTCTTCAAACTCTTGAGGTGTTATCTCATCTAAGGTTTCTCCCAAACTTTGAAAATTAAAAGTATAGAATGAAAATAGAGAAAACCTAATACTTATTTATTTATGTAGAGTTGGACTTTTAAAAATAAAGCTCAACATATTATTAATATTTTCTTTTAAATATTAACAATCTCACATTATCTATTTCTAACAACTTAACATTATCTTTTCTTTAACCACCACTTTGTTTTATTTTATTTTATTTTTTAGAATATTTTATTCTATCCAATTATATATTTTTTAATTCTAAAAATATAAGACATTACAAGTACCATAAGGAGTTTGACTTAGTTGACACAAGACTTATTTCGAGTGAAAAATATATATTAAGTTGTTTCTTGGCTGGTTTGAAGAAAAAGATTCAAATGTTGGTAAGAATGTTCCAACCTTTCATGGTGCGTCAAGCTTTTTCTTTAGCAATTATGTATGAGGTTGTGAATTCTACTATGAATCAAGTGGGTGTTATCACTCTTTGAAGACTGCACAACTCTGCACAAGTATTCAAGTGTTTTAATAATGATCAAGAATCAGGACATCAAAGGAAATTCAATTGAGAAGCTCAAGAAAAACTAAAGTTGGAAGCTCAAAAATTTACAAGACACACAAGATAAGAAGACTTTAGTTGATAGTTAGTTGTGTCCTATACCAAAAGGAGTGACTAATGTTGAAAGGTAATCATCACTCAGCTTAGAGATTTTCTCAAGAAAATTATTTTTTTAAAATTATAAAATTCGCACTGTGATAATCAATTATAGGAAGAACATAATCGATTATGTTTTCTGGAAATTTTTAAAAGAAGAATTTGTCACTTGAATAATCGATTAGGTAATCGATTATGTATTTTGAAAATAGAAAAACTTTTGTCACGGGAATAATCGATTAGGTAATCGATTAAGTATTTGAAACCTGAAAAAGAATTTCTCTCGAGAATAATCGATTATGTAATCGATTAGGTGCTTTTGAATTAAAAAGATTTTAAGACGGTGATAATCGATTATGTAATCGATTAGCTGTTTTTTTAAAAAGTTCAAAGTACGGTCATAATCGATTATGTAAATACCATAATCGATTATGTTGGAAAATTTTTGAAAAATATTCGTTGCATAAAATTCTCCTAAAATAAAGGTTGATCTGGATTCATATTTTCTGAACGTTAGAGAATATCTGAAGAGAATAAAAATTTATTTCGAATTAAAAATTAAATAAAATATTATTAGTGAATTTTTGGCTATTTATTAAGCAAATCTAGGTTTATCAAAAATATAACTTTTGTACATCTTGAGCCACGAAAATTCACATTTGAAAGAGAATATTTTTTGTGCTAATATTTTTCTGAGAAAATCTTGAGAAGACTCTGAGTTAAGCCGGTGCTACAGTTTGATATCTACACTCTAGGTGATATTATTTTGTTTGTGTTCATCCTCTGAGGCTGTTGTTCAAAGGAGGTGTTTTTCATTCCTTGTGTGATTCAAGGAAGGGGTTTTCATTCGTTATATGACTCAAGGAAGGTGTGGCAATCTCTTGTGGGTTTCAAGAGATAGTGAGGTTTGATCTTTAATTTTTCTATCTGATTAATTAAAGATAGTGAGAGTGTGTGATTATCTCAAGTTGAGGTGATTGGGAACTGGATGTTGGGTTAAGGATTTAACCAGAACCAGTATAAATCTCTGGTGTTTTTCTCTCTCTTTCCTTATCTTTTTATTTTTCCGTTGTTCATTATAAAATTTCTGCTTGACTAATTAAATCAAGAGGGATAAAATTTTAAAGGAAAGCGATTAAAGTTTTAATTTTTATTGCATCAATTAAACCCCCTTTTGATGCCACTTTACAACAGTGGGGTGAATACACAAGAATGTGAAGGGGACAACAATCAACAAGCTATTACTCATAAATCTAGTTTAACACAATCAAATAGAGATTTGAAATTGTTGGGAAATAAGGGTGGTACGATCAAGAATGGACAAAGTTTGACTCCCTGCTTACATGGGTAAGAGACAAGCCGAAGAGCTTTTTCTATTTCTATGATTCCCCATATTCTTAAGAACATAGCTTCACATATAGTGGTTTGCGGTTGAAGAGGAAGTGATGGAGGAAGGCAACCATAGTGGACTAATGAATGATTTAAATAATAAAAAAGATCAAGAAACGCCCCATATATTTGTGAACGCATTAACATGTGTAGCAAATTTTAGAACTATAAGGATTACGGGGTATCAAAAGAAACCGTTACACATAATGATTCACAATGGTTCAATACACATTTTTCTAAACATTAGTCTAGCGCATCATTTAGGTTGCATAATCAAAATACAACCGCCAATCTAGGTAGCGGTGGCGGATGAGTCTAAATTGAAGGTAGCATCATTAGTTAAGGGATTCACGTGGACAATTCAACAAACCACATTCACGTTCAATATGTTTCTTATACCATTGAAATGTTGTGACTTGGTGTTGGGCATTGCATGATTGGTAACTTTGGGAGATATCACGTGGAACTTCGACAAATTAACAATGAAATCTAGGTTCAATGGGAAGAAACATGCATTAAGGGGGGGCTTCATTTAAGAATGTTACGACAATCAAGAACCATCAAGTGGGCAAAGTCATTTCCAATGAGGTTCATATTTCACCTTTGCAGTTATGCCAAGAGGAAATGTGTTTGCAATAGTCCCTCATTACCCATTCCAGTCAACTAGAAGTACTATGGAGGGAGTATTGGGAAACTACTTAATTTAAAGATATATTTCAAGAACCCACACAATTACCTCCTTTTAGAAGGAGCCATGACCATTAAATACCTCAAATTCAAGAAGTGAATCCCATTAGCAAGAAGAAATATAGATATGCTAAAAGCCATAAAGATATCCTTAGTAAGTTTATTCAAGAATATCTAAAAGTGGAAGCAATCTAACCTAGTTGCAGCCCATTTGCAAGTCTAGTGGTTTTGGTAGGCAAGAAGGATGGTTCGTGGCAACTGTGTACTATACAGATTTAAACAAAAATACTATTGTACCGGATAGGTACCGGCCTGCCCTTAATCGGCCATTTAGTCATGAAGGTGTCGTCCAGGACCGGTACCATCTCGGTTTATCCTAACTGAAGCCCACTAAGCGTGGATCTCGCGTAGTGGGTAGTCAGTTATTATCCATTCAGGTATTCTGTTACCCCTTTCTCCTATTATAAATTGAGGGTCAGGTAACCAGATAACACACATTCTCATTACTCTCTCTATTTACTCTAAACCCTGTTGATCTCTTACTGACTTGAGCATCGGAGTGCAATCATAGGTACCCCTCCATTCGGTCCATTATCGTCCAGGATACTAGAAGAACAGAAGACGTCCGAGAGGCACTCGGTCCGTGAAAGTACATTTTTGGCGCCCACCGTGGGGCCCAGAGATCTCAGGCGATGGTTGTTACGAGAAGTCAACAGGAAGGAGGTCGGGTAGCGGAAGCTCCTCCTCCCCCCAACGTTAAACAGATGCTGGAAGCTATAATGAAGGAACTACAAGAGCTTAAACAAGGACAGAAGAGAACGGCTGAGGATGTGGGATAGTTGCAAGCGTCCCACAACAAGATGAGACGAAAGGTGGATCATAAGTAAGGGTCCCCCCTACCGGGAAAACCTCAACCTCCCGGCCCCCACCTCCTCCAGCCGCCAGCAAGGCCGAGTCGAAACCAGAAGCTGTCAGTAGTCGTCCCACTGGTTAGACCGGAGTTCGTCCGACAGCCCCTCAGATATTGCCACCACAGCACCAGCATCCCTTTGTAGAAGACATAATGGAAGCCCCTTTGCCTAAGGGGTGGAAGGGCCTTGATATAGAAACTTATGATGGATCTTCTTGCCCAAAGGACCATCTTCAAGCATATATGACTGTTATGAACGTGTATTCGTCGCTTGATGAGATCATGTGTCGAGTCTTTCCCATGTCTCTAAAAGGACCAGCGTTAAGATGGTTTTATTCTCTTCCCCCCCAAAACCATAGATTGCTTTGGAGCACTGTGTCAGGCTTTTCTGGGACAGTTTGAGGTCAGCACACCTCTCCCTATTACCACCATGGCTCTGGTGGATGTTAAGCAGCAGGAGGATGAGTCGTTAAGAAGCTTTATGGACAGATATTCGAAGATATGCCTTAAGCTCCCAAACCAAGGAGGTGATGTGGCTATACACCACCTGGCCCTATCCCTCAAGACAGGACCCTTTCTAAATCACATCACCAAGCGTCCTCCAGCAACTATGCAGGAGGCTCGTCATAG
This sequence comes from Macrotyloma uniflorum, assembly GCA_016859785.1. NCBI lineage: Eukaryota > Viridiplantae > Streptophyta > Magnoliopsida > Fabales > Fabaceae > Macrotyloma > Macrotyloma uniflorum. The sequence continues at coordinate 575,255 of BDMB01000079.1, read as the reverse complement.
AGCAACCAAGTTTATGCAGATGGAGGAAATGAATGACTACCAGGAGGTTATCGGCTTGACAAATCAAACCAAGCCGACAACCAATCCGGAAAACAGAGGAAACAATGACAGGGGCGAAGAAACCAGGATAATAAAGCTCATCATCCAAGGCCCAGAGAAGGAAAGTTCACCCATTACACGCCGTTAACAGTCAATCATGGTCGAGCACTAGATGAGGCCATGAATGCTGACTTGATACGCACCAAGAGGATACCTTCTCTAGTAGATGCTAATCTTAGGAAGCACTGCCATTATCACCGAAATTATGGGCATATAACCGATGAATGTGTGGTCCTACGAGACAAGATAGAAGAGCTTATCCAAGTTGGACACCTCAGGAAGTTAGTAAAAGAGGAAGAGAAAAGATACTCCACTCGAGCCGAAGATGATACCGGCAGACGGGATGTGAGAGAAAGAAGGAGGAGAGAACCCGAGAGGCGTCCAGAACTTGTTCAGGGAGTAATTAACACCATAGCAGAGGGATTCGCAGGAGGAGGCGCGTCCAGCTCGGCCCGCAAACGTCACTTGCGAAGCTTGCAGCAGGTGCATCTAACTGGTCATTCGAAGTCCAAGCCGACAAGACCTCGGATGCCTCCAATCACCTTCTTTAATAATGATTTCTATGGGATAGATCCTCATCAGGATGATCCTATGGTTATCACTGTCAAGGCGGCTAACTTTGCCATTTGGAAGACGCTAGTAGATCAAGGTAGTTCAGTCGACATATTGTATTGGCATACATTTCAAAGAATGGAGCTCTCCGAGTCGGCCTTGCGCCCTTACACCGATCAGATTGTGGGTTTCTCAGGTGAAAGGGTGGATGCTAGGGGTTACATCGACCTGTATACCAAGTTCGGGGAAGGGGACCAACAAATTGTGATGGTGAGGTATTTGGCTATTGAGGCCTCTTCTTCATACAACATGCTTCTCGACCGGCCTTCACTTAACTAGATTGGAGCAATAGTCTCCACCCCACATTTAGCCATGAAGTTCCCGGCACTCGACGGTTCGGTCATAACACTTTATGGCAACCAGAAAGCGGCAAGAGAGTGTTATGTGGTCAGCCTAAGGGAGACATCGCAACGGGAGCCGTCAAAAGAGATACCAGCGAAAAGAGCTAAGGTGGCCCTCACTAATATTGATCCCCGAATAGAAGACAGATGTCGTGTAGAATCGGAGGAACAGACCATGCCGGTCATAATACAGGGAGACGACCAGGAGACGTATGTGAGTTCTCTAATGAAGGAGGAAGAACTAGCCAAGGTGGTACAATTCTTGAAAGAAAATGCTGACTTGTTCGCCTGGTCATCCGATAACATGCCGGGAATAGATCCAAAGGTGATCACCCACAAGTTATCGATATATCGAGAAGCCAAGCCGGTTTCCCAGAAGAAGAGGAAGATGGGGGAGGAAAGGCGACAGGCCGTGAAGGAAGAAGTGAGTAAGCTGTTGGATGCGGGCTTCATTCGCGAAGCCAAGTATACTACTTGGCTTGCGAATGTGGTCCTTGTCAAAAAATCCAACAACAAATGGCGAATGTGCACTGATTATACAGATTTGAACAAAGCTTGCCCGAAGGATACTTACCCCCTGCCGAATATAGACCGGGTAGTTGACGGCTCTTCTGGTCACCAGGTGCTCAGTTTCCTAGATGCTTATCTGGGCTACAATCAAATAAGGATGTACCCGACTGATGCTAGCAAGACAGCTTTCATAACGGAGCAAGCAAATTACTTTTATGAAGTCATGCCTTTTGGCCTCAAGAATGCGGGGGCCACGTATTAGAGGTTGATGGACAAAATGTTTCGGCAACAAATAGGCCGCAACATGGAAGTATATGTGGACGACATGGTGGTGAAGTCAAGCTCTAGTCAAGGACACATTGATGATCTGGCCGAAATATTTTCGGTCCTACGAAAGTACAACATGAGGTTAAACCCCAAGAAATGCGTTTTCGGAGTTCGAGGAGGGAAATTCTTAGGGTTCATGATAACCAATAGGGGCATCGAAGCCAACCCCGACAAGTGTCGCGCCATAACTGGCTTACGAAGTCCCTCCAATATTAAAGAAGTGCAACAGTTCATAGGACGGCTAACAGCATTGTCACATTTTACACCAGCCCTGGCCGAGAAGACCAGGCCTATTATCTGTTTGCTGAAGAAGTCATCGGCTTTCAGGTGGGATGAAATGTGCGAAGAGAGTTTTCAAAGTCTGAAGAAATTTCTTACATCCCCACCAATCCTCCAGAGACCGACATCCGGGAAAGAGTTGATACTTTACTTATCGGTATCAAATAATGCCATAAGTTCGGTATTAGCTCAGGAGCAGAATGGAGAAGTTTGCCCTATTTACTATGTTAGCCGAGTTCTTCAGGATGCCGAGACAAGATACCACCTTCTGGAGAAGGTGACCCTCGCTCTGGAGGGACCATCCGGCATGTTGATCGAGCAATCCTTGGTGTTGCAATTTAAGGCTTCAAACAACCAGGATGAATATGAGGCTCTTGTGGCAGGTTTAGATCTAGCAATGGACTTAAGCGTATATAACTTGAAATGTTTTACAGATTCCCAGTTGGTTGCGGGGAGATAACGGGGGAATTCCAGACCAAGGAACCACTTCTCCAACGCTATTACCACCTCATCACTAGGAAACTAAAACATTTTCAGCAAGCTTTTGTATCACATATTCCCCGGGAGGATAACGGCCGGGCAGATCTACTCTCTAAACTGGCAAGTGCTAAAGGAACAGGCCACCATCATATTATTATTCAGCACACTATCCGGCAATCATCCGTCTCGGCGAGCGAATGCTTACAAACTGAAGCGAAGGTAACTTGGATGACTCCATACATTTCTTACCTTACTAGTGGACAATGTAGTGATGACCCCAAAGAGGCAGCGATATTCCAAAAGAAAGCATCCCGATTTTTATTAGTAGGTGACGAACTTTTTCGAAAGGGATATTCGGCACCACTTCTAAAATGTGTGGCCGAGGATCAATCGGCATATATCTTGGAGGATTTACACCGAGGTATATGCGGTTTTCACTCGGGAGGACGAACGATGGCAACCAGGGTCTTACGAGTAGGCTTCTATTGGCCCACCCTCCAGCATGATTATGCCGAGTACATCCGAAAGTGTAAAGAATGCCAACTCAACACAGATCATATCAACTTAGCTCCTGAAAAGTTACATCATGTCACTTCTCTTTGGCCTTTTGCCATGTGAGGAATGGACATCCTTAGCCCATTTCCCCCGGCGAAGGGACAGTGCAAATTCCTGCTGGTGGCAGCCGATTACTTCACTAAGTGGATAGAAGCCGAACCGTTAGCAAAGATAACGGCCCAGCAGGTGCAGAAATTTGTATGGAAGAATATTGTGTGTAGGTTTGGGCTTCCTCACACTATAGTAACCGACAATGGTAGGTAATAATTGATGGCTATTTAGCCGAATTCTACAGGAGACTCGGCATTCGGCATATTACCAGCTCTGTTGAGCATCCACAAACCAATGGTCAAGCAGAAGCCACTAACAAAGTCATCTTGACAGAATTGAAGAAGAGGCTGGGGAAGGCAAAGGGAAAATGGACCGAGGAACTATTAGAAGTTTTATGGGCGTACCGATGCACTCCTCAGCCCACAACGCTTGAGACTCCCTATAGTTTAACGTATGGAGTGGATGCTATGATATCGGTCGAATTGGGTGAAACTAGTCCGAGGAGATAGCTACTTAACATGGACGAAAACGATGAAAGCATAAAAGTTGAATTGGATCTTTTAGAAGAGCTTCGAGACAAGGCGATGATAAAGCAGGAGGTTTGCCGGTTACGCTTCAAGAAGATTCAATACTAAAGTCAGACCGAAAAATTTCCAAGAAGGTGATCTAGTGCTCAGACTTCGCACGCTAGCTTGAAAGGATCCCGGTGAAGGCAAGTTTGCATCCAACTGGGAAGGACCTTACAAAATTACTAAGGTCCTAGGAAAGGGAGCTTATCAGCTACAAGATTTAGATGGCAAAATGCTGCCTCGATCTTGGAATGCTAGATCGTTAAAGTTTTACTACAGTTAGAAGTTGTTAATCTTTGACATTATTTCTTTGCTTTTGTACAGACAAACGTTTTCCCGGCTTTCAATAAATGAAGATATTCAATTCATTGTTCTTTTTTCCCACTCTCAGGAAAAATCACTTCAAACGCTAAGTGATGCCTAACCGAGTACTTTTCAGTTAAACTCTTAGGAAAAATCACTTCAAACGCTAAGTGATGCCTAACCGAGTACTTTTCAGTTAAACTCTTAGGAAAAATCGCTTTAAATACTAAGTGATACCTAACCGAGTTCTTACCGGCTTCACTCTTAGGAAAAATCACTTCAAATACTAAGTGATACCTAACCGAGTACATGTCAGTTAAGCTCTATTAAAGCACCACTTAGGAAAAATCGCTTTAAATACTAAGTGATACCTAACCAAGTTCTTACCGGCTTCACTCTTAGGAGAGATTGCTTAAACAAATTAAGGCAATGCCTAAACGAGTAACTGTCGGCTACATTTGTTGAGATAATTGCATAAAAACCATAAGTAGTTCGCTTCAACAATACAAGCTTAACAAACATAAAATTGTTCAGAACGCCGAAATATGAAGACAGCAAACATCCTAATATATTACATTTGTGGCTTTGTCCTCAACAACCGGGATCCCTTCAGCTGGCGGGGTTCCATCAGCAGGTGGAGTTACTGGGGCAGGTGAAGTTCCCTGGGCAAGCGGTGTAGTTTCGGCTGGCGGGGAGCTTGATTCTTCTAGAATGTCGTCAATCGACATCAGCTCGCCTTTATGGATATCATATTCCACATCAAATTTTTTGGCCGAAAGAGTCTCGCCTTTCTCTTGGAAATATAGGGCTTGTCGAAGGCACTTCTGAAAACCATTTTTATGCTCATCCAAAACCATGGCAGACACTTCCAAGATTTCTTTGGAGAGTATATCATTTTCAGCCCTAGCATTTCTCAAGCCTCTCTCCAAGTCCCAAGTGTCGTCCACCCGCCTCTTCTCCGTCTGATCTAATTTTTTCTTCAAGTCCAACATTTCGGACTCATGTTTCGCCACCATCACGGTTACTTCGGCCTTTATTCTGGCCAATTCAGCTTCGGCCTTCATTCGGGCCTCCGAGACTTCCTCCAGCTTTCCCAGCAACAAGGATTGGTCCCTACTACATCGGCCGCCTCCTTCTCGGCCTTGCTCAATTTCTATTTTAAGAGTGCAACTTCACAGACCGAAGCGATCTGCTTGTTCCACTCTACTAACATCTGAAAGCCGATAGCCGTTGTCCGGGCTTGCATCTCCACCCAGGATGCTTGCAGCTCAAGCACTGTAAAACTTCTTTTTCTTTGAGGGGGAGGCTAAGGGCCACACTGAGTGCCATATGCAGGTTCGGAGATAACAAGGCCAGCTGGCCAAATAGATCCGAAGGCCCTTCGGTCAGATTGGGAACCACTCGAGCCCTTTTAGAACTTGGCGGCTCAGATCGGGACTGTACACGCTTCGATTGCCGGCGAAGGGGTTGAACGGGACTCCCTTGCTCTTCTACTACTATTATTGGTGGTTGTGTAACAGCGGGTTCAGGATCGGCGACCAGAGGGTTCTCGGCCCTCGCCTGACGGGAACCAGCCGCCACTCGGTCCCTTAATTGCCGGAATGCAATACTCGGCATGTCTATGATATCACCTAAAATCTCTGCAAAACAACACCAATTTAGCCTTGTTAAATAAACAGTAACATTATCATTAAAACACAACATGTACCCGAAGGGTCATCGGGCAAATATGGCTTCAAGTAACTACCGAGGAGAGGTTGGCAAGGTAGTTGGCGGGGAACATGTTCGAGTAACTCTAAAATTCGTTGCTCATAAATTGACAGTTTAGTCTTCGGAATAAAACTATATTTCACGGGGTTCCGCGTCCAATAAAAGGGGAATTTCGGCCGAGTGCCGTTATAGAAGTATGGCCTCCCGATTTCTTGTACGCACACCTTCATGAAGCCTCCTTTAAAATTCTTATAACTAGCGGTATACGGCTTGAAGAGCACGTTCGAAGCTATACTCACTAGAGATACCCTGGATATTAAGTCCCTCCCCCAGGTAGAAAAAAAGTGAAGAAAGATACCCGGTATTAGGACGATATCCAATGCCCGGCATAGTACTCGGAAGGCTTGGAGAAGGGCCCAACTATTGGGATGCAGCTGAGTAGGGGCGACATTCAGGTTGGCCAATACTCCTATTGTAAAATTATCAAAAGGAAGCCTTACCCGTCGATCCGAGAAGAGGCAAGAGTACATATAAAAGAACTCCATGGGTGCCCCTTCTCGGCAATGGCAAACATGTTCCCCGGGGGGGCATCGGACAAGGGTTACCATGTCATCGTTGTACCCCTGCTCGACGATGGTCTGCCCTCCAACGAAGTCCATCACGTCTCTTCGGTGAGCAAAACGTGAACTAAACTCCCTCACCTTGGGGTCCACCCAGTTGTATCCTTCCGGGGAGACACACCTCTCTCTTAAAGGTGTTTCCTCACTCTTCGAGGTCGAGCAGTTCTCGGCATTGTCCACTTGGTGTGCCAGTATATTACTGGGTGTTGGCGTTCTTCGTTCATGATGCTCGGTGCTTGACATCCCCACTGAAGCTTCATCCCCCGCGCCACCTACCCTTGTCGATGACCCTTCGGCCGTCCTGGAACCCGAAGAAAAGGAAGAGGAAGAAGAAGACATACCGAAAACTGGAAGTTGAAGAAAGCCCGAAAGCTGGAAGTAGAAGGAAACTGAGAAGATTTCGGAGAATCGTAACAGCAGAGTGTGTCAAAGGAAGTCCCTTATATAGGAACCCCGAGAAGTTGAATCGTTGTCAGTCACTTCTCGCCATTATGGTTATGCACTCGAGTGGGTTGCCTCGAGCCCTGAGCGCAGTCTGCACGCGCAGACGTTACAATTTCCTACCCTACTAATCAGGCACGACCACGTGTCCAAAACGGTTTAAAACTCAACGGCTTCTCGCTCAAATTTATTTCCAAAAGTCTCCTCGACGCTTCAAGTCAAGCTCAAGTTCTCGAACTTATTCCAAAAGCTTCCCAACGAAACCAATTCAACAAAATTCACAATTAAAACATATATAGTCATATCTACCTCTTCCCGGTTCAGGTTACCTCCTTTTGGTTTTCATGACTAGGGGGGCTTGTGTACCGGATAGGTACCGGCCTGCCCTTAATCGGCCATTTAGCCGTGAAGGTGTCGTCTAGGACCGGTACCATCTCAGTTTATCCTAACTGAAGCCCACTAAGCATGGATCTCGTGTAGTGGGTAGTCAGTTATTATCCACTCAGGTATTCTGTTACCCCTTTCTCCTATTATAAATTGAGGGTCAGGTAACCAGGTAACACACATTCTCATTACTCTCTCTATTTACTCTAAACCTTGTTGATCTCTTACTGACTTGAGCGTCGGAGTGCAATCACAGGTACCCCCTCCATTCGGTCCATTATCGGCTAGGATACTATAAGAACTGAAGACGTCCGAGAGGCACTCGGTTCGTGTAAGTACAACTATAAAGAACAAGTTTCTCATTTGATTGGTGTCCGATTTACTTTATGAACTCCATGGATCATCAATATTTACCAAGATTAAACTTAGAACAGGTTACCACCAAGTGTGGATGGATCTCATGGATGTGTGCAAGACTACATCCATGCATGGAGGTCATTATGAATATGTGGTGATGCCCTTTAGCCTCACTAGCGCACCCACAACATTCCAAGACCTAATGAAGAATGTTTTTAATGATTTTTTGAGATAATTTCTCCTTGCTTTCTTTGATGATATACTGATGTGCAACGAGAGCTTGGAAGAACACATTGAACTCCTTAAACAAGTGTTGATGACATTACCAAGAAATTACCTATTTGATAGAGGAAGCATATATTTCTTTGGGGTTACAAGTGGAGTACTTGAGACATTTCATATCAGGGAAAGGAGTATCAACAGACTCGTAGAAAATTGATGTCATGTGTAATTGGCCCCTGTTACAAACATTGAAACAACTAAGAGGTTTTTTTTATCTTGCAAGTTATTATAGAAGATTTATTAAAGGATAAGGAGTGATTGTCAAGCCATTAAACATGTTGAAGAAGGATGGCTACTAGTAGACAGAAGAAGTCAAGTTAGCCTTCCAGAAGTTGAAGGAATTGCTCAATTAGTATTTGCTCTATTTGACTTCACTAAGGAGTTTGTGGTGGAGGTAGATGCATCTGGTTGGGGTATAGGTGTGGTTCTTACGCAAGAACAACATCATATTGCTTATATAAGTAAGGCATTGAATGCACAACAGTAGGCTTTGTTTACATATGACAAGGAGCTATTGGCCATTATCTTTCTAGTCCAAAAATAGAGACACTATATTCTCAATAGACACTTCACAATGAGGATGGACCACTATAGTTTCAAATATTTGATTGATCAACAAGTGACCATAAATTTACAACAGAAATGGTTGAAAAAACTTATGGAGTTTGATTTCACAATTGAATACAAAAGAACATGAGCACGTGGTAGTTGATGTTATCTCAAGGAAGTATGCTCCATAAAAATAATCTGGTGACACATCAATTAAAGTCAAATTGGTTAGAGAATTCACCAATCTTGTGCTAGAGATGTTAATCTTCAAAAGTTGATACAAGAGATTCAAGCAAGCTCAAGTATTCATAAACACTAAACTTGACAGTAAGGTCAAGTGAGAAGGAAGGGTAAACTTGTGGTGGGCAATAATTTGGTATTGAGAGAAGATGTATTGAAATGGTTGCATAATTTGCTACGAGGAGGTCATTCAGGCATAGGAGCGATTATGAAAAGAGTTAAAGTTGGAGTTTATTGGAAGGGATTAAATAATTATGTGAATAAATTTATTCGAGGTTGCCCAACTATGTTAGCAATGTAAATATGATAATACAACTTCCCCTTAGATTGCTCCAACCTTTCCCTCTTCTTGGGCATATTTGGCAACACATCACTATGGATTTCATTAAAGGATTACCTAACTCATAAGGTAAACAAGTTATCTTTATGGTGGTTGATAGGCTGAGCAAAGTTGCTCATTTTATAGCTTTATCTCATCCATGTACGGTGAGTGAGGTGACACAAGTGTATCTTGATAATGTGTTCAAACTTCATAAAAATCTTAATAATATCACGAGTGATCGAGATGCTATTTTTATTAGTCAATTTTGGCAAGATTTCATGTCGTTGCAAGGTGTTCAAGTGCAATTGTTGTCTATCTATCATCCCCAAATGGATGGTCAGACAGAAGTAGCCAATAGATATCTAGAAACATACTTGAGAGGGATGTGTTTTTATGCCCCTCATATGATCGAAGTGGCTTGCCTTGGAAGAATGGTGGTATAATACATCCTATCATACGACCATAAAAGCTACCCCTTTCAACATAACGTATGCCCATTTAGCTCCTATACATCTTCCATACCTTTTGGTGGAGTCAAGCATGGAGCTGGTTGATAAAAGTTTAACAAAAAGGGAAGACATTGAAGGTGATCAAATTCTATTTGAAAAGGGCTTAGGAACAAATGAAGCAAATCACGAACAAGCATAGAAATGATAAATAGTTCCAAATGGGAAATTGGGTTTATGATAAAATGCACTCTTACAAATACGTATCAGTAAGCTTAAGGAATAACGCCAAGTTAAGTCCTAAATACTTTGGGCCATTTAGAATTGTTGTCCATATTGAACTATAGCATATAAATTGAATCTTCTTACTTTTAGTAAAATCTACAATGTATTTCATATTTCACAATTAAAGAAGCATGTTGACAATGTGATTTTTTCTATAAAGTTTATTGATAAAGAATCTTAATTTATAGTGGATCGCATGACAATAAAACGAAAAGAGTTATTAGTAATTAAGGTGTTTATAAAATAGAAACACCATCTATTTTAAGAAAGATATCATACATAAAAATACTATTACTTGAAGAGGCGATTTTTATTTTTTAATCCTTAAGATGTAGTTAAAGAAAAAATATTAATACTAATTCTTGTAATTAATTAGAGTTAATTTGAACAGTTTTACATTATATTATAAAATTATTATTGTTGGAAAATATAGTTTTTTTCACTCTCTTTTTCATCCAAAATTGATAATAAAAATTTTCAATTAATTTTATTACTTAGTTTTATTCTATCATGATGGGGATAAGAATGTAATAACCATGAAAAGAATTTAGGGTAAATTTTCGTCTTGCATTGTAACTCATGAATTATGCAAAAGAAAAAAAATAAATGCAAGATAAAATGATGATGTTTTATAATTTTTTTAATTTAAAAAATAATTAAAAATTGAATAACGTGTTCGAAATCACCAATTTTAACGATTTTGATTCGATTTTTCCAGTTTTGATTTGGTTCATTATATAACCAATTTTTAAAAAACTTTAAACTGATTCTTAGTTGAATTAGTTGAACTGAGTTTGGTCAGATTTTTAATAAACATGTTATACCAATTAAAAATATTATTTCAAAAAAAAAATATTTTATTCTATTATTTTTTAACAAAAAATTATTATATTTTATTTTTTTCATAAAATTCTAAATTTTGAGGAATTTTTTTTCTTGTACACCTAACAAAAACTTTGTTCATTCCTTCTTCTTTTTTATCTCTAACAAATAATAGAAATTACATAATTTTAACACCTTCTCCGTTTTCAATTTTCCTTTATTTATTTTTTTCACTCAAACAAACAATGTATTAGGAATGGTATGATGGCAATACAGTCTATACATTCATTTAAAAATAAATAAGGCATTTTGCTGTGCTAAAATACGAAATCGTAAGCGAAACAGAATTGTATGGGCCGTGGCCCATGAATTTAAAAAAAAAAAGAGTTTAAGACAAAACAGATGGATACAAAAGCCATAAAAGATTGGTGATTGTTTTTATCCAGTAGTTTCTTCCTGCACCTCTCAATTAAAGAGGGATGATAAAAATAACTTTTTAAATCTTTTGATTTTTTTTAAAAATGCTAAGCTATATTAAAAAAATTTGGATTATATTACGAAATATTACGAAAATATATAACTATTTTAAATTATTCAATTTTAACACTCAATTACAAAAATCATAGACGATTGTGAAAAGCTCATTTTAAATACATATTTAGAAATGCATTTTAAAGTTATTATTTCGAAATATATATCTTCTCTATAATGCCAATGAAATGTTTGATATAAAAACATTATAATCAATGGGTTACCTCTATTTATTATCCACACTAATGTGTAATCCCTCTGTAAAATAATTGAGTCTCAAAAGGAGTGTGAATCTTCGTTTTCTTTCTTTTTCTTGTGATCCTAATTATTTTCTATTCTTTGAGTTTTTTTATAGTTTTGTGTTTTCATTGGTGTAATACTCGTATTTTTGGAATCACCTTGTTTTTTAATACATTATCCAAACATAATGAACAACTTTAACACTGCATGATTCATTTCATATCTAAACATCATCAAAATCTTGAATAACTAAGCGACAGGTATTTAAATTTTAAATAATTAAGAGAAAGTGATATATAATTGATTCAGTAAAAATGTTTCGTATATACTTAAGAATATTTAGTATATATTATTAGATGTCACAAGTTAAAGTGGGGTTAATATTTATAGATTTTTAAATAGTTAATTTTTTTTTCATACGTCATATTTTAAGGATACTAGCATGTCGAATATGAAGTACAAAAATTTTTTTAATAAAAAATTGTATTACACAAATAATTTTTATGATTGTATATTGTTTTAATATCATCGAGAGGATTAATGATTATATATAAGCAAATAAGTATTTATATTATTATTATACAAGAAAGAAATAATTAATCTTATAGTCGAAATAATAATAATAATATCGATATAAGTTTAATTTCATTAAAGTAATAAATATTTATTAAATTTTCAGTTACACATTAACCATAATTATATGATGGAAAAAATATATAATCATTCAATTTTGAATTTAAAATACAACGAGGTTAAATTAATATTAGATTGAAAAAAAATGTGTGACACATATTTAAGTATTGTATTAATAAGAAAAGAATCACTAATTGACTTTATGATCAAGTTAAAGTGGTTTAGGAAAAATATTTTACAAATTTCAGAAAAATAATAAGAAGAATAACTTTACACTCATTGTAGGACATATATATTAAGTTTAATTTGTATTTTGATGCATGAAAAAATAGGTAACAAAGTCCATCTTATATATTAAACTTTATTAATTAATCTTAAATGTTCCAATAGTTATAATTAGGGGCATCACATGTTATATATTGCTCCAATTTCTAACATTTTACCAATATATCCATTGGTTCGCAAATGGAGTGAAAGTAGAATGCTAAACTTTAGAAATGTACCTCATAATAATGTTGTGATGGGTATAAAACTATGTTTGATCACATTCAAGTTAATCAAATATATCTTCTTCACAAAATTATTAATTCATTTTTTGTTTTGTTTTATTTTCAATAACAAAAATCAATTTTTGGTGGAAGTTTTTATGGACCTCATATAAGAATTTGCAAAGATCAATCTCATTCCAAGCATACAATGATGCCCAATTGTAGACTACATGTACAATCATCTTTTGTTTTGTAATTGTTGAATGGCACTAATCCTATAGAGTGAAGCTACAATTTGATTTGTTCCAAGAAGTCTCTTCTCCACCAAATAATTTGAACGACCTATACAAGAGAGATTGACATGAGGAGAAGATACGATGAAAATTAGTTAACAAAATATCCTAGATCGACATATCACTACTAGAAAAAACACATTTTACATCGTTAAATTTACATCGTTATTAGGTAAACCGATGTAAATATGAAAATGGTGGCATTTTTGTAAATAAAATAAAAACTTATCGCATATTTACATCGGTTCATTTAGGACCGACGTAAATATGTGCATATTTACATCGGTTCAAAGAACCGATGTAAATATTCACATATTTATATCAGTTTTTCAATGAACCGATGTAAATATGTGAATATTTACATCGATTCTTCAACGAACCGATGTAAATATGCACGTTTATCCGGTAAAACCTACTCAAAACGCACATTGCAAATGCTGCCTTATGAAAACTACCAAGAGAAGCAACGAAAACGGTAAATGCTGCCTTATGCAAATGCGCCAGTCCGACGACCAATCCCGTAGCAAGAGGAGGGCTCTACTGTTCCTCCTGAAAAACGTCAGCGTTGTTGGGTTCCATAACCCTAACTACGAATCATGAAAGAGGGGCTAGGGTTTGGGGTTATGGGAGAGGAAGATTAGGGAGACTGCTAGAGTCTGAAATGGAAAAAGGGGACCAGTTCCAGGAGATTTCTAATGCGAAATACGATTGCCTTTTATTTGATAAGCCTTTCACTGTTCCTGGTGACTTTCCCACTTTTAGATGCAGGCTTCATTAAAATCTGTCACGTTGATATTGATAACTTGTTTTTTTATGTTTCCAGATCTTGACGATACCCTTTATCCTTTGAGTTCTGGATTGGCTGAGCAAGTGAAGAAAAACATCCAGGGTAATGACTTCACCAGATTGAAGATTAGGAATGATGAAAGAGAGAGAATAATGAAAGAGAGAGAAAGAGAGAGACAAAGATTTACCTCGGTTGTTTCATAACCGATGTAAATTTGTTTTTAAATTTACATCGGTTACAGAACCGATGTAAATAACTTAAAATAACCGATGTAAATCTTCATTTTTCTAGTAGTGTATGAAACAACAGACATGAGTTGACATTAGTGGGTCATCCAATGTAAGACTCATTATTTCACACAAGAGAAAATACATGTAATGGTACATTCCAATTTCATTTTTCTATCTGTATCATTAGAGCCACTTTTGAAACCCCTACAACTTCCACATCGTTGTATGATGATATTCAACAACATATTTCGTTATCTCTAGAATATGTGATGTCAAAACCAAACACAATTGGCAAAAGATATTTTTTCACAGCAACTTCAGAATATGTCTTTTCAAGTTTATTTAGAATATATTTTTCTTCAAATTTATTTGAAATATATTTTTCAACTCCAACTTCAACACGTGTTTACATAAATTTCTTTTACCAACTGAACTATGTTAACAAACCAATAATTCCTCAATTATATTCCAAAATTTAAAAATTCATAAAAAAATTCTCCTTTATTTATATTTCTCAATATTTATTGTCAATAATTATATTTTTTTTAATATTAAGTATGTTTATATTTATTAATATTTTTAATATATCACTGTCAATACTTCATTACATGTATTTTCAAACTATTTTCACTAAATTATCAATTTAACTTTTTAAATTATAAAAAATCTTAAAATTAATAGTTTAAAGTAATAAAAATAAAATTTATAAATCATAAATTTTAAAAATTAATCATAAAATTATAAACTAAATCATCAAGTTAAAAATTATAAAATATTTTAATAATATTTAATTTTTATTAATAAATATTAATATTTAAATTTAAAATAATATTCTTAATATTTTATTTTTTAATTAAAATTTATTATTTAATATTTTTAATAATATTTAATATTTATTTGTATTATTTAATTTTTATTAATATTATTTTTTAAATATTATATTAATAAATATATATATATATATACAATAAACAAATTATTATTTAATATAATACTTTTTAATTTAAAAAATTTAGAGATTTAAATATATATATATATATATATATATTATTTTATTATAAAATTAATTTTTATTTTTAATAAAATATTTAATTTTAACTTTAAATATTTTTTATATTTAAAAAAAATGGAAAAACCTATTTAATATTTAAAAAAAAAAAGTTGAATATATAAAATAGAAAAAACTGTGAAATTGAAAGTTAGAATTCAATTATCCCATTTAAGTTAGTAAAATATTATTATTTAAGTAAAAAATTTGCTGTGCTTTCTCTCATACTAAAATGTATTGGGTGCCTAAATTGGCAAGTTACCACAATCTTAGATTGAGGGTCTAATTGATGGTGATGTCAGGAAGCAATTGCATGGTTTTTTGTAACACTGACTGGCTGGGTGGCGTGAAGCACAGATTACCACAGATGATGACACCAATACCACTTCATTTTTACCACCACCATTTCCCTGTACTTGTACTAGTTAGTTCTAGCATATAACCTACCTACTTACCCTATTTCTTATTTCTTATTCTCACTGTTCATAACTGTTTCTTTGATTATCGACATCTTTAGTAATTTTTAAAAGTTAAGTGTCTCAAAATATTATTGAATTTAGAGACTATTTATTATGTTTATCAATGTTCTTTTTTTGTTAATTGCAATTGGATTTTTCATTAATTTCTTTTATACTCTCACAAATAGTTTAAATGAAAATTCTAATTTCATCATCATAATCTCTTAAACTAGATTGATAAATATAAAATATATACATATGAATATGAATATATATATATATATAATATCTTTCACATACAAAATACATTTGAGAAATAAATGTATGAATTAATTATAAAAGAAATTTAGAAATAGATCTACCGAAAAATAAATTATCCACTAACTTATATATTGAGTTATAAATTATTTACTTTTTACTCAAGTATTGATTGATAACTTGATTAGTGAATCAAGTTTTTCATATTATGAATTAATGATTTTTAAAAATATTAATATTTTTCTAGCTTTGCTATTTTTATTTTTATTTTCATTCTATTATTCTTATTTTCCTTTATTATTTTTCATTAATAATATGCTGCTAAGTCTTAGTTTAAAAATTCAATATATATATATATATATATAATAGTTTTTATCAAAACCTTTAAAATTTATAATATTCATAATTTGATAGAGTATTTGTAACTCAACTTTAAGGTTCTTAAATAAATCTCATATACATATAATTCTTTTTTTATTTAAAAATTTCATAAATATTCTACCAATGACTTTTCATGCTATAATAAGTTATAGTTATCTTATTTATAAATTAATTAATTTATAAACAATAAAAAGAATTCAAAAATATAACTAATTTTCATAAATTTGAATTTATTTAAAATGATAAAAATTAAAATTCTACAACCATTCTAAATTTTGACTGTATTAGTTTTGTCATCAGATCCATTTTTTACATTTTACAGATATTTTTTATTTATTTAAATTATAAAAATGAGTTAGTTTTCAGATTTGTTATCTATTCTTATATAAAAAAAAAGTTAATCTTATCTAATAAATAATGACTAAATTGTGACACACAATGATGTAATTGTGTAAATATACAGATATAAGTTTTCTCTAGTCTCCTATTTTAAATTCAGAGTTCGTCATTTCAATTTATAAATAATATATATATATATAAATATATTTATTAAAATTATTTTAAAATATTTAATAATATTATTATTTTAAAAATAATTTAATCTTAAATTATATTTTTATTATTTTAAATTTCTGTACAATTTTGTACAATTTTCCAGGAGATAATTTCCTTGAATATTATATCACTAACAATTTTGACTATCATTGTTTAAATATTTTAATTTATTATTACAATTACTTTATGTAAGAAATAGAAGCAGTTGGATCCAAATACACATAACCAGTGTAAATAGAATGATGCATGGGAAGAGGGACGTAAATTTAGAGGATTCCACCCATAAACTACAAATATGAAAACCAGAGATATATGACCCACTTTCCACTGATGTACATTCTTTAATCAACTCACATCATATAAGATCATTATGATTTTGAATTGCAAGTTAGAAGATAGAAAAGAGACAAAAGAAAACAAATAAAGGACTTTGCTCTATAATAGCAACAGTACTTACTGCATACAGTAACTCAGAATGGAAAAAAACTTGCACGGAGGAAAACACGAGAGGTTCAGCTCCATGC
This sequence comes from Macrotyloma uniflorum, assembly GCA_016859785.1. Classification (NCBI taxonomy): domain Eukaryota; kingdom Viridiplantae; phylum Streptophyta; class Magnoliopsida; order Fabales; family Fabaceae; genus Macrotyloma; species Macrotyloma uniflorum. The sequence continues at coordinate 558,245 of BDMB01000079.1, read as the reverse complement.
ACGTGGCTGCAGCAAATAATGGATCATGGAAGCAGCAAAAATCTGCACTCATCCTACGCCAACCATGATATCACGCACACACACTCATTCTCTCTCTATATTTACCAAGAAAATACAAGTTATTAAGAAAGTAATGGTTTTTATCTTATAATTTTAATAAGTAAGACACATTTGATAGTTATATTAAGAAAAAAAGTAATAAAACTATTCTGGTAGGATCTCTGTATATTCATATACCCAATTCAACTGAGTCAGTCTGAACTGCAGAACTGCTATTATATGACAGGGGAAGTGAGTTGAAGTAGGACCCTAGTTAGGGTTTAATAAATTTAATTTGACATTGGCTTGTTGCATTGACTATCCGAATTAATTATTAACTCAGTTCGTGTATGGCCTCTTTTGTTTTGACCATTTAACATGCATTAAGTTCTTATTCTGGTGACTGATACCTTGTTTAACAAGCAAAAACCATCAGATATTTAAGATGCAATAAAGTTTGCGTAATGGTGACATCACTACATTACATTTATGCATGATATAACGACCAATACATTCTTTACACCTATACATATTCGTTGTCTTATTATGGTCTGTGCCTAACTAGCTAGCCAGACCTAGCTTGCGTATCCTGTCTCGTTATTTGGTCATTCTCTTACTGATGAGCTGCATATTCATACTATCTGTTTTGGATTTTGCTGTTTTGATGCTACTACCACAAGACAGAAACTTTTACTAAGCTCCAGTGAACAACTTGTACAATCCTAGAAATTAAGGAGTCACATGTCAAGAAGAACGAAATTCTCTTGCATGTTGCTTTGCAAAGAATGCCCGTGTTGAAACTTAATTATGAACGCTGAAAATTGATGAAAGAATCTGCTGCTGCTGCAATCCAATAGATGGTGAGAAAGAAAGAAATGACGGAAAAGAAGGAAAGAAGCTTTCTTTTCTTTTGCATATATATGAGTGTTTTTGGTGCTTTAATTTTTTTGTTTTAGCAAGGAATGGATGATGGCATTGGCGTGAGGTAGGAGTGGAGTAGTACTGGTCAGATCTAGCTAGCTTTTGACGCCTTCCAAAGCCAATGAACTTTTATCATAGCCCTTTGTGCAACTTTCAAGCGTGCGTCAATGTTGTCAGAAATCAGAATTCTCTCTGCATAATATGTCTGTCTCTCCCTATGAAACTTCCAACCTATAACATCCCAAAAATTTAAACACTATCATCATCATTTACCACATAACCAAAGTTTACGTATGACAGGCCAGACAACTTTTAAGATCACACCATCTCCATTCCCTGTCTGAAACTTAATAAACTCATCAAATTAACTGTCCTTGGTTCAACTCAAAACTCAATTTTAGACTCAAATTTAGTTAGTTTACAGGTAATTAGTGTTCTAATTTTGTTTTGTTTTAAGTCTGAATGTTATTATTATCATTATCATTATTACAGTAATTACAGTAATTAACTGAGAGACTATTATTAGCTTTGGAATATATATATTTTGGTACTTGATTACGAATAATATACTAATAGATGAGTGAAAATTGTGGAATAATGGTTAAAAATAATGATATAATGATGATCATGAACCCCAAAGATTTGGCATTTAGTCATGATTCTAAAGCTAGATAATCTCTTTCATGATTCATTAGTGCCCCCACACTGTCCTATGTGTATGGATATGACTATCGATACCAGTATGCAAGTCCAATGCGAATGCAATTCAAAGTTGCAGGTAAGACTTTTCTTTTGATAGCACTTGTCAATTTGCCAATTATGATTAAGTGGTCCACTCCAGAAAGGCCAAACTTTCTCCCACCGATGCATGTTGAAGAAGTGCACACACAACACAACCCTAGCTTGCATGCATTACGTGTAACCAATAAAAGTGAGTGTAAACATTTATCATTGAAATTGAAGAGCACATGTAAAAGGGCTGCACATATCAGTGCCTTTTGATAGTACACTCCCCAAATCTTTCTTTGCTTCTTTTTTCTTAAACTTTAATTGCATATGAAGTTTATATCCCTTATTAAGATATGTTGTGTGATAATTGAACTCCGCTTGTACTACAAACTAAATCACAGTTATTGAATATTTGAGTTTCAATTATTAAGTTCCTCTCTGTATATAAATTTATTCAAGAATCACCACCAAATGACCAAATATTAAAGCAAATAATTAGATTTTTTTTTCTACTACATCACACGGTAAACTTGGTTGTCTACGACATTGGGGATCAGAGATTCAGGCAGGCACACACAGTGACAGCGTAAGCAAGCAAGCATGGGAGTGGGGATGGGATGGTCAGGATCCCAGCGTAGCTGACGTGAATCCATCATCCACTGTCCAACCAATTATTGAGGGAATTTATTACTGCATTCGGACTTTTTAGCAAGGAATTAAAGTGTACGTACGTAATGAATTATAGTAAAATTTATTTAATAATAGTAAGCTATTTGACAAAAATTTACCTTTCACTATACTAAATATTTTATTTTAATATGTGGCCTTTCTTATAAATTCTTTAACAAATTTTATTCTAAATGTATTTATTCTGAAAAATTACTTTTTCTTACGTCACAAAATTTATGAAATAAGATTTATATCAACTTAATATATTATAAATTAATTTTATTTTTAAATAATATGAAATTTTTAAAATACTCTAATTTCTAATATGAAATCTTTAATAGATAATTCGATAACAATGTTATTAAGATAAATTCTATTATTAAGATAAATTTTGATACCAGATTAGAAGTAAACTTTAAATCTAACTCAATCCTATAAAATCAGCTCATGATATAAAATTTGTATTCACCTAATATATTCTAAATTAATATTATCTTTAAGTTAAGTACCCAATATATGTGAGATTTTCAAACTATTAATATTTATCTATTTATGACAATTCATGATATTTAAAAAAAAAAATTCCTTCATGTTTTTCAGTTGTTGACCTTTAATGTAGGGGACGTCATCCTAGTTGAGTTAGTAGTAACTTGATATGTTTATTTTCGTACTATCTAGCATTCGTCTCTATATAACCGCTATTAACTAACACCAACTAATAATTTATCAATTGTTAGAAAAAAAAAGTGTAGGCTAAACACATTCTCTCCACTCCTATCGATCACTTCTTAATTCATCTTAGCAATTCAAATTTTGTTTTACTATTTATATAAATTAATAGTGTTCTAGATGAAAAACTTTTGAGAAATAATTTATTTTCTTATAAAAAAATTTAAAATATTTTACAAGAAAATATTTTTTTAAAGAAATTCAAATTTTATAAATTTATAAGAATAATTTAATTACTTAAAATTAAATAATTTTAAATTCTAAAAAAAATAAGAATTAAAATTTTTTTTATACTCTTTTTTCTTTCAAATATATTTTTATTCTTTTTATATTTTCTTTTAAGATCAGTCTCAATCAAAATATTTCGACATGAGATTGAAATTTTGTTAACTTTACATTATTTTTTAGTAGATGTTTAGAAAGATTCTTTAAATATGATTATTTTTTTATTATTACTAAGATTATTGTTTTGTTGATATAGATCAATATTATTTCTCTATGTTAATAAGAGTTTATTTTTTTAAATTAGTGGTTTTTCAATTGATATAAAATACATTCTTTTTTCTATTAAATTCAGTTAAGATTATTTTAATTTTATTTGAGTTGATGTTTTTTCTTTTACTATGAATCAAGATGTAAATCAAGGTTATTTTTCGATCTAAATTAATCAAGATTTGTAAGACAAACATGGATAAAACTATTTTTCAGTTTATGTGAATCAATATGTTTTTTATCGATGCCAATAAGATATTTTTCAATATATTAAAGTCATGATTCTTAGCCACCATCCATAGAGGTTATATTTCAATTGATACTTTCATTGTTATTATCCTACCAATGCATGTCATGGTTATTTTTTCATTGATATTTATCATGATTTTCTCTATCATTTTGGGTAAACTATTTTTTATTCAAGTTCAAGTTCTTTTTAATTAAAATATATAGTGGTTACATTTTATAGATATAAATAAGAATTATGTTTTGATTGAAGTCATTAGTATTAATTTACAATAATTTTTTGTTATAATTGAAATATTTCATTTAAATATAAAAATTAAAATTTAATAAATTTAATTATAAAATATTTAAAAATTTAAAATGAAAGTGATTGAAATTTGATGTATAATTTTTTTAATTGAAAGAGAAGATAAATAGAAAAGTTGAGATGTATTTGAATGGGAAATGGTGCATGAGTAAGGGAAGATGATCCATTAAATTGGGCCAGTGGGGGTAGCACTCCAATGGTGGTCATGGCTTGGTAGGGCCTCGACTGTAGGAGGAAGATGATGAAGTTGGTGAAGAATTTAATTACTTGCATGAAAAGTGCAACTCTCCTACGGCTTCATCCGTATGCATTACTTACAACCCATCTTCATCATGGAAACCAACCTTAATTTCCTGGGAGAAACATAGGACATCTTTCACGTGATTTACAGCTAACTTTGAATCTTTCATGCTCCATTAAAACCTATTGTTATTATTTCTATAAAAATAAACAAAACTCGTCTTTTAAATATTAAAAATGGATTTAACTCATCTTTCATTTCTAATTAATAACTCTCCTGCTTACCATGAGGGAACCCATCACTTCATATAAACTTGTAGAGAAGCTGTTTACAACTCTCACAATCAGAAAGAAAAATTGAGTGCAATATAACATGTAGTTTAAAATTGCACAATCTGGTTACATATTTTAGAATTTACGTGTGTCTGCGTGTTGTGTTAAAGTTATGGCTTGTAAGTCAAGAAGATAGAATGAGCTTTCAACTCATCCATGGTTAATTACTCCAAGATTATTAAAGCATGTGTAGAAGAAATGAATGCGTGCGTGCTTATAAATTACATCAAGTAATCACAAGCAGAAGAAATTCAAGGTGCTTCACAATTAAATATGAACATTTCAAGAAATACATGACTTTGAAGGAAAACAAATTTAAAAGAACACACAAAACTACTTAAGATAAAACTGAGAAAACACATTGGTATTGCTAAAAGGAAAATAAAAGACTAAGAAACAAATAATATGAACCCGAAGACAGGAAATTTACTAGAATCAAAATTAGTGAGGATTTGGATAATTAACATACAGGATCTTAAGATTTGTAATTTATTTTCTTAATTAGAATAATATTATAAAAAATAATTATAAATCTAATTTATCTTTAAAACTATAATTCTGTCGAAGAGATTTTTTTAATTTGAATATAATATATTAGATATAAGAGTACTCAAATTACGTAAAAAAATCATAATATATAATTCAATAATTTATTATTTATATTAATAAATAACTTAAATTCAACAATTTTATAAATCAGAAATCAATATAATCTAGAAATAATATAGAAACTAATTATATATCTAACTTATTCTAAATAAAAATAAATTTAAAAGATGAAATTATATTTTAATTATATATTATAATTTACTATTGGAAATCATAACTATACATAAACTAGTGTATAGGAAAAGTAAAATTGCAATTAATATTTGAAAAGGAGGAAGCAATTAAGGAAGATTAGAATGGTGAGAGTGTGTTTTAGAAAGAAGTTTTTGGAAATAAGAGCCCCGCAGGCACAACTTGTCTTTCCCTTTGGCATGTGTAGAGTATAGAGTCGCTATTTTTGTGTCCCTCAAAAGCATTTTGTTTGCTTCGCCAAATAGAAACACAACTGTGTCAACTGTCAACCCCTTGTCCCCACTTTAAATTTATGTCCCCTTCTATCCTACCCCATCACTATTTCTTCTTCTTTTTTTCTAATTCAAATACAGTGAAATTGTTTCACAGATTTCAAATTAATAAATGTTTCTAAATGGGTGTAGTAAATTTCGAGTTTAAGTGTTGTAAGTGAAAAAAATATTATTAAGAGAGAAGATTAATTAAGTTCTCCATAAAAGATTATACATTAAAAAATAAGATGCATCGACTTTATGGATGTCTATGAAAACCTATTTGTATGAGCAAACGTGTGATCCACTAAAGTAGTTTTGCAAGCGATCCAATGGAAGTAGTGTAACACAACATAATTTGAATGAACGACAGAAGATAATTCGAAAATTAACGTGAGAAAAGGAAATGATTTGCATTTAAATGAAATAAATAGGAAACATATTTGAAACCACGAAGCAAACACGTCTTATCTGGAGAGTGTGGTAAATAATGTGATGCCTAAAAAAAGTGGGAACATGATAGGAAAAAACACTCAGAGAATCTCATCAAATGGTCATTTTTCATAACAATATACAAGAGCCAGACGGCACGTTGCCAGAATGTCTTCAGGTTTAAAGTTTCTTGTCTCCCTAATTATAAATAATTCTCATCTACATCTCCATACCACAAAATCTCTACACTAAATTACTCAAATTAATTTCTCATCGTTTTTAATACCCAAATAACATTTTTTTTTTTTTTAGTTTTTTATTCACTTACAATATCAATGACCTGTTATTTACGAATAACTTTTAACCCATTGTAAAGGAAATTAATATATCAATGGAAGAAATTAATAACCCATTGTAATGAAAATATTGTTAATTTTTTAAAGAAAATTATGTTAAAATAAAGGTAAAAATAATTCAGTAATTCAAAAACAAAGAGACCATAAAAGATTAATTAAAATTAAGGTAAAGAATACTTGTTTATAATAAAGTTTTAAATTTTAATTATTGTTCTTAGGACTTTATCCTCTTTCAAAATTTAAAATTTAATGAAGTACTAGTTGCCACGTACGAGTCTTGGTGAATAACCCACGAAAGATAAGAATCCGTTTACACCACGCTTAATCCTGAGGACGACACGTGGAATGATTAGTGGAGTTGTGATTCACACTCGACAATAGAGCGTGGAGATTGGTAGAGAGATTTTTGAAAGGCAAGTGGGGTTGGCACAGAAAACCTAGTTTGTGTTGTAACGAAAACCATTAAGCCTCCATTTTGTGTTAGCGAGTTATTCTTAGTTGTTGCTTTCTCTATTACTTTTCCAAATTCCAAGTTTTCAACACTTCCATTGTTTTTTGGTTTTTCGGTACCGTTTAGGTTGTAAAAAAGTAAAAGTTAGAAGCATAATAACCACAGTATCTTTGCAGTCTCTATCTGGACTGCACATGATATAATTGCCCGATCCATTCTTTGTCACATCAACAATTCTTCATTTTTAATTAAAATATACGTAACTTTCATGTGTAAAATAAAATCATTTAAGAGAAATAAATATGAAAAAAATTACCATTTATTTGAAATGGATGTGTTCCTCTAATATAGAGAGATTGCATCCTAGATGGTTGACAACTTAAATGAGAACCATAATTATAGGTCCGAAAATAAATACTGTGAAAAGGATCAACATAGGTGTATGAGCAAAGCACTTTGGCACGTCCTTTTCTTTCTATTGCATCGCTATAACAGTTATGTCATTCTTTGAAAGAATTACTTTTCAAAATTATATGAAATATTCTAAAACATTGCATGAGCAGAATTCACCCGAGTCATTATACAATAAACATTGACGAAAAAAAGTGTTGACGCTGGCCAAAGAATCATTCCCGAATTAGAATGAAAGTAAAAGAAAAAATAAAGGAGTAATAATTTGGAATTGGGTACAAATAATGACTTACTGATAAAAGCCAATAAAGCAATGTATGTTGTGCGCATTTCTTTCTTTCCTTTTAGTTGCAACTTTCATCTTAATCACAAAAGAGAAAAACTACAACATGATGAAAACAAAGCCATAAAATATTTACTCATTAGCTTTAATGGTTCTCGGTGAAATCATTAGCTGCCACGAGAAAAGAAGCTTCATATACGTCAGAACTTGCACATATCTTTTCTAACACAAGCAATCAGTACCCTTCACAGCAGTAATTCTTTTTATGTTTCTGCAACACATCAAAGAATGAATAAGAAATTTTTATGGCTTATTTCTACTTTATGATCATTCACTTACTTTTAGTTATATTCCTCCCTCAGTTGTAACATGAGTAAACTAAATAAAAATCTACATTACCTTATTAGTGAGAATTCAGATGCTATTTGCATTTGAGTCAGGGAGTGATTAATTGCCAAAAAAGATTCATTTTCTGTAGTAGGCAAAATCAAACTCTGCAGCTGCAACAAAGAGGTATGGAGGAGGTTTAAGGGGAAACTAAAATAAAATAATTACAGAGATGCTGAGAAAAGGAAGAGGGCAAAGGACAAAAACCTTAATTGGGACTGAGAGTAACAGAATGTTTACATCACCGTTGGGGCTAGCATTCCCCTGATTATTACCCACCTACAATACAATATGGGGGGACCAAGCCAAGGATAAGAATAAGACGTGCAAGAGATCTCAACCAAAAACTTAATTAGGAAGGAAGGCACAGTCTAACAACACAATGCTGTCAAGAAATCTATGAACTAAATATTCCATGAACGTATGCAAACTGAGTGCCAAAAATTCTGAAATTAATGAATATAGCCAAGAACAGACAGACAATCTAAGTACTTATTCCACGAATGGACCAAATGCTGCCAATATAATCAATTGCATAAAACATGCTTCTAGCAAAATGTTTTGTAACTAAAGAGGAGTAACTGAAGAAATTGCATCATGTCTTCACAGAATTTTTAAATTGTAATAAGCATTACTTTGTGGCAAAGTAGAGTTTGATTCTTCTGTAAAAGGTGGGTGACATTCAAGCAAGACAGAAATTACCTTGTATGGTATACTTCGCTTCTTCAGTTTCCTCAATGGGGGGTTGATCGACATATTTTATACCATTCTTTAATAGAAATTCAAATCTGTATAGCTGTAACCATGTGAATGAGGCAACAACTCTTCTACTTCAATCCTTGAACTGGAGCAACTAGAGCATTTTTTTATTCGGTTACGGCTAACAGACTCAACTTCTGCCACAAACATGCTATAAACTGGCCTATGATCAGAGAATCTTGATTCTCCACGAACATAAGACAATTGGTGGAGGCCTCTACCATACCACAAGATACGATCACACCTTCATGAACAAAAATTTGGATTAGATTTCCATAAACAATTATATAGTTATACTTTCAGAATAATGCAGGACATTTCTTTTGATAAGAGCATTAGTTGATAGTCATTTGTTTCCTCTCTTCTCCATTGAAATTTGGCACTACATATATTTATTGATATTGGTGCTTACAAGGCTTTTAGCAAAAAAGAAGAGTACCATGCTGGAGTTCTTCTCTTTTGTTTTGAGTGTCTTTCATCGCCTGCATATCTGTCTGAATTGTTTGAATACTTGTATGTGGGAGGGAAATATATTTTCCCCTCATTCCATCCTTCAAAAACTCGACCTTGTCTCCGCTCTATATGTAGCTGAAATAAGAAGGTATCAAACAGTTAGGATGATATAATTCAAGAAAAGAACCAACACTTTAACGAGTTCTAAGGGTGTAGTATGATGCCTGGTCATTCTCTAACAGATCCTTCCAATTATGCATCTCAACAAGAGCTTTTGCTGCACGGTAAGAAAGGGCTATCCGATAGTTTAAATCCCCCAGCCAAATTATTCGGCTACACCAATTAAACCACAAGTTTTAGTCCTTGACCAGGGTAAAAAAGTTAAGATTCTGGACTGCATCTTATTTAGTGTCAAAATCTACAAGCATCAGATGGATAGAGAAGATTCAAAGAAAAAGGATGAAGGGCTTACTCGTGTTCCAAAATTGTCTGAGGAGATCTCTCATCGCCCATGCCATGAACCCGGGGAAACCTTGTCTTTCTGAGAATCTCCATTACATCTGAATTTCTCCTTACCTCGTCACCCTCCTTTTGTCCAGAAGTCAAATGACTACAGATGAAGCAAAAGCTTGTTTGGTGCAAAGACATGCTAATTGATATTGAACCCTGGAAAACTCAAGGCAATGAGAATGTTGTCTCCAGGTTCTCAATTAACCTCTACTCGTAATGAAAATATACCAAAATCAAACTTACCTTGTTTCCAAGATATCCCATTAATCCTCTGCCAACACAAGACACTTTCATGTTGTGAACATCATCCCTTATATCACTTTTCACCCAAACTGTTAGAAATATCCCAACCATTTGCTTACTGGCAACCAAACAGTATCTTGAGTGCCCTGTCTGTCTATCTCTATTCTCCGTAGAGAAAAAACCTCTATATGCCATTGGTGAATATTGTGTTACAACTGGGGAGTCACCCGGGCCATTTTCATCATCTGAAGAAGCCCATCTATAATTGGGGTCGTAATCACTTGTTCTGTGACCAAACATCATTCTATCACAGACGCTGAAACGGCGATCAAGGCATGCTTGTGGTAGTGACATGTCATTGTCCATTCTCATACTATGACTCAAGGATTGGAACGACCGGCGATGAAAGAAAGAGGTTGCCTTCTGCCTCATTGATCCCTCAAAATCAGCATCTAACTCTACAATAGGATCAGGAAGTGGCGAAGTAGTGTGGCATTCACCACTTGTTCCAGGAAGACTGTTAAGGGTCTTCCTAATAAGAGCTAGCCACTTTCTGGCAGGGCCATTATCTTCTGTACCCAAAACATTACCAGCATTGAGAGGTACAATTTCTTGAAACCTGAGTGCAATAAAAGGCAAAGTAGTTCACACTTGAACTGTACAAGGGGAAAGGAGAGAATACATTATACAAATACAATTAGAAATCTACCCAAGAACATAGATATCGGCAGGAGGAGAAGAGTGAAGCCAATCTTCCAGACTCAAATAACTTGGAGGAGATTTTCCAGCTACATTCCAAGTAGCAGCAAATATTCTGTACACAGGAGAAAAGAAGAACTTAATAGAATAACAGTTATTCTGAATCTGACTACGATAAAATGGACATGAGACACCAATAATTAAGCACAACAATGCAAAATATGAAGCATACCTAAAGTTATGCACATCTGTAACCAGAGCTGCATCAAGGTCAACTTTGCCTCGCCGCGTTCTTTCTGAGTACCTTCTCTTTGCTCTCTCTGCATTAAAATACAACTAATCACTCCGAGAGACATTGTAGGAGACAAGGAAAAAAGGAAAACCAAAAGTATTCTGAAGTTCTAGGTGGGATTTAGGAATGGTATGGGCACGGAACCTGTTTTGCTTTTCTTGACAGTGTATTCCTCCCTCTGTGAACAGTTGCTGCTCCACTCTTCATTAACGCCTGAAAAAGAAAAATCATAAAGTAAATAAAGTCACACTCTTTCCACTGTAAATTTTATCAAGCCACAGAATGAATCAGACGCACAAACCCGAAAAAATTATAACAAAAGGTGGAAAACGGGGAAGGAGGAAAACAACAAGGTGCAGAGTGCAGATCTTGGGTTGTGAGTTACATACTCATTAAAAAAAACGGATACCCAAAGACAAACCAAATTCAAGAAGAAGAAGAAGAAGAATGAGAATCGATGTTTATTTAATAATCAGAAAATTTACGAGGCAAGAGAAACCTGATTCAAACAAAACCAACCATCGTCTTTAATTACATTAAAATCACGAGAAAATTGACCACTCACCTGCCCAGAGGACGTCGTCTGCGTGAAAGTCCTCGTTTTTGCTCTTAATGTTGAACCACTTCTTGACCAACGTCTTGGGCCATGAAAGCTTCAGAGAGAACAGCAGGGAGAGTAAGCAATGGCAGAAACAGAACAGAAATGCAAAGGAAGCTGAAGGAGAGAAGGGCCAAGTGGCATAATTTTTTCAAACCTTGCTTTTCTTCGAGTGCTCATCTCTCATTGTTGGGACAACTTCATAAAGCCTTCTATGTTAACAACAGAAAACAATCCAATAATAACCTTTACTTGTTGAGTGAGCTTGTTGAAGAGGAAGCCAAGTATAATAATAGTAATAGGACAAGATGAAAAGGCTCAGGACCCTAAGAACATGGGTTTCGGTTTAATTTCTGGTTGTGTTTAAAAGGGAGGAAAAAGACATAATAACAGGTTGGATGATCAAAGCACTCACTTGGGAACTGGGAGTGGAACACAACAAAGTGGGGGGCACTCCTCTGTTTCTTAGGTAACGAGGGAACAGAGGAAATCCCAGTTTGTCAACATTTTAGGCAATGTGGTACAAATGAAAACACTCACTCACATGGTCGTGTTTTGGAGAGGATGAAAATCCAAGGAAAGAAAGAACCACAGATGGGACAACCCCCTGATATGTTGTTGTTGTTGTTAGAACTATAAGAAGAGATTATGAGGCACAAGAAAAAGAAGACAATGTGCTAGTTTAGTTTGAGAGAAAGAGAAAGAGAAAGAGAGAGAGATTCTGTTTTGCAAAACCAAACCAAAACCTCGTTATGGGTACAGAGCAAAGTATCGAATTTGAAGGGGGGGAATAAAGTGAGGCAAGCCTCGCTCTCTCTCGAGGCCTTTTACCCCAATCCAAGGCGAAGCCAAGCTTAGGAAGTTGGAGACAGTAGAGAGAAGCAATGGTTATATTGGTAGTAACACAAGCAGAAACACATTCTGTATCTAAAATAAACTAAAAATGTGCATTTTGAGTCTACTAAGTTAAAGTCCTAGGCAGGGTGAATAAAGAGTTAGGTTTGATCATATTATGCCAAGCACCAGCAGTGAGTGGTACTAGCAAGTAACAGTATCACATCACTTCTTACATTTGGTCTTCCAGCAGAGAAAAGCGGTTAAAGGGAGAAAAGCTAAAGGAGGATATGTAGAGGGGCTGCTTTGTTTTCTGTTTAATTTCTCTAGTTTTGTTTATTGTTTCTTGGAATCATTTGCACAAATATTCCTTTTGACTGTGACTCTCTCTATGCATACATACTCACTTATATATACTTAGTCATTGTCCAACTTCAAACTTCAAACTTCAAACCATCCTTTTGGATTTAATTTCCCATTTTGACAAATTTATTTCCACTTTTACATCCATATGAAATCTTAACTTTGTTTTCTAATTTTTTTAGTGTAAAAAAGCCTACTACTTATATCCTTTACCTGGTCACCCAATTGAAAAAGAGTGCCCTACTCTACCTCTTTGGGTAAAATAATACATAATGTCAATCATATGTTATCTTATATATCTTTTATTAACAGTAAATTTGGGACATTTTTTTTACCCAAAAATTTGAAAAAACTGAAACAACTGTTTATTGTTTTAACTTTCAACATGAAATTAAATTATGGAGGATTTGAGTGTATGTTTTGTTTAATATCACATCTAATCACATGTTTTGGAGACTTAAAATGTCAACTTAGAAACCCACTAAATCTATTCCAAATAAAATATTAATATCGTTTCTCTCTACCTAAAATTTATATTATATAAGCTTTGGTACCCTTGTAAGGTTGGAATCTTGGTGGGGTTGTTTGGTGATTGAAAGAAAACAGGAGAAGTACTTCTGATTAAAAAGCCCCAATTTACAATTTGGTCTTTGATATTGTACAACATACAAATCACTTCCTTTCATAAATTTATTACAAGCTTTTCTAAAACCTATTCTAGATTGGTTCAAGAGCTCACTATCAATTTAGACTATGAGCCAATCTATTCACTTAGTTTGAGATTTTGAACACTTCCAATGCAGGTCTGATTTTGAACGATTTTAAACAATTTTGAACACTTTCAGCATTTGAGGCACAATTAAAAAAAGTTAATGAAGATGAAATTGTATCACTAAAATAGTAGTTCATTTGTTTGCATCTTAACTCTAAAGGTGGGAGTCTTAACTTTAGAATTAAAAAGTTTTATTTGTTTAACTAATCTTGGTTAACATGTGTGCTAAGGATTTAGAGTTAACCATTTTTTGCATGATTGTAAGTTCAATTTCTTTGATGTGACTAATAAATTTGGTTGGGTAACTTTGAATGAGTAACGATATAAACTTTTGTAGTAACTTTGGAAGTAACTTTCGGTTGACAATGTCACATGTGATTAATGTTGTATCCAATATTCATTCTAACACTTTTTCTTGTATTTTTTTTAATCTCTACCACTTACTATAACAAAATAAATTAAACATGATTGTTTTTGGAAGAACTATGTGAAATAAAGTTAGATTTAACTTAATTTCAAGAACTAGTTAAAGGGGAAATTTTACTAAAACATGGGATCTGGTATTAGGTACTTTTCATTTGCACATGTATTGTGTTGATGAAATGTTTAAGCTTGCTTTGAGATACGTGTGGTTCAATAAACTAGTCACTCACATTTGGCATAAATATAGGATCTTGTTAGACCCTAGGGTGTTCCTAAACCTATTTCAACACTCTTCTTATTGGGTATTGTGAAATTAAACTATCTATAAAATCACACTTTAATGAAATAGTAGCATTTAAGTACTATGTTAATGGTCTAATATTAGTAACATGGCTCATATGGGAGACTGTGTTTGCAATTCCTCATAGCATAAGATCTCATTTTTCAATGATCATTGCTTTTAGCAATCAATTATGCTCAAATTGCTTGGTAACTTGTCAGAATTGGAAATCAAATCAGTAGCCAAAAACATTACACTATGAGTTTTACATTAAATATTTATAAGTTTATCCAATATTAAAATGTTAAAAAAAAAAACTTACAAGTTTTATCTTTAAAAGGTAGCTATTTAAAATGTCATTATAGTAATACTTAACTAAACTAATACTTCAAGACTTGACGGAACAAATCATATGATTTAATAAAGTGTTTAAGATTCAATTTTTAATCTTTAAAAAGTGCAAAAGCGTTCAGTGTTCGTCTATTTGATGTCTATAAAAAACTCTTTTTTTTTCTCCTATTTGATAGAAAATACTATTGAATAATAATTTAAAAAAAAAAATCAAAAGTTGGAAAGAAAAAATTATTAACCCTATGGACTTCCCAAGAAAATCACTTAATTACTGTTTGTCATAAAATCTAAATTTAACTTTGTTGATTAAGATTAAAGATATTTAAAATTGAATTGATAAAAAAAATATTTTTTTTTAAATTAATCAAAATTATATTTATTTTAATTTTTTTAAAATTTATTTTTTCTTAAATAATTTGGTTTATAAATAAAAAATTAAATTAAATCACTTATTATATTTATAATTTAATTTTATTATATTTATAATAAATTTATATTTATTAAAATATAATAATTTTTAAACATAAAATTATATAATTTATTTATAAATATAAAATTATGAATATAAAATCATAAAAATACAACATATCTCTTCAATTAACATTTTTATTATAAAATATATAATAATTTTTGTTGTAGAAAAATATTCTATATTTTATAAAAAATATTTAATTTTTTTCAAAATAATAAAAATTGTTTAATCAATCCAAATAAATCATAAAATATTAATTAAAATTAAAATTAAATACTAAATCATATTTAATTTTTATATTTAACTGAAATATATATTTAATAAAACAATCAAACCAAACTAAATTCACATCCATCATATGATCTTTTAATTTTTTAGCAGAAAAATAAAAATAAAGGAAGGCTAATAATGGAGATTTAAATGAATCTCTAGTGTGTCAAGTATTTAT
The DNA here is from genome assembly GCA_016859785.1 of Macrotyloma uniflorum. NCBI lineage: Eukaryota > Viridiplantae > Streptophyta > Magnoliopsida > Fabales > Fabaceae > Macrotyloma > Macrotyloma uniflorum. The sequence continues at coordinate 542,671 of BDMB01000079.1, read as the reverse complement.
AACCTATACATAGAATTCCCCTAATTTGGTTTTCTTAATTCAGTTGTACATTGGTTATCTTCAAGAATCAGGATCCAAATACCTTTTTCTTTTTATTTTTTTGACTGAAAAATCAGAAATTGAATATAACATGTGCAAAATCTCACAAATATCAAATCAAAATTGAAGACAGATGGATTCCCATTCCTGTATGCGAAATCTAAAAGGGTGGCATTTACACTTCAATTTGGATATTCTAAAAGGAATCCTGAAATATTGTTATCTTAACACAGATACTGTCAATAAATTGGAATCTGTCATCCACCCACAGGAGAGACTCTATCTGGATTCAATCATGAATATGTACCATTCTGATCAGGTGTTTTACCTTCTCCCTTCCATCTAATTTTCTAAATGAATTTTGTAGAGATTCTACTATATATATATATATAATAAATGCTGAACATAAAAAGGGCACAAAAGTAACTTTTATTTAATAATATCTTTCTTTCTTTCATTTATCAGTATGTTTATAATCATTTATTTATTTTTACGTTAGTTTATAGTGTTTGTGAATTTGTTAACATTGTAATGATCTTATTTTGATATGGGAGCGATCATATCTTAACACATGAACGGAAAACAATACAAATAAATAAAGTTAATAGATGATATTATTAGTCTGTTTGGATTAGACGACAGAAAAATAAAAGGCGAGGATTTGTGGACAAAGTATGATAAACAAGGTATATAAATCCAATTTTTGAAAAAAAATTCTTCAACTATTTTTTCTTAACAATGAGCGAAGAAAGCCACGTGTTTGTTTTTACTTAATGAGTTTATTAAAATATTAATATATTTTATATATTATAATAATAATAATAAATAAATAATATAATATTACAATAATAAATAATTATTAATAATAAATATTAAATAAAATTATTAATAATTAATTATTTTTATTTTAGTATAAATAATTTTAAAATATTAATAATATTAAAATAATATATTTATTTTCTTATTTTTTATTTTTATTATAATAATAATAAATTAATAATTTAAAATATATTAATAATAATAATTTTATTATTTTATAATAATAATAAATTTTAAAAAATATTAAAAAAAATTAATAATAAATAATCCTATTTACTTTGTATTCATTTCCACTCTCTTATCTTAATCTAAACAATTTCAATTTCCCTTCTTTTTCTTTCATTTCTTTTTTTTTCCACTCTTTCTAATCAAAACATACGCTATGTGAAAGAAGAATTTCATTTTATTGTGAAATGCTAAGAGCTGTATATAATAATTGAGTTTTTATGATTGAATGGTATTATTTTTTTTGAGATAATATTCTTTTATAAGTACAAAATTTGTATTTTTGGGCTCGTTACAATCTCTTCGTTTATAATCTTTGTATATAGTTAGATTCATTGTTAGATTCATTATGAGTAACTTGAATAATAAGAGAATATAACATGAGAACAATTGTGACTATTGAAAACGTGGAAGTAGTCGAAGCCTTCAAGTGAGAAGAAATGGTGTAGGGAAACAAAATCCTCCATGTCTCTTCTCCTACCACAAATCGAGGTGACACCATACTCATAATTGTTTGATTTGGGCAAGACACCAATGAAAAAACAAAAACTTTTAGAGGGTAATTTGGGTGTTAATTCTTTATGGTGTTGTGTGGAAGTTCAATCATACAATGTGGAAAAGGAAGTTAGTTTGTGTGAATATGAGAAAATGACATACACTATTCATCGGAGCAAATCAAATGATGGGGTTGTCGAAGGTTCTAGAATGAGAGAAGAAAAGGGATGAGGAATTGATGTTGCGTTTGTTGTCACCCTCAATTCGTAGTTGTTTGGAGAATGTAACAAGAGAACCAGAAATTTTGAAGAATGCAACGAATGAAGTTGAATTTGAAAACAGTTGGGAGAAAAAGAATGTGTATGATGTGTTAAGAGTTCTAAAAAAGATTAGTAACGAAGAGGACAAAAATCTTGATGATATTAGTTTGTTGATTGTCGTTGAAGTTTGTGGATCATTTTTCCTTGACCAAGATGGTGGCCAAGAGGGTAAAGTTTTGACTCATTTAATTTCAAGTTGTCATCAACTTACCATACATACAATAATTTAATTTTATTAAAAAATTAAACTCAAATAGCATATTTAAATTTTATTAGAACCAGACTAACAAAATAAAAATTGTTTTAACACATTACCTATTTTATAAGAATTAAAAATATATTTTATTTTATCTTTAATTTTTTTATAAGTCTTTATAACTAATTTCAGTATAATATTTTTTAATACAAAACCTACATCTTCTTTATTTAAAATATATTTACGTAATTGTGACACGATAATTAAGATATATGGTTTTAGATAAAAAATCAAAATAAAAAATCATTTAAGTTTATTAGATACTAGATTTTTTAGATATTCTTTCTTTAAAGTATAAAATAAACAATTTTGTATTGATATATAAGTTTGTTTTTTCACATTCAACTATCATTACATTATTTAGGAAAAAATAAAAATATTTTTTTTTTCAAATATCATATCATTAATTAAAGTAACAAGACTTTATTTTTTTTTTAAGTATATTCCGCCGTATTTAAGAAAATATGGTGTTATCAAATTTTTTAGTAAAAAAATGTTATTCAATCTTTATGAGTTTGAATTGAGGTGGTAATTGTTAAATGAGAATTGAGCCTAATATTAAATAAAAATTTACTAAAAGTCAATAAATGAAAAAGAGATAATAATAAATGAAAAATAAATACTAAATTGAGATTGAATTGAAGTTAATCTTATTATAGATATGTTATTATTATATATACTTTTGGACCTTAATTTTTATTTAGTTGTATGATATTTTTTATCATATTAGGTCATATTAAGTTGTTATAATTAAATAATATATTGGAGATAAAAGTTGATATATTACCTCTATTTTTTAATGATTATGTAACTTAAAAAAATATTAAAGATAATAAAACATGTTCTTAGAATTAGTCTCTTGTAACAAAATAATTAATTATTTGAATGTATTAGATAATAACTAATTATAACATAATTTATTTATAAGATAATTAATGAAGTATTTCGTATGTAGGTAGGTATATAAGTTTTTAAATTTAAAATCTGATTAAAGTGGGTGGATGATTATTATAGTCATTTAATTTATATTTCAAGAAAATCAAAGTATTTTAGACAACTCCATTGTTTAGCTCAACACAATACTCAATTTTAGTAAACTTAGCATAATGCTAAGTTTTTTTTTATACATATTTATAGCATATTGGAGAGTTTTGAAAATGTTTATATTTGTAGTCAAAATTTGCATTACATTTAATTTTCATAATATTTTTATTTATAAGTAATCTTTATTCGAGATAACATAAAAATCTCTTAATAAAGAGTTTTTGTGAATCCCAAAATGACAAGTAAGTAGGAATGGTTATTTTGTTTCCTAAGAGTTAATCTAAAAACATTATGTCACTTGATGATTAAGTTTTATCAACAAAAAATAATTTGAATAAAATAATATATGATAAAAAAAACTTAAAAATTTTAAGTATCATTTATAAGAGGTGTTTGAAAAATCTATTTTGATAATAAAGATTAATTTAAAATTTAAACTTCAAGTGAATAATTCAACTTGATATTCAAGTTGTTTATAATGTATAAACTTTACATAGCATAAAACTTAAGTTCCAATATGTTGAGTGTAATATGTTGAGTGTGATATTGAATTAGTGCAAAATATGCCTATAATGATATTTTTTTTATAACAGTTCTAAAATAATTATAATTTTACATACATACAAAAATTTAATATGGTTATTTTATAACTATTGTCTTACATCATGTTTATAACAACGATTTAGAAAATACCAGTTATTATGTCTACATACGAAGATGATTGTTTTTAAAATTGTCGTCATATGTAGATACAAAGACAATTATTTTTAGAATCATCATCTTATGTAAATATGGAGACAATTATTTTTATAATTGTTGTTGTAGGTCCTATTTAATTTGTTCTAACCCGTCATTTTCTTCATTTTCTCTTTTACACTCTTCATTCTTCTCTCTCACTACACCAATATCATTTCACTATCATCAAATGTCTCTTACACTCGTCATTATTATTATAGAGTCATTAACAATATTTCTATTTTAAAAATATTATATATATATAAATATACATATATATATGATGATAATTATAGTTTCAACTATCATCATATTTTTAATGACATCTACATTAATAAAAATTCTTAAATCATCATTAAAAGGGAACTTTAACCATCATTAAAATTCTTTTTCCAAAGATGTTGTAATCTTAGAATGAGTTGCTCAATTCATCAACAACTTCATTATAGTTAATAAGAATATAAGGTAATCTTAAATTATATTACTTTAAGATGTATTATAGTTTGATGTTTATTTTTACTTAAGTATAACTTGATGCTATGCCTTGATAAGTAGCACAATCGAAGATTTGTGTAGTATAATTTGGTATTAGGGCTTGATGTGTTGTGTAACTAGATGGTTACACTTAATATACCCTTATACTATGATTTTTGAAGATTGATATTTGTATTAGGAAAAACATGATGTTTAACTTTTTAGAATAATAGTGTAATATGATGTTTATATTAGGTATAACTCGATGCTACAATTTGATGCTTTTATTATAATAAAACTCGATACTTACACTTGGTAAAACACAATACTTTCCTTTTAAATTGATATAGTATAACATGGTGATTATACTAAGTATAACTTGATACTATTGCTCAATATCTTTATTATTGCTCAATATCTTTATTATAGTAATAAAACACAACGTTTACCTTTTGAATTTACATAGTATAACTTTATGTTCATACTAGGTATGCCTTTATTATAGTCAAAATCAGTATTTTTGTTTTCTATATTATAGCATAATGGCTTGCCAATAAAATATTGTTCAAGACATATGAATAAGTTAGATATATGCTCAAGATATTAGGTCAGTGAAAGATTCTCAATAAACAAAATTAAGTTAGAGATGCTCAAGGAGTGAAGCCGAGCTAAAGAGACTTTGGGCATAAATTTGAGTTAAAGATGTTTAAGACACAAGGTCAAACTAAAAATATTCAAGGTATGAGATCAAACTTAATATGTTAAGACATAAGGACGAGGTAAAGATACTAAATATGCAAGGTATTGTTTATGTTAATTTAATGAATATGCCAGTTGTAATAGACAACATGGTGAGTATAGTGTTTATGGTAGTTGTTTTGACAAAGGTACTTAATGTTTTTGGATATTCTAAACCTATGGTTTGATGAAAATCCTTGGCCACAAGCTTGACTTTGTGATGTTCCAAGTTGCCATCTATATTGTATTTATTCTTATACACCCATTTACAATCCAATAGCTTTTGCACCTATTGGAAGATTACTGATTGTCCAAGTATGGTTGTTAAAAAGGGCATCATATTCCATTTTTATTGCTTGCATCCACTCATGTTTAATAGATGCTTCCTTGAATGTAGTTGGTTCACTAATAGAATCCAAGTGACCTGTAGAGGTACTGACACTATATGTCTTTGGTTTAAATATCCTAGCCTTTAACCTCGTGATCATAAATAAGATGAGTGGTCATAAAGATAACATAGTTCCTGAAGAAGTAGTGGGTGTAGTAGAATGTGTTAATTGCGGGGTAGGAGAATGACTATCAAAGCAATGAGTGTTTGGATTAATACCATATTGAGAAGGGAAGGATGATGAGAGACGGTCAATATTAGTCTCCATGGGTTTAAAAATAGTTAAGGATGGATAATCAAATGCATGGCTAGTGGAAACAAGTTGTGATTTTTTTTTTTAAACACGGGGATAGGGAAAAAAATTTCATTAAAACAAACATGTCTAGAAATATATGTTTTACTAGTGGAGTGGCAAGTGTATATAATCTTTTTAGTGAGAATGGTAACCAATAAAGAGATAAGTATGAGAACAAAAATCAAACTTTCGTATATTATAAGGTATGAGTAGTGGATATCATGCACAATCAAATTCTTTCAAGAAATTATAATCATGTTTTCGATTATATAAAACTTCAAAAATACTCTTATGTAGCAAGATTGGTGTAGGAAAACCATTTGTAAGTGTTGTGACAGTTAAAAAGGCTTCACCCTAATATTGAAGGGGAAGTGAAGCTTGTGCAAGCAAAGCAAGACTTGTGTCAACAATGTGATAGTGCTTTCTCTCCATAGAACTAGTTTTTTTTCATGAGTATAAGGACAAAAAAATCAATGATGAATACCATTAGCAACAAGATAAGCATGGAATTTTATGAATTCTTTGGCATTATTCGTTTGTATAGATTTCAGTTTTACACCAAGTTGATTCCAACAAGCAACTTAAATTATAAGAAAATAGACAAAGCTTGAGATTTAAAAGCAAATAAACTATGTATATCAAGAAAAAGCATCAACAAATGCAATGTAATAGCTAACACCACTGTTTGATACAATTGGCAATGGTCCCAAATATCGATGAATACTGGTTCTAAGGATTGTTCATAGACAATAGTAGAAGATGTAAAGGGAAGTTGATGAAGTTTAGAAATATTACAAGATTCACATATGAAAGGCTTTGTATTATAAGGAATATTACATAATTTCATCACACTTTGGATAGCTTTAATAGAAGCATATTCAAGATGAGCATGCCATAACTGGAATGAGTTAAGCATAGGTTGAGTTTGTTACCAAGTGACATCAAGAGGGGGGGGGGGGGAATTGATGTAAAAAATGACAAGAAAAACTTTAATCGATTTCTTTTATTTTATCCCTCTTGATTTATTTAGTCAAGCAGAATTTATAGAATACGCAACGGAAAAATAAAAGATAAAGGAAAGAGAAAGATAACACCAGAGATTTATACTGGTTCGGGATAAATCTTTAACCCTACATCCAGTTCCCAATCACCTCAACTTGAGATGATCACCCACTCTCACTATCTTTAATTAATCAGAGTTTTACAACCACTAATACAAGTGAAACATCCAAAATAAAAAAATTAAAGATTGAGCCTCACTATCTCTTGTAACCCACAAGAGATTGCCACACCTTCCTTGAGTCACACAAGGAATGAAAACACCTTCCTTGAATCACACAAGGAATGACAACACCTTCCTTGAATCACAAGGAATGATAACACCTCCCTTGAATCACACAAGGAATGACAACACCTCCTTTGAACAGCCTCAGAGGATGAACACAAAAACAATATCACCTGGAGTGTAGATATCAAACTGTAGCACCAGCTTAACTCAGAATCTTCTTAAGACTTTCTTTCTAAACTTTCTAACAGCTTGTATATGATTGTAAATGTTGTTTCTGTTGTCTTGTGCTTAATACTTTTGCCTTTGTCATCTTCTGCTTTTGTAGGCTTTCAAAAATATGACCGTGGTAGAAAAATCTTCAGCTTTAATATTCTTCAGATATTCTGATGATAATCTTCTAATATATTCATGTGTCAAATTACTAAGATTTTTCTCTCAATAATACTTCTTTGGAAACTCTTGATCTGATGACACCTATTAAAAGTAAATACAGTGCAAATACGAAATATATATTTTTTATAACAGACAAAATATTTTCTTTTATTTACGAGATGATATATTTGACTCTATAACTTCTTATTTAAATCTTCATATAATATTTCATTTTATTCTTTCAAATAATATTTGAATACTTGATTTCCATATTAAGCCAACTAGCCGTTATACGATATACTGTTCTTAAATATTTATAAAATGTTATATAAGCGGCAGTTCATTTAGCGTTATTACCAATTATAAGATAATTATTTCATAAACGCTTTTCTATTAACCTTTGATTTATTTAAAACTTATTTTCATTTATTATCATCAAAATATATTGTGTGCATGTTATCTAATACACCGTTTGGGTTCTAACAATCTCCCCCTTTTTTATGATGACAAATATATTAAGTTTTGAATCTGTCAACCTTAGAATTATAGCACATATGAGAAGAACTAAAGTCCAAAGGTTATTAAGAAAATAATTATCAGCAAATATGAGAGTAATTCAAATCATGTAATAATTAATATGCAAATGCAGCAAATAAGATAAGAAACTCAAAACTTTAATTTTCTCCCCCTTTTGTCATCAACAATAAAGGGTGATTAGATGAGACATGATTTTCTCCCTCTGAATAAAGAGTATTTCAAATAATAATTTTCTTTTTAGACCCAAAGATATTTGAAACCGCAATTCAATGATAAGCCAAGTCATTTTCTATAAAATCTTTCATCTCTTTTTATAAGATGCAGATGCAATGCATGTGTGTATGTGATTTAGATTATGAAATGATGCATGATTCACATAATGCAAGGACATATCTTAATCTACAAAGTTAATGAATAGAAATGTTACCTCCATAGATGTTAACATCTTTTCAATGGTAGTAGGATCTTTTGCAGAATTGTGCAGTTTTCAAAGAGTGATAACATTCTCCCCCTTTTTAATGATGATCAAGAAAAAAAATAATATACCTGTGTGTTGATACTAATCCAAAAATTATTTAGCAGAATTAGTTAGCACATTTTAGCACATTCCAGAAATTAAGCAGGAATCAACACACATAAGCTAATTTTTCTCCCTTTTGAGATTTTAAAAGTTACTCTTATCTCCAGTCATGTATCTTGAACATCCACTATCTAGGTACCATAGTGTTTTTTCTTTCCTTGGAAATAATCTGTATCATAAACATATAGATTTAGGTCCCCTTTACTATTTTGGGTCCTTAGGAGTTACTATACACATTCTCGGTTTTTCTAACAATTAATTCTTGATCCAACAAAAATACTAATAATAACAATATTAATGATAATATAAATTAATTCTTTACTGGAACCCAAACAAATTTTCCAGAGGGAATACCTACATGTTTTATTAAACATTTGTTTATTGTATGACCATGTTTCATGCAATAAAAACATTTTGTAGGTTTATAGATTTTATTTTGAAAATTGTTCACAAAAGAGTTTTGAAAATTTATTTTTACAGATTCTTTGACAAAATCAATCTTTTGTATTTTTGGACTTTTCTTAGGAATAAAGCCAAGTCTACCTTTACTAGAACTTTTCTTTTGAGAACTCAAAATTGTATCAAGATGCACACTTGATTTAGAAAATTTTGAAATTACTTTTTCAAGACTAGAAATTTTGTTTTCAAGAATTTTACAATTTTCACAAACTTTTCCTTTTGAAATTGTTTCTAATTTTTCTAAATTAGTTTTCAAAGATTCTTTTTCTTTTTCTGCATCTTGTAATTTATTTTCCAATATTTGAAAATTATTTTTCAAAGTAGAATGTTTTCTTGATAAAACACCAAAGTTTTCAAAGAGTTCTTGAAATGTCTCATGTAAATCATCATAATAATCTATAGATTCAGAATCACTTACTTTTGATGACGTTTCAAGATCTTCATTGGTCATCAAGCAAAGATTTGCATCCTCTTCTTTTTTGCTTTCACAAGAGCTACTTTCCGAGGTGATCAATGTGTTGTCTTCCCATGCTATATAGGTCTTCTTTTTCTTCTTAAAAATTTTCTTACCCTTCTTCTTTTCTTTTTCTTCTTTCTTTGCAAACGGGCACTCGGATTTAATGTGGCCCAATCTATTGCATCCGTGACATTTGAAGTTTGAAGAGGGATTGTCTTTCTCCTTCTTTTGATTTTGATTCTTTTTCTTGTTCTTCAAAAACCTGGAAAATTTTTCATTAACAAGGAAATATCATCATTAATATTCTCACCTTCATGTTCATCATCAGATTGTTCTGTTTTGAATGCGAGAGTCTTCTTTTTATAATTCTCCTCTCCATTCTTTAGCCTTTGAAGCTCAAGCTCATGCTCTCTAAGTTTTCCAAATAGTGTAGCCATATCCATCTTGGTAAGATCTCTTGATTCTGTGATTGTTGTGACTTTTGGCTGCCAATTTCTATCCAGGGATTTTAAAATTTTAGTGTTGAGCTCCTCTTTGGCAAAACTTCTTCCCAAGGCTTCTAAGTGATTTACTATGTGTGTAAATCGTGTTTGAAAATCTCCGATGCTTTCATTTGGTGCCATACGCAATAATTCATATTCTTGTATCAAGGAATTTTTCCTTGCACGTTTGACTTCTTCTGTTCCTTCATGTGTGACTTCTAGTGTGTCCCACATCTCTTTAGCAGTTTTGCATCTGAGATCCTGTAAAACTCATTTAAGGTTAGTGCAGATACAATTGCATTTCTAACCCTTACATCGTAATGTGCTCTCTTATTCTCATCCGGCGTCCATTGTAAAAACTATTTTGGTACAGGTCCATCAGCTAGCATTGTCATTGGTACTAATGGACCGTTTTCTACTACATCCCACACTCCATAGTCAAGGGTTTGAAGAAAGATTTGCATTCTCGCTTTCCAGAACGGATAATTGTTTCCTTCAAAGAGTGGTGGTCGGGTTATTGAAGCTCCTTCCTTGTATATCTGATTTTGCATAGGCATCTTAAAGATCTTTTAGAAATACCTTATCAGCCTTGCTCTGATACCACTTGTTACCAAGTGGCATCAAGAGGGGGGTGAATTGATGTAAAAAATGACAAGAAAAACTTTAATCGCTTTCTTTTATTTTATCCCTCTTGATTTATTTAGTCAAGCAGAATTTATAGAATATGCAACGGAAAAATAAAAGATAAAGGAAAGAGAAAGATAACACCAGAGATTTATTAGTAGTTCGAGTTAAATCCTTAACCCTACATCCAGTTCCTAATCACCTCAACTTGAGATGATCACCCACTCTCACTATCTTTAATTAATCAGACTTTTACAACCACTAATACAAGTGAAACATGCAAAATAGAAAAACTAAAGATTGAGCCTCACTATCTCTTGTAACCCACAAGAGATTGTCACACCTTCCTTGAGTCACACAAGGAATGAAAATACCTTCCTTGAATCAAACAAGGAATGAAAACACCTTCCTTGAATCACACAAAGAATGAAAACACCTTCCTTGAATCACACAAGGAATGACAACACCTCTCTTGAATCACACAAGGAATGACAACACCTCCTCTGAACAGCCTCAGAGGATGAACACAAAAACAAGGAATGACAACACCTCTCTTGAATCACACAAGGAATGACAACACCTCCTCTGAACAGCCTCAGAGGATGAACACAAACGCAATATCACTTGGAGTGTAGATATCAAACTGTAGCACCAGCTTAACTCAGAATCTTCTTAAGACTTTCTTTCTAAACTTTCTAATAGCTTGTATATGATTGTAAATGTTGTTTCTGTTGTCTTTTGCTTGATACTTTTGCCTTTGTCATCTTCTGCTTTTGTAGGCTTTCAAAAATATGACCGTTGTAGAAAAATCTTTAGCTTTAATATTCTTCAAATATTCTGATGATAATCTTCTAATATATTCGTGTGTTAGATTACTAAGATTTTTCTCTCAATAATACTTCTTTGGAAACTCTTGATCTGATGACACCTATTAAAAGGAAATATAGTGCAAATACGAAATATATATTTTTTATAACAGACATAATAT